>OZ018323.1:197088369-197617655 GCA_963969495.1 Ceratothoa steindachneri | reverse complement strand
CGGCCGCACCTGGAGTATGCCGTACAATTTTGGAGTCCTTCGTTTCGAAAGGACATCGCAAGGTTGGAACGCGTACAAGCCAGGGCAACCAAACTGATTCCCTCTATCCGACATAAAAGTTATGAGGATAGACTAAGGGAATTAGATCTGTTCTCGTTGGAAACCCGTAGACTGCGTGGTCAGCTCTTCAAAGTTTTCAAAATACTTCGAGGGTTCGACAATGTTGACTACCGGGATATTTTCACACTGAGTGAGAACAGAACGCGCAATCACGGCTTCAAACTTAAACTGAAGCGTTACAACCGCAATCTGTGTGGAAACTTTTTCACCTACAGTATCTGCGGTAAGTGGAACGCACTTCCAGTGGAAGTTGTCAACAGTGAATCTGTTGACCAGTTCAAGTCAAGACTAGACAAAGTCTTGAAAAGTGGCCGTTTAGGGACGCAAAACAATTGAGCAGCCATGTGCCCGCTCGATTGCTAGTCCCAAGGTACCCTCTTTGAATGGACCGTAAGGTCTCCTAGGGTACCTTCTTTCCTTGTAACTCCTTGTAACTCTCTCTCTCTCTCTCTCTCTCTCTCTCTCTCTCCTCTCTCTCTCTCTCTCTCTCTCTCTCTCAATACCCTTCCATCCCCCCCCCTCTTTATTTTGAGGCCCTTATCTCTGTCTCTAATTCTGTTCCCTCTCTAACAAGTATTGTGTTCCCTTGATCTTTTTCTTGACGAATTTAGTAACCTTCTCGCTAGTCTCTCCCCTTCAGGTCATCTTCTCATCATGGGAGACTTCAACCTTCCAGTCACTAGCCCTAATCTACCCACCTTCCTTGAGATCCTTGACCTCTTCTCCCTTACTCAACACGTTTCTTCCTCAACACACTCCCATGGTAACATTTTTGACTTTGTAATTTCCAACTTGACCACTTCTATCCCTGTCTAATGCTATTTCTGACCATTACCTTTTTTACTTATTTCCTCTTAGCTCCCTCCTACGTAATCTCGGTCTATGCTTCCACCTCTATGCCAATGACACTCAAATCTTTATTTCCTCTTCCCCCTCGACCATTGCCCACATAATCTGTGACCTCCTATCTGCCTATTCTTCTATTTCGGACTGGCTATGATCTAAAATGTCGTGACCATGCTTATATACAGTACTCTAAATGTGGCCTGACATACGAGTTAACATAACATAGTTTCACGGATGACAAAAGCCACAAGAGCCTATCAAAGGTCATCCACATCTGTCAAAACCCACCCACATAATGCATCCATAGGATTGTGTCAGATCATGCATCTACAATATACAATTTAAGGGGCAAGGTCCATTTTTGAGCCTGAAAATCTTTGGGATTTTTTATTTTGAGTGTTTGCCATAAATTAAAAATGTCTTTAGCTTGCATATGTAATAATTTTTTTCTTGCTTTTGTGAAAAAAAGTACTTAATAAATAAATTTTTAAAAATATACAGCAAAATTTTGCAGAATACTGCATCAGGACTGGTCATTTTTTATTTTCTGCATGACTATTATATTCACATTTTTGTCATATTTGTATAGTACGTATTGCATTATAAGCATTTAGTTTTGTACCTATACAGATGTGATGAAAGCTTGCTAGAATATTATTTCTCATTTGTTCACTTGAGAGATTGATGCTCCGTTTTATTGCAAAGGAATAATAATACACTAATTTATCAATAACAGCGTTCGTTAGTTTATTGGCCACCCGAAACCTTTCTTTTTTTTCTTGTGGCCATTTCTGTAATTTTACAAGGATCTGCTTTTAATTTTCTAAGTTTTGTTCCTAGTCTTTTAGCAACATGTGTGATACATTCTTCTTTTACAACTGGGTATTTGCAAACTGCTTTATGGGTGCTAGAATTTCTATCTCCAATAAAAGCTGTATATCTAAAGCCCTTATTTTCCGATCGGGACCATATTCTTCTTGCTGCTTCTAGCTCCATAGAACCCAATTTACAATAAAACTTTTTTTCACATATATTAGCATGTATGGCTTGTAAAGCTTCATATTTTTCAATGGTAATCTTCTGAGAATCTAGCTTCTTTTTTTGCATACTACAGATTCTACAATAATTACACAATATTTCATAATCTACGCAGAGTCCTGTATATAGTTCTATGTCACATCCTACTCCTATGTGGGATTGATCTCGGCTTGTCATCCACGACCCATCATAGGAGACATCGATATTCAAAATTCCCTGTGTATCAGGCAGGATACTTAATTTTTCACATAATAATAAAAAATTGAATTTTAATATCTTTACACTCATCTACTTTTTTATCCACTAATGATTTTAGAATTTTTTTTTTAGTTTTTTTTCAATTTTTGTTTACTCATTGGTTTCTTTCTTTGGGTCACTGATAACTCTTCATAGCCTGTATAGCCAATAATCGGATGTCTTTAGTTCTTGTATTTGTTCTACTGCTTGCTCTACTTGAGCCTTTTCTCCTTCATTCTTTTTTCTAAGCAAGTTTTGAATTTTTTTTCTGTATATTACTTTGTTTGCCTATTTTTCGGAATCAAGATTTTCACCTATGCGCACTACGAAAGGCGTAATAAATTTGCATGAAACAACGTAAACAATAAATTGCTTCTTTCAACCTAAACAAATGCAAAGTGATGCATATCAGCCACCGAAATCCTCAATCACCCTATATCCTTAAGGGCACTGCTCTTGAATCCACCGACATTGAGAAGGACTTGGGTGTAACTATCACAAGTGACCTCAAGTTCTCAAAACAGTGTATTGAGGTGGAGAAGAAAGCCCAAAGGATGTTAGGGTATATAAAGTGACAGTTGGGATATCGGAACAAGGAGATAGTACTGTGTCTGTACAACTCCCTCGTCCGACCGCACCTGGAGTATGCCGTACAATTTTGGAGTCCTTCATTCCGAAAAGACATCGCGAGATTTGAACGCGTGCAAGCCAGCGCAACCAAACTGATTCCCTCTATCAGACATAAAAGTTATGAAGATAGATTAAGGGAATTAGATATGTTCTCGCTGGAGACCCGGAGACTACGTGGTCAGCTTATCGAAGTGTTTAAATTACTTTGAGGCTTTGACAAACTGGACTATGGGGATATTTTCCAGCTCAGCGAGGGGAGAACAAGAAATCACAGCTTTAAACTTGAACTGAAGCGATACCACTGTGATCTGTGTGGGAAATTCTTCACTTACAGTATCTGCGGTAGTTGGAACGCACTTCCGACAGAAGCTGTCAACAGTGAATCTGTTGACCAGTTCAAGTTAAGACTAAATAAAGTCTTGCGAAATCGCCGTTAAGATCCTCGCGAGTGATCTTTGAGGTTGCCAACGGACACCTTCGAAGTTTGCGCCAAAAGTACCCTCCTTGTATGGACCGTAAGGTCTTCTAGAGTACTTTTCCTTGTAGCTCCTTGTGACTATTTTCACGCAACCAACGTCTTCAATGATTCCAAAGAGACTGAGGAATAAAGCTAAATGCTCCCAATTATAAATTTTTGCATTGAATGGGTAGAGTCGGAGGCAAACAAAATTTCTATTGGACTAAAATTATGACTTCAAAAGATGGCAGCCTGTAACTCCGCCCATCCATGCATTTTGAAATATCTCGATTTAACAGAGGATTCTAATGCTTTGGAAATAATTTCGTGCTATTGAGACATTTGGGAGATTATTACCTGGGTCAGAATTAGGGATTAAAAAGTACTTATCCCAAATTTTAGATTATAGGAACTATTAAACCTAGAAAGATTATTCTAAAGCCATAAGAAAGGCCATAAAACACAGTTTAAGCACATGTTTGTACCATCTTTCTATCTTAATTTTTGGAATTTTGGTGAATATTTTAGTGAAAAGCAGACCTTGCCCCTTAAACAATCCAGATGATTATGTCAGATCATGCATCTACAATATACAATTAGAACCATCCACATGTGTCAAACACAAAAAGCATCATCATCAAGACTCATCAAAATCAATCATAATATACAATAATAAAAAACTACATCCACAGGAATGAGTCCAGAATAACTCCCCCCCCAAAAAAAAAGTTAACCCTCCCTCACCATATAATCATCTAATCTACATTTGAAAAGATTCAAGTTTGGACTGTCTATTGTCTCAGATGGCAAACTATTCCAGTAATCTACCACTATTGGTGAAAAAATATTTTCTAACATCCAACCTTCACCTGTTTTTTAATTTTTAAGTGGTCACCCCTAGTCTTATTATTACCTTCCAACTCAAATAACTTGCTAAAATCCAACTTATGCATCCCAGAACAGATTTTAAAAAGCTCAATCATATCTCCCATCACACATCTTTCAAATGAGAACATATTTAATACCCTCAGACTATCTTCATATTCAAGGTGCTTCAGGGAAAGTATCATTTTTGTTGCCCTCCTTTGTTTTGACTCAAGCAGGTTGATGTCATGTCTAAAATGTGGTGACCATGCTTGTATACAGTACTCTAAATGTGGCCTGACATACAGGTTGTATAGTTTAAGGATAACCTCTTTACTCTTGTAGCTAAGATTCCTCTTAATGTATCCTAGTGCTCTATTTTTTGCCTCAATACACTGCTTTGAAAACTTCAGTGACCTATATACTACTACGCCTAAGTCCTTCTCATCCACAACTAAATTCTGCCAATGCCCATAAATAAGTGTATTTGTGAACTATAACTTTGCATTTTTTAAGGTTAAAAGTCATCTGCCACTTCTGAGCCCAAGCTAATAACTTATTTAAGTCACTCCGCACTTTAAAGCTACCCTCAACTTCTTTGATTACAACGGCCAATTTAGTGTCATCAGCAAAAATTGACACTGCTATTTACAGCCGCCCCAAGATCATTTATATAAACTATAAATAATAAAGGGCCTAGAATTGATCCCTGAGGTACACCACTGATAACGTCCCTCCACTGTGACCTCACCCCATTCTGCACAACTCTCTGTTTCCTGTCTTTTAGCCATTCAGCTAGCCAATTCAAAACTTTCCCACCCATCCCATGCATTTTTAATTTGTGAACTAGTCTCCTATGTGGAACCTTATCAAAAGCTTTGCTAAAATCTAATTAAATTACATCAACATTCTCTCCTTTATCTAATCGCTTAGTTACATAATCCAGTAAATTTGTTAAACCTGATCTACCTCTTCTAAACCCATTTTGAGCATCACTTATTAACCTACCACTCTAGATGATCAGTATTTCCCTTCTTAACTATCTTCTCAAGAATTTTACAAACTATAGAAGTTTAGCTTACCAGCCTAAAGTTATTTATGCCCTCTTTACTTCCCTTCTTATAAATGGGCACTACATATGCTAATTCAGCTATCTGGCCTCTTTCCTGCGACCACACATTGTTGATGGTGGAAAATGCCCTCTCAACTGGAGTCTATGTACCTGGCAGTCATTATGGATGTGGTACCAATATTGGTAAGGTAAGGTAAATTTGCTGCTACTCCCCATTATGGCTAATCCTATATGGATACCAATGACTTTTGTTAGCAAATATTTGGTTCCCAACTAGCTTCTTTCTTTGCTTACCTAGTGATAACTAAAGAGGCAAGGGAGCAGGTGCACATAATGGGGTGCCTCTTCTTGAGAGTTCTTATAAGAGTTGGTCTTAGTTGTTTTTGAAACCATTGATGCTATTACTATTTATGATATTCTCCGGCAACTTATTCCACTTAGTTACTACTTTTGAGGGAAAGAACATGGCCCTCTTGTGGGTGTGGTTCGAGGCTTGAGGAGCATCAGGCTGTGGCCTCTCATCTGTGGAGGGAAGTGCCTGACAGCCTAACTACCTATTCCTAGCACTTCTGGCCATTTTGCATGCTGACCGCTCCTGTGGTGGTCAGCAGAGTGTGAGACGGCCCTCAAACAGAAGCATTATGCCTATATGCGCTATAAGCACCACCCGAATGACTTCACTGTCTGTGAATTTTGTCGAGCTATGGCTAGGTTCTGGTATATTTCACAGCACGCCCGCAGCTCTTTTTGGCCGGCATATCTGTCTTCACTTAACAGGAAGACCCCTTTAGCAGAGGTGTGAAAGTGAGTCAAAAGGATTCGGGGCAAGTTATCGCTGAACCCCCTCCCGTTCTCAAGGGGAATGAGGCCGCAATCTCAGACCGCGCTTCCGTGGTGGAATCCTTCACGACCTTTTTCTCTGCATTCTCTAGCCGGGATGCTGCTCAGCCAACATTCAATGCATGGTGTGATGTCGTAGAAGGCCGCTGACTGGACTTTACCTCCAGAGGGCGAGAACCCTTCAACAACAGGTTTACTCAGAGTGAGATGCGTTGCGCTCTCGCTTTGTGAGCGGACACTTGCCAATGGTGCGGACTATGTCCTGTACACCATGCTTCGACACCTGGGTGAGGAGGCATGGCCTTTCTGTTAGATTTGTTCAACAGAATCTAGGTAGAGGGTATCCTCACAGATTCCTGGCAAATCGCTACTGTGCTTGCTTTTACAAAACCAGGAAGAAATCACTCTACCCTGGCCATTTCCACCCATTCTCTAACCTCCTGCATGTGGAAGTTGATGGAGAAATTGGTAAATGTTGTTAGATTAACATTTTTTCTGGACAGTAGAGGCCATCTTTCTTCTGTACAGTGCGGCTTCCGCAAGTTCCACTCCATGTCGGATGCTCTGCGAGGCCTTCCTTCATAGACAACACTATGTCACTGTGTTTTTCGATCTGGAGAGGGCCTATGATTCCGCATGGCAATACAGTATCATGGAGACTCTCCATATGATGGGGGCGAGGGGATGCCTCCCAATCTTTATATCTGAATTTTTGCAAGATTGTCGATTCCGCATACATTTTGGGGGAGCCCTCTCTGGCCTAATGGAGCAGGAAGAGGGTGTCCCACAGGCAGTGTCCTCAGTGTCACACTTAGCCCTGAGCATCAACAGCATCACCTCAGTGCTGCTGGAAGTCTTTGGCCAAGACTAAGGCGGTGCACTTCTGCTGCCATCCAAATTAAAAATTTTGTTAGAATCGGCCGAATAGTTACAATTAAAAAAAAAGAAGCAAAACAGGCACTGACCGACTGACATAGTAACATGTAGCCATGCATGTGACTAAAAATTTTTAGAAGAAGGTTGGTGAAAAAAGTGTTAGAAGAATTTCCAATGATTAAAGTGAATGTTATTCATGGGATTAAGATAAAAGCTTGAGAAAACTAGATTAACTGGAATAAATAAATGTAGTGGACTTCCTAAGTATGTGACCATTCCAGAAAATGTTGTCACTAAAATGAGTATAAGTACATAAAGCGGTGAGTACATTTATCCCTTCCTACAATTAGTATAGATATAAAAAGTTATCACACACTTTTTTCATCAATCATTTTATAAAAACTTATAATAGAAAAACGTTGGCCAGTGGCATTTGTATTGTAAATTGAATGAGTTTTATGTTTCACATTGAGGTTATTATCGCAAAATTTATGACTTTTTATCATATTTTACATTCCTGAAGCAGTAGAAAAGATTTTTTTATATTATATATAACATGCAAAAACAATAATTCATGAATATTTTCTGCTAATTTGCTTGACCAGCCTAAATGAGCATCATTTGATCAATGCATTATCCATGCTGATAGGCAGAGGCAAGGTTAGAAATCATATTGCAAAGGGAGGTGATTAGCCTTATGGTCTTGAAGCCTTGACAATCCCAAGAGCATTAGAAGGGACTATAATCGTTGAACTTTACCTAATGATTTGAAAATTTACCAAAGCTTGGCATCAGCCAAAATGTGTAATCAGTACATCACTACTGCAAGTTGCAAGAGCCTAATCCTCAAGGGTCCTGAGCATTGGTATACTTACTTTTCTTAGCAATGAGCATCCAATTATATTATCCTCAGACCAAGCCAACTTTTGAGAGTAATTGCATTCCATACATATTTAGTTTCAAAGAGTGATCTTTCCCTTTCCTATAATTAATACATAATCACAATCTATCCATCTTATTTTCATAATGGCACAATTTCACTGATCCTTGCACTTTCATTCTCACTGCTTATTGAAGGAGGTATTCATATACCTCATTTTTTATTGTTAATCCAACTAAATTTCAGCTAGTGTACAATCTCTTCTAAATGATTTAAATTTATTTTTCAGGAACTTATTTCTGAATTGAATAAAAATTTTTTTATAGAATTATTTGAATTCTATTTAAAAATGGCTGGTCCAAATGATAAAAGGCGAATGCTGGATGATGAAATGAGCAGGTATGTTATTCACCCAGGAGATTATTTTGTTACTGTGTACAGTTCCCTAATGAAAGTACATCTTATATGTGGGCTTATGGGAATGTGGAGATTATTGACAAAAGTATTTGGACTTTCATTAGTAGAGTTACAATTCTTCTATGAAGCCCAGAATCTCCCATGGGATGTATGAATTTTCTACTTATTTTGTAATTCAACTTCGTGTCACTATTTTAAATTTACAGGTTTGAAGCTGAGATATCAGGACCAACCGGTGTAGATTCTTTGGCACCAGTTTCCTCACAGTCTGATTTGGAGTTGCGGCCCATTATTGGTTCCAACACTTTTGCTGCACAGGTAAAGGTTTTTCTTTTGCTACTTTTGCCATTGTCAGTGGTTACCAGAATAGTTCACTAATTTAAAAAAGTAACAATATTTTTAAAAAAAATTAGAACGCTTGCTATCCTAGTGGATTTTTTATTTTAACATTGAGGTACTGGGTTTGATCCCAAGCAAGAACAGACACAAACATCAGCACATGTTGAGGTCTGGTCACCAATTGGTAGACACCTGTGGGTAGGTAGATCTTACTCAAGTCATCATCACAACTCTGCTGCCCTCCCATCTTCACTGCACAACATACTTTGTTTTGGACCCCTCCAATGGAGTACTAGAGTATCACCTTCCCAGTCACTCCTAGCCACATGCTCATGACATGTAACCAAGAAGGATTCTATAATCACTGATGGGCATCAAAACACTATACTACCAGGATCCTGGTCTTCACTCTTGACAGCAATTGTCATGCTGATCTTTATATGTACATTTGGTCAGGCATCTCATTCATAATGCAAGGGATGGATGGCACAACTTGATTCATTTGTAGTTGTGTGAAAGGTAATTTTACATGATATAACTTAATATCATAGTAGTATGTTGCACTACATACCCCTTGTAACATGGATGAGATCCTGAACTGGATAATGAAATAAAAATAGACCAGAATGGCTCACTGGCAAGCCTGAAGGCACCCAGGTCTCGTCGCCATTGGGTGTGTGAGATATCTGGTAGCATTGTGTTTTGATGCCAACCATCTATCATAGAACTGTCTTGGATCCATGTCAAAATTATGTATGGCTATGAGGGCCATACTAGTATTCGATCATCAGGGCTCCGGAATAGAGGAAAACAAATTTGGAAGGAGTATTACCATTGATCTGCACTCATTTACTCGTATGATACCTTTTATTTTTCAGTGGTCTACAGTTTATGTAGGATCCAAACCCTGGTTATCTACAGAGTATGACATCCACCATGAAGGTAACCTGAATCAGGCCTCTATTCAGTGTCTTACCACACTAATTGTGTCTAAACAATGCTATAATCAAAGCAGTTTTTCCACTCAGCTAGACCATAGCTCACTGACTAATAATAATAATAATCATGGTGATGATAAAAAATTTACTTGATGGATATATGGATACTTCATCATACCCTTAAGTTTGTTTAAAAACTGGTTACATGCCGTAAAAGGACTAAAGTGGAAGAGATATTAGATGTGATAGTCATTCTTCATCTCCACCAATATTATGCCCATGAACTGAACATTGGCACTCATCAATTCTATAGGATAAGAAAAAACAGGTTTTTAAAGAAAACACAAGTGAGAGTATAGACTGTCCTATGTTAGCTTCAGGCCTGTGGCTTTCATGCTTCACACTAGACTATGAAGGGTCTAAATACCCAATTTATGATGGGCTTATCGATAACTTTTGTGGCAAACCTTGTCTTTCATTGGATTTTGCAAGTTTTATCACAGGAATCAATACCTGTAATTTTTTTTAATTTTTAAGACAGAACTCATGCGAGGGCTTAAGTCTCCATACCATCTTCTAGTAAAGCTTAGATAGGGGTCACTAGTTTGGGAAGCCTCCTACCCTGCAATCTTCCATAAATGCATCAATGAGTTTTAGAAATGGACAGATTCTGTTTAGTTAATCCAAGCATTGATGGGGGGCCAACCCTATTTGTAGGAGGGCAGTGAGCGTGATGTTAATGTGTATGAATTTAGGCCATGTGAATTCTTGAGGTATACCGCAGTGGATCATCTCCTTTTCAGGTCAAACGACAGCTGAAGCAAGCAGCGGTGGATGATATGCCCATGCATCCTCCCCTCATCCCCACTAATTTCAGCACTCCCCCAGGGCCTCCTGGACCACCAGGGCAGATGATGAACTCATTTGCTCTACAAAATCAGTCTGAGTGTCGTCGACCTATGGGACCCCCTGGGCCAGGACCCAGATCTTATGGTCCTGGACCACCCCAGGGATTTGGTCAGGGTCCCTTCAGACCTGGTCCCCCAGGGCCAGGTCAAGGCATGTTTGGTCCGAATATGGGTCCACGAGGAGGGCCTGGTTCAAATAATTTCATGCCCCCTGGTTTTATGGGTCCTCCTCATGGGCGAGGGGGTGGGGGGAGCAATTTCCCCCCTGGAGGGATGGCTCGACCCCCACCACCAGGGTTTATTCCCCCACAAGTGAACCGAGCTGCTGTGAACAATAGTGAGTATTGGTTTGTTGTTATCCTTTTACTGCCCTTGCCAGCAATCCACACTCTACATTATCGACTCCTTTTATTTCTCATTAAGGAACTGCAGTTTAATACAGAGTCCAAACCACACCTGTCTAGAGCATGTGGTAGCCCCTTGAATTTGACCTCAAAGGATTATTTGTTCTTCCATCTCACAACTGCATGCCATTCTGGCCCCAATGCCTGCAAGTGGATCTGGTGCCATATATATCTTCACATCTTTACTTTATCTTCACTTTCTCTACAGCTCTCTCCTTACAAACTTGGTACAGGAGATGTCCTTGTTTTTGATTTTAAATGTTTCTTTTTAAAATGGATTTGACCTACATCATGGCTCCATCTGAGACTAACCACACTTGATATGGGTTTGCTGTAAATGGAAGCAGTAGGCTGTAGCCCCAGGTTTCTTAGACACGACCTACATTTCAATGCGTGATTTAAACCATGAGTTGCTACATTCCTCCCCTTCCCCTCAGTTACTAACCATCTAGATGTTGCCAAAGTCCTCATTCCCTTGACTCAAGGGACCTCTTCTATTCCACAACATCCTATAAACCTTTTGCTTCTCACATTTACTCAACTTTTCCTCCAACTTCATTTGCTCAATACCTCCAACTATTCGACTTCACACTCACAGAAAATATACTTGCATTCATTGACCACATAGATATCATTCTCCATATTCATCACTGTATTCAACATTCCCACTTTATATCTCACATGTATTCTTCTCATCCTTTTCTTTCATAGACCAGGCCAAACTTGGATGCACACACGCAGATCTTTCATATCAATTACAACTTCAAACACATGCACAACTCGCCTCAATTGATAGTTCACAGCACTACCATCCATTACATACATATTACCATCATTCTCACTTATCTGAACATCCAAATTCCATCCAATCCTAACACTCATGTTTCATTCTGCTTCAAAGGCACACTATCCATCACATATACCTCTAAATCTTCCATGATATTTACTTTCACATTTCCATCTGGACCCACATACCATTAACATTTCAAACAATTATTCTTACATTCAACCATTTCTATATCAGGGTGTATCACAATACCATTTGTTCTCAGAAACTTATAGCCTAATAACATATCATACTTCTTGTTCGTACCATCTCCCACACAAAATCCATACTCATTCATTTGAACACCCTCAATCAAAACTCTCTAAATCTCACAACAAATTAAACATCTTGCTTCCCCAATCCACTCAAATGATATCCACTATCCTTAACTTCACTTACTTTCATCCTTTCAATAGCTTCATAGTAGACCACATTTACCTTACATCCTGTATCAATCAGTGCACTTACTTCTCATTCTCCACATTTAACTTTAACACACATATACACACACTTCACAAATTTAGTCAAACTCAAAATAGTCTCTTTCACCATAAACTAAATTTACTTTTCATTTACAATTCAAATTTTGCCAGGAGGGGAGGGGATACAGAGATGAGTGGGAAGCATAATAGAAGTCAATCAGGTCCCCCACTCAAATTTCCCCCTCTTATCTTCTCATCCCATGCACCCTGAAAAATAAGAGAGGGATTAGACATTTTGCATGATGAGGGGGGGGGGGCTGACTAAACTGCACTATTACTGTGTATAATTTTTGGGGTTAGAGGTAAAATTTAATAACAAGAAAACTATTTGGACAACTTTAGATACATATATTTACAACTTGATTTCATTCTCTATTCTTGTATTCCTTTTTTCAATGCTTATCCATTTTTTATTTGTTTGTCGGCCTTGAATATTTTATTGTAAAATTTCTATAACTTTGTAATAAAATTGATTATGGTTCACAGCTGTTTGAGTGAACCTTGCCTCTGTTCCAGATACGCATTTCACATCAATAAGTCTTGACACCTTTGACAAATGAGGAAGATGAAAAAGGAAAGATATTTTTCTGTGATAGCACCTACTTTCCTTTCTGCACCCACCCTTTCTCATGGTCCTTTTCCTCCACAGTTGGGCCTGGAATGAACTGCAACACAAACATGGGGATTCCTGGAGGCAGGTGCTCTCCACCTGCTTTCTTGAGACCACCCCCTCCCCCACCTGGCCTAATGGGACCAAGAATGCCCCAGAATTCTGGGTCTCCAAAGAGTTCCCCCGCATCCATCATCAGTAAAGGCCCTGCGATTATAAGGTAAGATGGCACCTCCTGACTTGGACATCTCTCATTTTTTGGCAGTTTTTCTGGTTTCTTAAAAAGATTTAACTTTCTTTCCAGTCATTCCAATAAATATCCCATCCTTCCAAATACACCTGAAGGTAACTCTCATTGTGTTTTTGCCAAAGGTGATATCCCTTTATTGCCTAGTGATGAGACATCTAGGAGACACACCTCCCCCCCAATCTGTGGTCTTTCTTGGGTAGGCTGAGAATGAGGTCCTACCTTCTCATGGTTAAAAGGATTATCAAGATTGTTTTGCAGAGTAGTAGACTTCTCCCTGCAAAGGGGTTGGTGCTGTAGTTGTGGTAAAGCCCCTGTTAAAACAAACCTGGCATGCATGCTTCTCAGGCCAACTGTCTCTGATATTCCATAAATTACCCAGGTCTTATTTCTCTTTCACCACTTCATTTATGAAACTCTTTTCACCAAATTTCTTGGTCATTGGCTAATTTTGCAGTCTAGTTACTGACTAGCTTCCACTATCCACTCATCCCTGGCAGGGGATTTCATCCCTTTGCCTCTTGACTCTAGTTGGGTATGAGGGGCAATATATTTACACTGCTCTTCCTTTCTCAATTTAAGTTGTGGAGTTTAGGTTGGTAGTTGAGGCTGTTGAGTTGTTCTCTGGCACCCTCTTCCCATGAGCTTGGATGGCTCCAAGTGCAAAGGTCGTGGGGATAGGCTTCCATAGTAATTTTCCCCTCTTAAGATGGTGTGGCTCTTTCGGGCATGGTGTCTGAGCTGGTAGTAATACATCCCTCAGGGGAGGAAGAAAGCTGTGCCCGCTTTGGAGACCATTTTGTAATTCATAGACACTTACAGAATGTGTTAAGTGCCCTTGAATGATTGGAATCACCCCATCCCCTAGTTTTCATGAGGATGTCAAGATTGTTTTCTGTTCAGTTCCTTAACATGTAGAGCCTGCAGGAAACAAGCGACTGTGCCAGCAGTTTTGCTCTTCCCCATCGCGATCTCATGACAAGAATCAAATCAGCCCCTCAGGCTCTTTGGCAAAAAAGAGGAGACAACCATTAGGAATTTAAATTTATTTTTTACGCTGTGCCTAAGGTGGAGCTGCCAGGTCACTAGGCTGGACTAGTGGCCTCAAATGGCATCAGCTGGTTCTGCCGGCCATGTATTCACCCCTCGCAGAGCGGGGGCTACTGCGTGGAGTGATGAGCATGTGCATCCTGTGAATTACAAAGGGTCACCATCCCAATGATGAATCTCTAAAAAAAAAATCTTTTTCTTTACCTTTCCCTCTACCATCACCCGAGCCGCCTTTGGGCAGCTCCACTAAAAAATGCAGGTCCCCTTTCCCTTGTACTCTCTTTGGGGACCCTCCAAATTTCTTCTACAGGATAGGAGGTTTACTCCTCTCCTTTGCCTCCGGGTGCATGGGACTCCCCCTCACCCCTTTCTCTGTCACTTTTACCAGCAGCAGTCCCCCCCCCCCTTTACTTTCCAAGGGAACTGCCAGGAAAGCAGGCAGGTGGTCCATAATTGACCGTTTCCGGTTGGGGCAGCTCAATAGGGATAAGCCCATTAGGAAAGCAAAGGACAGCAGGGCCTTTCAGCCCATGCCCCTTAAAGTCCTGCAGGCATGCGGGACAAGTTTGCAGGGGGTCAGTGTACCTGCAACCCTTTCTTCCTCGACGGATGCCGATTCGTCGGCATTAGAAGATATAAAAAAGAACTTCAAATGGGATCTGTGATGTCTTAAGGGGGGGTGGGCACAGGGAGGCCACCCTTGAGATGGACTTGGTCCCTGAGGTGACCCAGCCTAGGATGGTAGGATCTTCCATAGGGTCGGACTTACGCTTGGTACTAAGCACTGAACCCAATTCCGCCCCTATGCAAGGACCTCCTCAGACGGCTCGGGCCCCATGGCCTTACAAGGAGAGGAGTTATCTCCTCCCCCGGCTGGTGCCCCTGTGACAGCCAAGACTTTATCCATTTCAGAGGCCTGTCCATCTGGCCTAGGGGCTCCTACCAGCAGACGCGAGAAGTGGGTTCATTCCTCGCCCCTCCTCTCTTAAAAAGAAAAGGATGAAAAAGACTCATGGCTCCTCTCCCTCAACGGGGACGAAAGACGGGTCGGCGGCCGTTTCAGTAAGTGACCAAGTCAAGATCGGTACATCCAGCCCCGTTGCTCCCCTGAGTGGAGAGTCCCAGAGCAGAGCCTGGATTACGTCTGGGCCACTCATTCAGAGGCTACCTGGCATCAAGCTCTTCCTTGTTATTCGCTCCACTGATGGTAGCATGTTGGCAAGTGCAACATAATCCATCAGAGGAGAGCTTTAGCTAGTGTGATTGGTATAGAGCCGAAGGTGACCCGTTTCTCGGACGGGGGCCTATTGGCAAATGCGTTGAATCCCTCCGAAGTGGCCATGATTAGTGCCCTTTGGGCACTTGATGGCACGTTTGTGAGTGTGACGGCGCACTCTACAATGGACTTCGTGAAAGTTGTAGTTTGTGCAAGGGAACTTGTGGACAACTCCATAGATGACATCACCTTAAGAGCTAACTGACCATGGAGTGGTCAAGGTCGAGCGTGTGATGAGAAATCAGGGAGGAGCCTCAAGAACCACCCCTACATTCTTCACGTTTGACTGTGACAAGCTCCCTGAGCCTGTGTGTGCCAGTAGGTATCGCAACTGTGTGAAAGCATTCGTGCCACTGCCGTGGAGGTGCTACTACTGTCATCGCCTTGGCTCTAATAATCGCTCCTGTAGATGAGCAAAGTCGGGGTTAGGTGAAAAGTCTGTGTATACCAGCTTCTTCGGAGCAATGTTGTGAGTATTTCCTTAAGAATAAAATCTTGGTCATTCAGGCCCAAGGTCGTCTCTCATTTCGTGAGGCTAAGGACTTGGTCCTTATGTGACAATTTTAAGAAAGAGACTCCCTGCTCCAGGTCTACGAGCATGGTTGTTTTACCCCTCATTTGGAACCATTCTATGGGTTCTACCCACCCCGGGCACTCCCTTGGTAAAGTTGGCGGCACAGAGAGTTCACACCCAGCCCTGGCTAAAACCAGGGCTCCTTTCTCTAACCCCAGCATGACCATTTTCCATAAAGCAAAACCACCACGCATATCCACCGAGTCGTTAGACTCGCAACTCCCCTGAAGATGGTCCTGAAGCCATCTTCCAGCGTTCTTAAAGCTTTCTCCTGAAATGACAGCACTAAAGGAGCTTCTGGTCCTTCGCCCATGCTCAGTGGTATGCTGGGTGGCTAAAAGAGGCACCCTTGCGCCCGAAGCCGCCCCACTCACCTAATGTTTCTAGGCGGAGGGGTGAAAATACTTGCATGGCGAGCCCAACCTCCCCTTATAAGTCTTCGAAGACGACAGTGCTTTCAGCGCATTGTCCGGCCAATACCGCCTGTAGTTCTGCCTCTGGGAACTGTACAGCCATTCTCATTCTCTTTGAAGAGGGCCCCCACATCTCCGAGCTCGGCCTGGAGGGCATATTTTCTTCAATGGAATTGCCGCAGACTCCGAGCCAACTGGGAGGAGCTGCCGAGGCTCGTCTCCTCATTACCTATCTTTTTGCAGGAGACCATGCTGGGCGTGTGCCCCATGCCGACCCTCCCGGTGTATAAGGTTTTGCGACCCTACCACCACGGGATGGGGACTGGGTGGGAAGATGCGCGACTTCACCTGGAATGATGTCTTTCTTCTCTTCACTTTAGATACCTCCTTTCAGGCAGTAGCTGTGCAGCTGCACCTGGATAGGAGGTATACTGTTATTTCCACGTACATTCCACAGCCAGCCGACTTCGACGCCGGGCACTTCCGCCGCGTCATGGCACGGTGGCTGAGGCCCTTTCTCTTGCTTGGAGATCTGAACAGTACACACCCGCTCTGGAGAGACTACTCAATTAATCCCAGGGGTCAAGTCCTTGCCTACCTGATCAACGAGCTGGAGATAGGTGTCCTAAATGTGCATGAGTTTATGCCCCAGTGGTGCTTGGCGCAGGTGCGGTGGTCCATGTTTCAGGAAATGACTGATTTCTCTCTCTCAGTCAATGAGTTTAGGTCAGTAGATGAGGCTGTTGAGTTCTTCTGCGGCAACCTCACTGGCGTTTTGCTCGTCGACTGCTCCCGTGGTGGTCAGCCAAGTGTGAGACAGCTCTCAAACAATTCCTACATGCGCTATAAGCGCCTCCTGAATGACTTCACTGTCGGTGAATTTCGTCAAGCTATGGCTAGGTTCCTATATATTTCAAAGCACACCCAGGATCTCAGTAGAGGGTAACCTCCCAAATTCCTGCCGAATGGCTACTGTGCTTGCTTTTCGCAAACTGGGGAGAGATGGTCGAGGAGAACTTAAAGTTACGTGCCTTAGCGACCTGACTGTTCCCATGGACCTACCCGCAATGCCGTGACAGTTTCAGGTTGCTTTCTGTTGTCTCAAAATTGGACACACTCATATGCACCGCCACTAAGGCGCTCACCTGCGATGACTGTGTTACCCCCTAGACTGTTTATAACACATTCTTGTTGAATGTCCCAATCCTTACTCATGTTACCTGTTCCAGTACCGGGACAAGCGGGGTCCCTACTGCTTGTCCCTTGTACTTGGGACTGGTTCATGCACACAGACTTGTGTGCTATATGACTTATTGGAGGAGGCTGACCTCCTCCACTTTATTTTACTGTTTGTTGTGGGTTACATGCTCCTGCGCTGTGGAGAGTCGGGCCTACACCCGAGACCAGAGCATGCTTCCTTTGTGTTAGCCTTTTGTTTTTTATTTTTAGTTATGATCTTTTTATCCTCGTTATTTATTTTGTAATATAGTCTAGTTGTAGGCTGTAGTGAGTAAAGCAACTTATGCCCAATTTGGCAGGCACCAGATGGGCTCCTTAAAAAAAAATAGAAAAAACTTACCCTGATAGCCTATATAGATTCTCTCCTTGAGACATTCATTTAATACTTTCACACCCTTGCGACTCAAATGCCACCCATACATTACATACAAATCTTCCTTTCCCCCTAAATCACTTCATTTATCCAAAAGCACTATTCCCATACTATCCATAATAGTTTCACTCTGATTTATCCCAACTGCTTGTGCCACCCACTCACTGCCTACTCTTAGCCTAGGGGAAACTTCTCACACTACACACACCTTACTACTATCTTGAAACTTTCCCTACAAATCCCTATATCTATCCTGTTCCCATCACCAAATTCTGTTCCACCTAGCATCCTCATCCATAAATCTATCCAATCTATTCCTGAAACTCTGCAGAGAGAATGCTTCTATCACATGACTAGTGAGCCTATTTCATTACCTACCACTTGATTTGTAAACCACTTTCTACCAATTTCCCCTATTACATATAACCTTTTACCCACTTGAAGACCTCATTCAATTGCCCGGATAATCTTCCTAACATCTAAAGACTGTCTCCTCAGCCTTTCACCATAAAGTAAGCTCCTCAACCCATTAATCATCTTAGTCATCCTTCCTTGCACATTCATTCCCACATGTAAAACAACTGCAGCTCCATCCACTATCCTTTAATTGTCTCAATCACATCTTCTATATTTGCACCTAGAAACAAACCCTCATCCTCCTCTTGCAGCTACATTTACAAAAAGTCATTTCTAAATACCTAACCTGTGAATCACCCACCACAACCACTGCATTTGCTTCACTTGCACCTATAAGCTCCCCCTTTTTCTAGGTCTTATAAGACAACCAATTACTACAAGTAATAGGCACAGACCTACACTCCTTACATATTTTTCTGGCACTTTTCTTTCTCTCAAGCATTTCCATAGTTCTTGTCTTGGTATTCTGTCATACGTTTTCTCCAGATCTATAAAAACCATATGTAATTCTTTCTGTTTCTCCCTGTACTTTTCCTCCATTTGCCTCAATATAAACACTGGGCTTGTTGTTCCTCTTCCAGACATGAAGCCAAATTGACTGTTGGACACCTCCACTATAATTCGTAATCTTTCGGCTAAAATCCTCTCCCAGACTTTCATTGTGTGAGATAGCAGTTTAATCCCACGATTATTTTCGCACTCTTGTACATCCCCCTTCCCTTTGAAGATGGGTACCAACAGACTCTCCATCCATTCATCGGGAGTCTCTTCCTGCTCCTCTATCATGCACATCAGCTTCCACAAGTCCACTCCTTCATCCTCCAGGGCCCTCCACGCATTCACCGGCATCTCATCTGGTCCAGCTGCTTTGTTGTTTTTCATTCTCTTTAGAGCTCTCACGACTTCTCTCTCTATACCTCTTGTCAGTCCTGAGTATGGTGTTTCCTCATCATGGTAGCCTGTGGGTTCTCCTCATTCAGCAGACCATCAAAATATTCCTTCCATCTCTCTTGTATCTTTCCTTCTTCCCTTAATATAGTAACAGATGCGTCCTTTATCTTATCTGCTACACATGGTTTACATCCTGTGTACCTTGCTCCTATTTCTTGCTATCCTGTATACCCTCTTTTCCTCCTTGGTTGTTTCCAGCTCTTTATACAGTTCATGACTAGCTTCTGCCTTCGCTACTGCTACTGCTTTATGTGCGCTCTTTTTTGCACTTTTGTACTACATTTTATCCTCCTTAGATCTGTTATTCTCCCACTGCCTTTTTGTTTCCTTTTTCCTTACCAGGGCACTCCTTACATCTTCCCTCCACCGCCATTCTTCTCTAGGTGTGTGTAGTCTACCAGATGTTTCTCCTAGCACTTCTCTTGCTACTTCTCTCATCACTTGTGCATTCTCTTTCCACCAATCTTGTACTCTCACTACTTCAATGTTCACTCTGCTTAAGTCCTTGGTCTTGAATTCTTGCTTCTTTGTTTCATCTTTCAGTACTGTCCATTGTATCTTCTTCTCGTAGCCTTCTTTCCTTTTCTAGGTCTTCTCAACCACACATCCATCACAAGCAGCCGGTGTTGTGATGCAACATGGTGCCCTGGTATTACTTTACAGTCTTTAATCTTTACCAGATTTGATCTTCGATACATGATATAATCTATCTGGCTAGTATGGCCTCCCTTCTTGTATGTTATTCCTGCTTCTTGCGAAAGAAAAGTGTTTGCAATGGCCAAGTTGGATGAGACTGCCAAGTACAGTATCCTCTCTCCATCTGCATTCATGTTTCTCAAGCCATGGCCTTCATGTATCTTTCAAATTTCTCTTTGTCTGCCCTCACATGTCCATTCACGTTTCTCCCAAGTACTACTCTCTCTTCTGCAGCTATGCTTCCCATTTCATTTTATAGCTTCCTCCACAACTCATCCTTCTCTTCTTGTGTTGTTCCTGTCTGCGGTGCATATGCACTGACCGTACTTAAGATTCCTTCCCCTCAATTTAACCTTACCGTTATCAACCGGTTTCCTCCTCTCTTTACTTCAATCACATGTTCCTTCATATCATTTGACACCACCACTCCAACTCCATTCCTTCCCTCTGCTGTTGCACTGCTGTAGTATAGTTTGTATCCCTCTCCTAACTCCCTGGCCTTGTTGCCTCTCCACCTGGTCTCCTGTACACACAGTATGCTCACTTTCCTCCTCTATCAGCTCCAGCACTTCTATTCCCCAACCTGTCAAGGTCCCAACATTCAGTGTCACCACTCTCAAGGCAACAGGAGCTTGCTTCTTTAGCCACACCCACTCATGATGCGGTAGCCCTTGCATATTCGCAGAGGTCGGGCGCTGCCTCTGTGCGTCGCTTTTACCGGATATGCCCTGGCACGGTGTAATACTTCTTGGTTGTAGCTCATCTTGGTTTTGGCTTGGTTTTACAGTCACATGCCCCTTTCTGACACCAACCCTCCCCATTTATCCAGGCTTGGGACCGGCATAGGGTTGTGCTGGCTTGCACACTATGGCTGGGCTCATCAAATACACATGCTCTGCTACACTAAATGCCTTGGAAACGTATGCAATTACTCACTTCCTTTCAACCCCATCAACAACCTGATCTTGCATCAAACATCCACCCATCGAATGACCACTTGTATCCGTATACACTTCAAGCATTCTTGCACTTGTTCCATATGCTGGATATGCAAGTTCCACATGTTTTGTAACTTCCGCTTTCAACTTCTCAGCTGCAGCATCCATAGAGCCATTCCATTTAATCACAGTACTCTTCTTTTTCCCAGTCCATACCCTCAAAGGTTTCATCACACCCAAGCAATCTTTCATAAACTTTCTTCCAAACTCAACTAAACCAAGAAATCCACACAACACACTCACTGTGGTAGGCTTAGGAAAATTCCTAACCTTTTCCACAAACTTCTCCTATTTATGCAATCTAGCCACACTCAACTTATATCCCCAAATCTCAACTTCACTGGCAAACCACACACATTTAGACAACTTCACTTTCACACCAACCTCTTCCAACTTGCTTAAAACATCATTCACCAGGGTCATATCTTCTTCCATGTTCTCACTCACCAAAATACCATCCCAAAACACACTCACATTCTTACATGGAAAACCACTCGGCTCCACATTCATAGCACACTGAAAAGCGGCCTGGGCATTTGCCAACCCAAAGCTTTGAGGTGGAGAACTATGTAATAGGCCTACTCTCTTCAGCCACAGACATCTGGTAGTAACCACATACCAGATCCATCTTAGAAAATACTTTCATTCCATACATACTATACACACACTCAGACACAACACTCATAGAAAACTTGTCTTTCAACGTTCATTCATTCACTCTTCTATAGTTAATACACAGTCGCAAACATCCATCTGCCTTTCGAACAAGTACAATCAGACTATTCCAAGCACTCACACTCGGCTCAATTACATCAATTCTCTCTAATTCCTCAAACTATTCCTCAATCTCTTGAGCTATGGGGGAAGGAAAATAATGAGGCCTTTGGTAAATTGATGTATCCACACTCAGAACAATTTTGAATTCAGGCCAGCAAGCTTTGCTGAAGTCCTCATCCCCTCGACTTAAGGCACCTCTTCTATTCCACAACATCCACTAAACCTTTGCTTCTCACATTCACTTAACTTTTCTTCCAATTTCACTTGCTCAATCAAAGCTTCATAGTTCCAAACATTCAACTTTACACTTGTAGAAAGCACACTTGCATTCATCACATGCGTATCATTCTCCATATTCATCACTGTATTTAACACACCCAATTTATCTCCCACTTCCACTCCTCTCAAACTCTTCCTTCACAGATCAGGCCAAACTTTTATGTAGACACGCGGATCATTCATATCAATTAGACCATCAAACACATGCATAAATCGCCTCAAGCGATAGTTCACAGCACTACCATCCAAGACACATATTCTCACTTCTCAACATCAGAATTCCATCCAATCCTTACCCTCAATGTTTCATTCTGCTTAACAGGCACATTCTCAATCGTATATACCTCCAGACCTTTCATGATATTCACTTTCACACTTCCATCTGGATCCACATACCATTGACACTTCAAACTTCCATTCTTCTTAAATTCAATCATCTCTACATCAGATTGAATCACAATGCTGTTTGCTCTCAAAAAATTATAACCTAATAACATGTCATACTTCTTATTCGCACCTTCTACTACACAAAATTCATCTTCATTCATTTGGCCACCTGCAATAGAAACTCTTTCTCTAAACCTCGCAACAATCGGCACATCCTGCTGACATAATCCAGTCAAATGATATCCACAATCCTTAACTTCACTTATTTTCATTCCTACAAATGCTTCATAGTACACCACATTTACCTTACATCCTGTATCAACCAATGCACTTACTTCTTGCTCTCCGCGCTTAACTTTAACACATACTCCTATTCACTCCCCGATTTGAAAATCCTTCCCTCACATTCATCACTTGCACTCTAGAGAATTCACAAGAAGGAACCCTCCCATTCCTTATTTTCCCTGAGTTGTACCATCTTGATTACTTGCATCATTCCCATTCATTCTTTCACTCACACATCTTTCACCAGTCCTACACAACCTCATCGCATGACCTACCATTCCACATTTACCGCAGGTAATGCTTGGACTGGTATACATCCTGGTATAATGCCCTATCTGCCCACAATTACCACACACTCTAAGTCCACTCATATTTACTCGACTACTTTCCCCGCAAACTCATGCCAAGTGTCCCATTGTTCTACATCCATAACACGCCCTTTCTCTCACACAACTACAATCTTTTATCATATACCCTATTTGGCCACAGCCAAAGCAACTTCTTTGTGCCCATCAACAGTCAACCCTCATGTGCCAACTTTCTTGCACCTCAATCACCTAGGTTCATTCACTACTCCGGCCATTCTGAACCCTACCCAACCATTCTGACTTTCACTCCTTTTATTCCCTCTCATTTCCCAGCCAACATACACACACTGCTGTTCATTCTGTCCATAATAATTCTCAAAAATCTTGACATCACCTCGATCAGGTTCTCTATCAACACATCCCAATACAACCTGAACTGGGGCAACTTACTCATACTTTAGTTGCGCACAGTGTGAAATGAGGCCTCCTCCTTTCCATAGCCCTCAAATTCACAGTCCTCTAACATCTCCAGCACATCCTCCCATAACAATCTCTCACTTACCCATCTCATCTTCTCTTTTCTTTTATACATCACATACTCACCCACTTCATTCGGAACCATATTCAAAAACTTCTTCATCAGCTCCTTATTCTCATTTATTCCATCGTCACAAAACTTATTCACGATGTGCATATGAATTCACATCCTCATTCTTACCCATTCTCACTTCAAATCCATTTAACTTCTTATACTTTACACTCGTCTTCATCCTCTTGCATTGCTCTATCATTCTCTCTTTCACCGCATCCCACTTAGGCTCACCCACACTTGTAATCATCCAATAAAAATCTTTTATAAACCCATCCAGAAACTTGCCCAACTCTTTTACCCACAACCTATTATTCTTCCCCAATTTTGCCTTACAATAACTCTCGTACTCTTTCAAAAACACTTTATGACTTTTCTTCCTTCCACTCTAAACTTGCTCAACTTTGGCACTTCTCTGATCAATATACTATGATGAACCTCAGCATCACTTTCACTCTCACTCACTTTCCCACTTTCACTCATACCCTCATTCAAGCTGAAGTACAAGGAGTCAATGCTAGCCAGTTAGTCCTTTCCTGTCGGTCTGGGCGGCGAGTCTTTGGGGTCTTCTTTTTAGGTGCTTAGTCTTTTGCGGGGGTTTGTTCAAGCCTGTCCACGGTGGAATTTATTGATATACTCCACTCTACAAGACCGACAGGACTAATAACATCCCTTGATGTGGAAGGCCGACCTTGACCCACACATCCTAAGGAATATGCTGTGTTCATGCATATCAGAGGCTACGTTCAGGACACTGGATGGAAATCTATACACACAAGTAAATGGAGTAGCTATGGGATCGCCCCTGTAGCTGACCTTTGCTAATTACTATATGGGTCAACTTGAAGAGAGCTTATTAGACAACATTGGGAATAAGCCACACACATACTGCCGATACATAGATGACATCTACATAAAAGGTCCAAAATGAAGAGCATCAAACAACAATTTGAGAAGTCTGTGTTAAAATTCACTTATGAATTGAGCATTGACAATAAACTACTTTTTCTGGATGTAGAGATACAAAACATCAATGGTAATTACGTCACAAAAGTGTAGAAAAAAGCTACATACCTGGGAAGATGCCTCAATGCGGAGAGTGAATGTCCTGAAAGGTAAAAAAAGAGTGTAATTGGCGTATACATCTACCGAGCATACAAATGCTGTTCCACATGGGAACTGTTGCATCGAGAGATCTCATGTATAAAACAAACCCTTGTGAACAATGGTTTCCCAAACAGCATGTTTGAAAAACAACAATCATTTTTAAGAATGCAATTCAAAGACACAGATGAAATGGAAAGTAACCAGGAAGCAGTAAATAACATCAAACTGTATTATAGAAATCAGATGTCATCAGCCTACAAAATAGACGAAAAAAGCACCAAGGAGATTTTTAACCATAACATCAAAGTTAAGAAGCAAATGGACAATATTCAGATGATTATATATTATAAAACAACAAAAGTTAGCAATCTCATTATAAAAAACATCTGACAAAACTCCTTGATCCTGACATCTATGAATATAATTTACGAGTTTACCTGCCCAAATGAAGACTACAAGATTCATAACAACTCAAAATATGTTGGTATGATTACCACCACACTTTTGAGCCATTTGACAATGCACCTGCAACATGGAGCCCCCCCAAAATCATATGGAGACTACATAACATCAGCATAACCAGGAATATATTGGTTAATAACACCATAATCAAAAGAAAAGAAGGAAATAAAGCCAGACTGAACACCTTAGAAGCCATCTTAATTAACAAAGAAAGGCCAGCTATTAACTTCCAGGCTACAGGATGGAATCAAACATTAAAGTTGTTTTAAAATTCCATTCACACCGGAGTGGCCCATTCGTTTCCTTGACATAACGTTCAAGTGAGGAATAAATATCCCCTCAGATCCATTTTCTTTTCATTTTGACTCCACCATTCTTCACTGATAAAGGAGGAAAGACACTCTGACAATGATCACATAGATTGAAAGCTCAACAATTAAAGTCAAGTTTGGTTTTACCAAACACATTTCAATTAAAAAAGAGATGAACGTAGAAGTTGTTTACCATCTACAAGATGAATTAAAAAAGAAAATAAGAAAAATGAAAAATTTCCCAAGAAAATTAATAAAGGTGAAATATACTATGGTCTTTATCAAAATCTGCATACAAGGTCTGCTACCCATTTACACTAAGAATCATATGGAGAGTGCCCATAATATTAACCTAATGAGAGATTTGCTCATTGATAACACCATTATTAAAAGAAGCCATATTAATAGATGAAGATAAGCCGGTCATTAACAGTCAAGTGACAAGCTGGAATTGCACATTAAAACTATTTTAAAATTCCACTTACAGGAGTGGCCCATTTCCTCTAATGTTACGTTTAACCAAGGCAGAATAAATACCCCTTAAAAATCATTTTCTTTCATTCTGTCAGATCCTCACTCCACTCATTACATCGGTAAAGGAGGCAAGAACAATTTAAAACGCTCAAAGATGATCGAATAAGATCGAAAGCTTAGCAATTTAGTTTAGTTTTTACCAAACACATTCATTTAAAAAAAAAAAAGAGATGAATACTGGACAAGTGATCCACCATCTAAAAGATGGAACAAAAAAGATAGAAGAAGATGAGAAAGTTGCCAAAGGAAATTAATTAAAGCAAAATACCCAATGGTCTCCAACAAAATTTGCATATATATATATATATATATATATATATATATATATATATATATATATATATATATATGATAGTGAAACCACTGTATAGGAGCCAAAAGTTTAATTTATTAGACTAGTTTCAGGATGAAGTTTATCATATCCTTTTTAGTCATATACTGAGAATGCAATTGTTACAAAAGTTTATAAATAGCGTACAGATCAGAAAAAGCAAAATGAAGAAACCACAAAGAAACACAAAACCCGGGAAAAAGGTCATTCTAAGATCATTGACTAAGCTGTTTACGATGTTACGAGAATGTGGGGGCTGCATTTCAATTGCCCACCTGACAAATTAAAATTGGGAATTTCTACTATTAATATAGATTCTACATTTTTCTTTTACGGAAATCTTTACAATTATTTATGATTTGTGCCTTTGAATACTCAATTTGGTGGTTGAAATTTCTAATATGATTAAAAATACTGGATGTGATACTGCCTCATCTGACATAACCTCTAATTTAATAAATTTGTTTTGTTAAGGTTCTCCTGGTCTCTCCTATATAAAATGAGGGACAGTTTGTAGAGCCACACAGGATTAAATATACACCTGCTTCATTTAGCTGATCCATGAGCTTGGTCGAAGGGAAAGATTTAAGGATAGAAAGGGGTTAGGCCTAGCGAAATAACTTTGTTCACTCCTTTAAGGAGGGGAGAAAATGGGAGGGATAGACACTTTGTATTACTAAATTTGTTTTTATCCTTGGGATGGTCATGAGTAAATTTTGCTTTAGATAAACTTTGATTGATCATGTGGATGACATAATTTAATTCAATGAAACTGAGGGTTATATAATTTTGTCTACTGGAAAGCAAGGGTCACATATCCTAAGTGCTCTCAAAAACATATCTGATGCAACGGCTCACTTAATGATAATATCATGGTGAGAAAAGAAATGGATATAAGAGTTAGAATGGGTTGGTTTTCGGTACACAAGTGAAGCTAATTTTGTCAATGACTCTAACAATTTTTACATCAAGAAAGGATATACAATTATTTTTTTCACACTCTACTTTAAAATTGATAGTGGGATGGAGGTCGTTAAGATTTTTAAGGAAATTGTCAAATAAGTTTAAACTATTTATAGGCCTAATCGATATGATATCATCTACATACCTATACTATATATAATTATGATGGGGAATCATAGAAGGGAGCAATGATACTTTGAAATACTCCATAAAAAGGTTACATAATATGGGCGATAAAGGATTACCCACGCTAACACCATATTTTTGACAGAAAAAAACCATATCTCTGATAAATACATTATCAGTAACACAGTTTAATAAGATTTATAATTTTATTTTTGCCTAGTGGGAGGTTTAATTTTTGATTATCTAATACCTTAGATTAACATCAAGAGCTTCATTAACTGAGACATTAGTTAACAGGTTGTCTACATCATATATATATGTGGAAAACTCTCAAAGTATCACATGAGGAAGCAATAAATGCAACAAAGCCCACAGGGAAAATTAATTAATACGAGGATTCCAAGTACTTTCCTATTAATTTTCACTGTGGGCTTTGTTGCATATATATTTATAATTTTCAAATGGCCTTACAAATTTATTGGTGCCAAAAAATGTCTGGCGTAAAATTAAGATTGAATTGGCCAAAGTTACTGGGGGCACCCTCAAATTTCTTTCGAGCTCACGAGGTGTGGAGGATGGGAAAGGGAAGGTGAGGCAGGCCTGCATTTTTGGGAAGGGGGTGGTTCCTTATGGGTGTCCTGTCTTAGGAAACTGGGATCTGAGCTCCAGCCAAAGTGAAACGCCCCACACTCAGGCACTGGGACGTGAAAATTCTGGTCTGGCAGAAAGTGGGAGGGCTCTGGCTCCAACAGATGAGTGGGAGGCAGTCTCTAAACCCACACTTTGGAAGTCCCCTTTCCATGTACCTGGTATGAGCAAAGATCTATGCTGGCTGCTGCTTTCTCACAAAGCCAGAATATGTATGATTGACCAGTCAGCACCAAGAAGCTGGAAAGGAGAAGGCATATTCAATCACCCATTCGCTGCCACACTTAAACATCATCAACACCCGCATACACATAAAACAAACATTCACACTGGTTCTCACCTGGATGTTGTACAGCTGGTTCTTTTCTCTAACACTAGGTATTTTAACATACAAGGATTCACTAGAGTTCATTAATTTCTCCTTTAGAAACACTAGTCTATTCATTCAAAGTCACAATTTAAATTTGTTGTGCCTGTGGGAGAGCAAAGATGAATGGGAGGCACAATAGAGCTCTTTCATGTCTCCCACCCCGAGCGTCGACATACAAACTCGGGCCACACACCATGAAAAAGAAGAAAAGGATTTGAGATGGAGCAAGGGAGGTGGACAACAATAGACTGCTACATCTTCATAGTCAAATCTTGAATCTTCAAGCTCCTTTCCGACCTTCTCCACTATCCTTATCCTGATGGGGAGGAAGTCTGTAATTTCCTTGTTTGTCCTTCCAGTGTGGATTCTAAAGAGAACTCCATGCCTTTTCTATAAATTGGGGAGTTCAAAGTTTTTCAATTGAATTATTATGCAAAAAAAAAAAAAACCAGGCAAAAATGGTTAATTGCTTTTAAGAAGAAAAAGGCTGACAACAAAGAAAAAAAAGAAGTGTAAAATTAGCAGTTAAAAATTGCAAATGAATACTGTCCCCATTCTGTATTGCCTCTAAAGTCTTCCGCCCCCCATTCCATGGACAGTGTAACAGTGCAGCGGTAAATGCACCATATGATCTACTGCCCTATATCGACCCATTTCTTTCAATGGTAGAAGCATTGAGGAACTTCTGAGTCATCTCCACTCTGTCCCTCTTCCTGACTAACCCTTTTTCCACTGTAGCCTGTTACATGCAAGACCGGGATGTGCAAAATGTCCTCCCAGCCACAGTGCCTGCAGTTATATACTCTCTCTTACTTCCTCCCTGTGCAGTGGCCTCAGTTATGCAGCTACACCAGGATAGGATGTACTTGGTCATTTTGCTGTATATTCCACTGTCAACTGACCTCAATGTGGTGGACTTTTGCCTCATCATGGCATGATTCCTGCGGCCCTTTCTCCTCCTTGGGGATTTGAATGTTAGGCATCTCTTCTCGGGAGACTACATGACCAATAGGGTGGAGTGAAAAACATTTTTTCTGAAATTTATTTTCCCACCACAATTTTTTTATGGGGTTATCTGTAAAATTAAACGACCTAAAAGGATTTTTTGATATAATAATTTTTAAAGGTTCGCCCAATGCCATTGAAAATTGAAAAAAATAGTGATTTTCAACTAAATTTTGACTTTCATGGATTATATCTGAAGATAAATCTGAATTTTGAATTGATGATTCAAATAATTATTGTATTTTAAAGACAAGTAAATGAAATTTGAAATTAATCAATTGATATTTAGAGGTTTCTCAATGATATATTCTAGCGGTATATGTGATAATTATGTTTCATTAGTGCAGAGAATCTTGTTGAGAGTGGATGTGTGTGTGGCTCTGTCTAGTGTCTATTGTTTTGATCACATTCTTCTATTTGTAGTTAAGAACAGTTATTTATAATCTACAATAAATATTTAGACAAGTTTTATTATATTTCAGAGCTAAATAGTATGTAAGAAAAAAATTAAAACAATATTTAATTATGGCATTTAAACATAGAACACGTCATGAAATTGAAAGCCCGTTGTTTGGTCCCACCTGCACCATTAGCAAACGAGTGTTGCCAACTTATAAAGAGGTTATAAAATATGTTTTGTTTGAGCGAGAAAAGGAAAAGACCCGCCAATTAAACATATTATCACATTAGTAGCAGATAAGTTAATTTCTATTTTGAAAATGGCATCAATCCCTTGTGTGTCAATATAGGCAGTTAGAAAAAGAATTTTAAATTATTATTCAAAATATCAGGCTTTAATGAGAAATATTAGCAGGAAAAATGTGACATCATTCAAACAGAAATGTGATGATTTTACAAAGAATGCAGAACAATTTTTTGATATTTCACATCGTAAATGTGATAGCTTTGTAAACTGTTTTTGGAGCGAAGAAAAAAAGGTGCCGATATTGGGGCAAACGTTTCTGGAAGACCAACAAACAACTAGGAAATGGCATTAGGTAATATCAATTAAAAAAGAATATCCAGAGTGCAGTTAGGAAGAATCGTGAGTATTGTCTCTTAAATGAACCATCTACTTTGACAGATAATATCAAAGTGATTCTTCCTTCATCCAGCATAGAAACAGAATCTGCTGATGAAGGTAGTAACTATGAGCTTCCTTCATCTGTGAAACACAAAGAAGTAAACAAAAAATTTGTATCTAAGGCTCCATCTAAACTAATAAAATTGTCGCAATTTGCATTGACATATGACATCACTGGTGTGTCTGATCGAGCTGCAGCTTTAATAAGTTCAATCCTTAAGGAATTATTGTCAATTGAAGGGAAAGAAACTTCTGTAGTAGTTGATAGGTCAAAGTTTAGAAGAGAGTGTGTCAAAGAACGTACTACACTACAATAAGAAATTAGATTGGATAAGCTATTATATTCTATTTGATGGTAGAAAAGATAGCACATTTGTTGTTGAGAAGATGGAGGGAACTCATCACAAGAAGATGATAATGAAAGAGCATATCTCTATGATAGAGAACCTGGTTCAGAATACCTTGGTCACCTGACAATGAAGACAGCTTCTGCAAAAGCTATATGCGACGCAATATTCTCGTATCTAGAAGCAAATAACATCGCAACTGATGAACTTGTTGCTGTGGGATGCGATGAAATGGCACTGAATACAGAAACAAAAGGTGTGATCAGAATGTTAGAAGAAAAACTTAATAGACCACTGCATTGGTTTATTTGCCAGCTCCATGCAAATGAACTCCCATTGCGCCATCTCAACAACAATTTGGATGAGAAAACAACGGGACCTCGTGGATTTGTTGGAGCTTTAGGGAAACAACTGGATAAATGTGACGCTCTAAGACGTGTTGTTGAATTTGAGCCAATTCCAACTAACTTGCCGTCTGATGACAGAGGAAATCTGGGCACCAATTAAAAGTATCTGTTTGATATCTCTCTATCTATCTCACAAGGTAAATGTTCTCCTGAAATGGCTCATAAGAGCCCTGGAGAAATTTTGCATGCACATTGGATTACAACGGCAAATCGGATACTTTGATTATATGTTTCGACATCCGACCATTCTGACACGGTGAAATCCATTGTCCTGTTCATCATGAATGTATTTACCATGCTAGTTTGAAATAAAAGCTAACTCTTCAAGGCCAGAGGCCTTCACAGAGTGCAGGTTCAGCTGTAGGCTAAGATCAGGTGGGTCAGTAGGCAATCCTGAACAGATGCGTTTTCAGGAGTCACTTGAAAGTGGTAAGTGAGGCAGCAGATCTAATTTCAGGCTGAAAGAGCATTCCAAAGATTGGGGGCACAGACTGAGAAGGAGCGATCGCCCATTGAGCAGAGGGATGAGCGAGGAGAATTCAGGAGAGGAACATGAGATGACTGAAGGGCCTGAGGGGCGAGACGTTGGGAAAGGGCCGTGGAAAGGTAGGTTGGGGCCTTTTGGTGAAGGACCTTGAAAGTGAAGAGAACGATATCTGACAGGTAACCAGTGCAGTTCCTGAAGCAAGGGCTTAGAAGGGGAGAAGTGAGAGCGATGGAAGAGTAGCCGGGCAGTGTAGTTCTGGACTAGCTGAAGGGAATGTAGAGAGGAAGATGGTAGATTTACAATAAGAGAGTTACAGTAATCAAGGTGTGAGGTAATGAAGGCGTGGACAGCAGTCTCAAGACTTAGGTGATTGAAGTGAGAGCGAATGCGGGAGAAGTTACGGAGGAAACAACTTAGGGAAGATTTACTAATATTGTGGATGTGGGGCTTGAAGGAGAGATGCTCATCAAACACAATGCCAAGATTTTTACACAGAGTCAGAGAAAGCAACAGAGTTTCCACCCAGAGAGAGGGAGGGAAAGAGGGATTTAACTTTGTATACTAGAGCGAGGTACCAACCAGAAGAACTTCAATTTGGAGTGGTTAAGTTTGAGGAAGCTAGCTAATAGCCAGTCGGAGATAGAAGAATAGGCAGATAGGAGGTCACAGATTAAGTGGGCAATGGTCAAGGGGGAAGAGGAAATAAAGATTTGAGTGTCATCGGCATAGAGGTGGAAGGATAGCCTGAGATTATGTAGGAGGGAGCTAAAAGGGAATAATTAGATACGAAAGAGGAGAGGGCCGAGGACAGAGCCTAAAGGGACACCAAAGCGAATGGGAGTGAGGTGAGAGGAGACATCGTTTACCTCTACAGATTGGGTGCAAGACGAAAGGTAAGAGCAGAACCAGTCAAGAGCAGCACCAGAAATGCCAAGGAAAGAGTGGAGGCGACCAAGCAAGACAGAATGGTCAATAGTATCAAAGGCAGAGGACAGGTCAAGTAGAATGAGGATGGAGTCACAACCCTAGTCAGCAGCTCTACGTAAGCAATCAGTAAGATTGAGTAGAGCAGTTTCGGTAGAGTGCCCAGCTTTAAAACTTGATTGGTAAGTTTCATCAATATTACAGGCAACGATGTGGGAATTAATGTGCCAAACAACTACACTCTCAAGGACCTTAGAGAGGAAGGGAAGTTGCAAGATTGGGCGATAACTAGCAGAGTCGGAAGGGTTAAGCTTCAGCTTTTTAAGGATCAGATGGATTTGGGCACATTTGAAGGATGAAGGGACAATGCCAGTAGCAAGGGAGGTATTGAACAGGTGGAGTAGCATTGGGAGTATGACAGGCAATATTTTGATTAATAGCTTGGGGAGGAACGAGTCACAAGGCGAGCCAGATTTTTTAGAGCGTGAGAGTAAGGCAGACAACTCAGAAGCGGTCATGGCAGGAAATATGTTGAGCGGCCGGGGGGGTGGGGGAGATCAGGGAGAATGTGAAAGGCCTGGTCAGGCAGTCATGGGAGGGAGGCATGAAGGTTGATGACCTTATCAGCAAAGAATTTTGAGAGGATGATGGGGGTGGGGACTTGATGTGAGTAGGTAAGAGAAGAGAGCAGGTGGAAAACTGCACGGGGGTCATTCTTATTGTCGGGTAGCAATTTACGCGAATGGGCTTTCATGAGCAGATTTCAGTTTAGCCAAGTAGAGACATGTCGCAAGACTACCGGTAAGTGAGTGAAAGAGCAGTTGTATCTTGCCCACAGGAGCAAGCTTTACGAAGAGCTCTTTCATGAGCACGTAAAGACTGTCTCAAGTAACCAAGTGTAGGCCATGAATGGTCTTTTGCAGTCTCCTTCTTTTCTTATGTTCTTAAGTGTAGGAGTTCCAGCTAGTACCATGGAGCACTCAACCTCTTCAAGACAGTGCAATCAGTGCAAGAGATAAACAAACAGATTAAAGATATAGTTCCCCCAGTGATTCAAAGGAATGCTTATTTTGCACATGCGAAAACATTCCTCTCTATATGCTGCAAGATGAAAGAAATCATATCCGCGAACTCACATTGAGAAGAATTATGAAAGCCCTAAAAGATTATAAAGGTAAATCAATACGCACTTTCAAGATCCCAGATATAAACGTTGAAGCTGATGACTACATCCGCCTAATTAATTGGCAGCATACCATTTTGACTGAACCTCCGCTGATGAGGATGCTTTCTGATGATCAACTTGAATAATTTATCCATCAACAACCTAAATTGGATATTCCGAAGTTTCCTTGCCACATATAAGCAGTTGAGAGATGCATCAAACTGGTCACAGAAGCGTCACTAGCAGTTTGTGTTGTGAAAACAAACGGGGATGGCTATATAAGAAATAGAATTGAGTCAGGAGAAAAATACCCTTATTTAATACCAAGAAGGACTTTGTTATGAAAGGTAATAACACTACAAAAATCTAACTGCATTGAATAAATGGATATTAAACAATAGTGAAAATTTAAATATTTAACTGTTAATTGTTTAATTTCTTCTATTTCAGTGATGATGATAAAAATCTACAGATTGCATGGAAACAAACAGAAGAAAAACTTATGAGTAGTTAATAGATTATTTTTATTCAATAAAATGGAAGTAGAAGCAGCTGTGAGTGTAAAGTTTCATGGAAATATATTTTTTTAAAGTTATGGAAATAATATACCACGTATAGGACCTAAATGTTGATGTAACAACTTGAAATTTGAAAATAAATAGATAGAATTTTCCGACATTTTTGCTCTTTTTTCAAAGTTTCAATTGCGTTGAGGAACATGAAAATATTATTTAGAAGTCTGAAATTTCAACACATTGGTTTTTGATGTTGGGTCCATCAAACAATCAAGGTGGGGAAATGAATTTCAAAATCTTTGCAAAACTCCCCTTTTTCTATCCACCCTAATGTCCAATCTCTGTGGCCAGGTCCTGGCAGACCTGATAGAAGAGCTGGATGTGTCCTTAATGGAGATGAATTCACTTATCTCTGTTTGAGAACTATTTCATTTTCTTGCCTGATCTATTTTCTGCTTTCTGTATGCACAGCCTTATTTTGGGAGGGAACAATTGGTTGACCTCCATGCTAGTGATCACTTACCCATTCAAATATCATTTGCTGGGCCACTGCTGCCAAAAGCCACCTCAGTAGTGCTTGGAACCGCACAATGTTATGCATTAGAGGAAATGACTGACTTCTTTATTTCTGTTGAGAAGTTTGTCAGTTGATGAGTCAATTGAATTATTTTCTGGCACACTCATCAATGCAGGCCTGGCTACCATTCCTAGAATGTCTGGTCATTTTACATGCTATCTACTATCTTGGTTGTTGGCAAGCACCCAAACTATTTCACCCTGTGTAAATTTTTTTGAATGAGAGCAAGGTTCTAGTACATTTTGAAATACCTCACCTCTCCTCTTGGCACCATGTCTCTTCACTCAAGGAAAAGAGTCCTCTTACAGAGGTGTTTACAGGTATTAAAAGGTTTTGGGGTAAATTCTGGCAGAACCCTAGTCATGGTGTAAAAGAGGATGTCGCTACAATCTCTGACTCAACATCCACGACAGAGTCCTTCAATACTGCCTTTTCTAGCTGGGATCCTATTCTGTCCGTATTTAAAGCACACTGGGCTTGCTAAAGGCTGCCGGCTGGACTTTACTTACAGAGGCAGGGAACCCATCAAAGACCTGTTTACACTAAGTCAGCTGCTTTCTGCTCTTGTTTCATGCATGGATACTTTCTCTAGTCTGGACAATATCCCATGGGAAATGCATGACGCTATAGTCGAGTGCCAAAGTTATACCATGTGGTCACTACCTGCTGTGAGTGCAAAAATATCACTAGAAATGACAACTATTGATACATGTGTAGTGGCATGTTGCATCTCCAAAATGAGTCTACTAACCCTTGCCTACTTCATTCTTTTTCTGTAGCATTCTCGTCCCATGCATCCTTATACTCAATATATACTGATGGTTCCAAGTCAGACTGTGGTGTGGGTACTCAGAGGATTCTGCAACTGACCCTGCCCAGGGTAACATATTTACTGTTGAAATTTCTGCTATTTTATAGCCTTTTGACTTATTTTAGTTGCCTTTTACCGATTTTAGTGATTCTAGGTGTTTTTTTACCTCTCCTTGCTGGTTGGTGCAAGAGATCCAATAGTACTTGATTGGACATGGTTTTAGGTATAAGTTTAGCTTGTTTTACCCCTGGTCATGTGGAAAGCCATGGTAATGATCGTGCTCATGGGAAGGCCCATACAGCCTCCCTAGATGTTCTGTCGACTCTGTAGCTTTGCTATATAGAGATTTCTTCCCAGATATCAGAAGTCCTGGTCCTTGGAGGTAGCTCTTCACCACCTTCAAATCAGGCAATCATGGCTGACATGCAGCCACATAATTTAAGGCAGTGACCTGAAGCGCCCTTCATGTCTTGGTGTAATTTCGGTATCCTATTTGCTTAGGGAAGGTTCCACTATTGCGGCCCCCCCCTCAATTCTCATTTCCCAAATCTTTCTTCTGCGCTGCTCCTTCTCTCTCTGTGCTCAGTTTTAGGGGAGGAATCCTTCCGTGCCTCTTCACTCATTGATTTTTTCCTGAGTTTGATCAACTCACTTATTTATATTTTTATCCTTTGGCCATCACCATTACTCTTATTTACGTTGCTGCTTGTTTTTAACCTCTTGCATTACTTTTGTTATTTTAGCCTTGCATTGACACCTTCACTTAAGTCTTTTACATTCTTCTGTTCTCTCCCTAACTCTGCTTTCAAATAGTGTTTCATCCTTTTATTGTTTATATTATTTTATAACTTATTGCCCTTTAAAAAAAAATTGCTGCCAATGAAAATATGTTGTTTATTGAGCAGCACAAAAGCTTTTATCCCTTTAAATCCTTTCCTCTTTAGTGCACTGTTCTCAGGTGCATAAGGCTGTACTGCTTATGTTCAGCAAGCTTTACTGCCTTGTTGGATGTCAGGGCAACTAAATGTCCCGGGTTCTGTTTGGGTCTGCCTCAACAGATCTTCAGATTTTGGCCGTCGTGTCGATGATTAGTACGGCATAGTAACAAAATTCTCCCCCTTGTCGCCCTACCTCTCTGCCTATTCAGTTGGGAACTGTGGCCTTTGGAGAGTGACAGATCACAAATCAGGTCAACCTTATATGATCCATGGAAAATTAGATGGGAGACAGCCGACCAGAATCTAAAATTGCTTACATTGTGCTGCAACCTTTCCTGCTGACTTACCCCCCCAATGCCTTGACAATTTCATGTCATTTTCTGTCGCCTCTAAATCGGGCACACTCCTGTTTGGCAGTGCCATTTGCCGGAGCGCTTCCCTGAACCTTACTGTGATGACTACTTGTCCCCCCCCCTCCCAAACTGTTTAGCACATTCTCATAGAATGTTCTAGTTTTGTAGTAATTGGCGCATTTTCCCTGTCCTGGTACTGGAATGAGTGGGGTTCCTTGTACTTGTGGTGGGTTTGCACACTCTTGAATGTAGAGTGGCTGACTTTCTGGTGGATGCTGGAGTCCATATATTAATTATTTGGGGGTGTTGGTGTCATGCTCTGACCCTGAACTGAAGTTGGTGGCCCTGAGCATAATTGTTTTCTGTTTCTATTTTTATTTGTAGATTAGCCTGAAGATGGGCTTGTTTATAATTTCATGGTTGTGCCCTTGTTGGTAGCTGCTAGAATGAATAAACCCCCTCTGTCTATGTTCCATCCACATTCTTTCACTTTTTATTTTACCCATTTTACAAACTCCTCCCCATCATTTTGATGATTTCCACATTGGTCTTCACATCTTAGTGAGCAATAACTTTTGTTTTCTCACCCTCGTAACCTCCCTCTGTTTTGATCTAGCTCAGCCCCGAAGTTGTACACAGCGCCGAAGGTAGAGGAGACGGCCGAGAAGGCGCCAGTATCAGGTCCAGACCCAAAGAAGTTTATATCTGAACCAAAGCGCAAGAAGCATAAGGTAGAGATGAAGAGCAGTGACTTCCAGAGGAAGGAGGCCTCCCACGCCTTTGAGATGGCTGAGAAGGTAATACCCCTACCCCTGTGCACACTTTCAGGATGAGGCACAAGTTGATATTGTAAAAAAAACATTGGCAAAGAATCGTGTTCCCTACTGCGCAACATATCTTCATCCTACTTGGGAAAATTACAGGTGGGAGAGGTGTATTTGATGTCATTGGGGGAACCCCATCAAGGTAAGATGAGTGAATTGTGTGCTCAGCCTGTGAAATCACCTAGTGGTTGTAAATGATTGTGTTCTCTCAATACCTTAAATGAGCTCCTCTGCCTGGGAGTACTCTTTGTAGCCTGTTACACTTACTACCAGAAGGAGATGCACATTCTCCCAACATGAGTGTAAATTAGGGAAGCCCTGTCACAGGGTTGAATTGAACTCAGACAGTGCCTGGGAAAGTTGGTATGCATCCTCTTTGTTCTATCTCAGCATTCTCCTTTTTTTTTCTAAGACTATCCCATCAACCTTTTGCTAGGTTTAAGGAGGTGAACAGCTAACTGCATGTTGTGTCAGAAGAGAAGCTTTGGAACCTCTATAAACAATGCCCACAGATAGCAAGCGACCAGAACTTGAGAGGTTGCTACGTATAATGGCCTGACTACTTAACTGCCTGCAGCTGTTCTTGGGTGCATAAGGCTGTACTGCTTATGTCTGGCAAGCTGTACTGCTTTGTTGGCTGACAGTGCAACTAAATGTCAGTGTTCCGTCAAGGTCTGCCACAACAGATCTTTAGATTTTGCTGTCATGTTAGGCAGCATGGGCCGCCAAGGACTTACAAGGGAAGGATGAACCTACTCTCCAGCCTGTTTCACCCTTATGGCGACAGGCTCCTGAATGCTTGCAGTCACACTGCCTGTCACGTTAGGGTGAGCCTGTCTAAGTGTCAAAGATCGAATGACCTTATGTACACAGAAAAATTTATATTTATTAATAATGCAACACAAAAAAAATGGGCAAAGAATTTGCTATACGTTTCCCCTCAAAAACAAACACTCTCCAAAATTACACTCAAAATATATGGCTGCACATTTCTAAGTCTATTGAAAAACTTTTGGGATATTACCCAACCTTGTGCATGGTTATACAAATAAAATTATTTTTCATTGGAGAGGGCCCCACTCTTTTCCAGGAAATAGTCTCAGTTCCCAATGTCATTCTCCTCTTGGAACTAATGTTTTGCTATTGGTACCTCAAAACTGGGAAACAAGATACCACAATCGGGAACTTCACATCCCCAATGGCTGGAAAAGAGAATTCACTTACAGTCAAAGTCACTTTCAAACATGCACCCAATAACATCTACACAATCTTACACACACAGGCAGACCTAACCTTGTAGCGGCGGGATCGCGATTCCCTGGCCAAAGATTCCCGCCGCCCTGACAAGGTCCGCTCGGTGTTTCAAGAAGAGGGTATTGAGGAGAGAGAGTATTTTCTAAATTTAATTTACACAAAAAAATGGAAATCAACCACAACCCCAGAAAACAAAAATGTAAATTTACCCAATTTCCAAAATATTAACTATCTTTAATCACAACCAAAGATATTTATATATATATAGTGGGCCTTACAACTTTACCCTGGCCACACACACGCAAATAAGGAAATGTTTAGGGCTTCACAACCAGATTGCCCAGTGCCACCATGTGAGTCTGTTCAACTTTCTTCAGCTCTGGGAGCGCTATTACCGGTATGGGAGGGAGGGGGGAGGGAAAGGGAGGCGGGCCCGCTTTCTTGAGGGAAGAGAGGTTCCTTTTTCTTAAGGGACTGGAAGTTCAACTTCAGCCAAGGCGAATGATTCGCACTCAAGGATGAGGAAGTCGTGGTTCCAGTCAGAGCGGAAAGTGCGAGGGCTCAGGCCCCAATCGATGCGTCCCTTTACTGCCACACGAGAGTTAAGATTGGCTTCAGCCGTCTTCGAAAGCCAGATGTGGGCGACAATCGGTACCACGGAACTGGAAAAGAGAAGGCACATTCAGTCACCTATTCACTGCCACACTCAAACATCTTTACTCCTAACTCATTCAACCATATCCACTCTCACACAATCTTCACTCACCTATCCTCTGTCTAGGCGGTTCTTCCTTCTTCAGTCACAACTAATGACTTCTAAACTATTACACTAAAAATATTTGCTGAAAGAATCCACCTAAAAAGAAAACAGGAGATGAATGGGGGAGCACGATAGAGATCCATCGAGTCCCCCCACACAAAGCAAAGACGGTGATCACACGATCCACACACACACATTCTGCAAAAGAAGAAAAAGATTAGACATAGGGGAGGGGAGGCGGACAACCAAACTACTACAACCTTACCCAGTAACCTCACCATCTCCTCTCGTCTTTGTCACACTTTTGGCTCAATGAATTAGTCAATCAAAATAATTCTCTATATACTTCCACTATCCTTGCATAGTAAATACAGGGTGTCTACGGCCCTTTAAATCCTTGAAAAGCCCTTGAAATTTATTTTTTGCCCTTGAAATCCTTGAAAAGTCATTGAATTGGCTGAAAAAGGTAGATGGTCCTTGAATTAAAAAAAATAAATCATTGAGTGATTTTTCAAATTCACTATTTATATACTTTTTAATGTCTATTAGGAAAATAGTAATATTTAAGTTAATCTACTCAATAATGTGAGTGAACATATGTATGCTTTGGATGCATTGTATTTTATGATGGATGCTCGCTATACTTCTGTGACTTGCTTGTATACCTTGTTTTTTTGCACTGGTGAGTTGATTTTGGTTATGCTTTGCTTATAACCCATTTTTCCCTTAAATACCTCACCTTCATCAATGTCCCATAATGTTTATTGCACTTTTTTAATTTAAAGAAAAAACTGGCTAAAACCTGTCCTTGATTATTTTTAAAAAAGTCCTTGAATTCAAAATCACCAAACAAGTAGATGCCCTGAAATAATTATTAAGAAAACCAAGTCCAAACACCCCTGTGGAAAAAGAAATTGTGGGGCATGCTTAATGTCCATCAAGCCCCCATCTAGTTGTCATTTGCCATTTGCCAACATCCTGGAAAAGCAGGCAGGGATTAGACATTTACATTTGCGAGGAGAGGTTAACTTACATAACCACTACACCCTCACCGGCCCAAATCTTCTCTATTTCAGAAGTATATGGCTGAGGCTGGTCAGTCCTGGATTGGATCCCCTTTCGGGGGTGGCGAAAAGCAGGCTCACTCTCAGCCCTCCTCTCCAAAAAGGAAACTAAAGCGAAATAAGTCAAAGAGGAGTAGAGGGTCCTCTCCCTCTCTGGGTGCTCCTGTGACGGATGGGTCTGCTGCCCTTTCGCAACCAACTGGTACGTCCAGACCTGGGTTCCCTCTGGTGGGGAGACCTAGAATAAAACAGACCAACGTTGCTCGTTGGTATGAGAGGCTACCTGGTGTTTTTGAGCCTGCTAGCTTCCAATGCATTTTAGTGATTCACTCCACTGATGGCGGCATATTGGCCAGAGGTTAGTACGAGCATAGTACAAGCTAGGTTGACTTGAAGAGAGCCGAAGGTAACCCGTTTCTTGGACAGGATACTTCTGGCTAATGTAGCAAACCCTTCCGAGCCGTACTTTATTAATGCTCTTCACATAGTCAAATGGCTTGCCGGTGCTGGTGACACAGCGTTCTACCATTAATTTCATGAAAGGAGTGGTTTATGTGAGAAAACTTGTGGATTAAACCTTGGAAAACACAAGAGCTGACTGACCAATGACCAGTAAAGGTCGCGAATGATGAGAAAACAGAGGGGAGCTTGAGACCCACCCCTACACTATTCATCGCATTCGATTGTGACATCTTCCCAGAGTCAGTGCATGCCGGTTGAAATCACTACCGCATCAAGGCATTCATGACACTGCTGCGGAGGTACTACTACTGCCACTGCTTCGGCCACACAAATCATACGTGTAGGTGTGTTAAGTCAGATATACTTGAAGTCTGCATGAATTGCTCTAAGAGCAATAGTTAATCAGGCACTAGCCTCTCCTTGCCCTGCTTTCTCCTCCATTTGTAACAGTTCTGCCAGCCTTAACGTCCCCCCCCTCCCTGCGTGCACTGCCACGGGCGCTTCCCTGGCAGAGCTGCTGGCTTAAAAGGCTCACATCCAGCCTCGGTTATAACCAGGGCTAACCCTCCTTCTCCCACCTCGCGTAACCGTTTCCTGTAAGGCGAAACGGCTGTGACTCCAAAGAGTTGTTAAACTCAGAGGAGGAAAGTCCCCAAAAGGTTGTCGTCAGATGGTGTTCGTTGACTCGTAATTCTGTCCCCCCTCCAAAGTCTTATAGCACCACAGGACCTTCAGTTTCCACGCTCCCATACAAGGATGGACAGGGTGACTCGAAAACTACTTTTACAGGAGATGATGCTGCGTGCATGGCCCCTTCCCACACTCATGGGATATAAGAGTTTTGCGACCCCACCACCGAGAGATTGAGACTGGGTAGGAAGATGCGAGATTTACACAAGCATAATGTCTCCATTCTTCTCTCTGCTTTAAATACCAATTTCAGGCAGAAGCAGTGCAACTGCACTTGGTTAGTTCATATACTGTTATCTCTGCCTACATTTCACCGTCAAGCTGACTTCAACGTGGGGATTTCCGCCGCACCGTGGTACGGATGCCAAGGCCCTTTCTACTGATCGAGGATTTAAACGGTATACACCCCTATCTGGAGAGGAGGGGGGGTACGATCAATCCCAAGGGCCAGGTGCTTGCCGAGCTGGAGATAGGTGCCCTAAATGTGGATGAGTTTATGCATCACTGTCCGAGAACTGCTTTATTTACCTGTCTTAATCTATCCCTGTGCTCTCCAGATGCACAGTCTGATTTAAGGTGGGAGGTAGTCGATGGACTCCATGGTAGGGAGCACTTTCCGGACCGATGTCGCCTGAAAGACCCCTCCGGTAGTGCTTGGCGCGGTCGTGGTGGTCCGCATTTCAGGAAATGACTGATTTCACACTTCTAGTTGAGTTTAGGTGGGTGATGTGGCCTTAAGTTCTCCCGTTACCTCATTGCCTTGCTCCTGTCTACTATTCCTAGAACGTATGGCCGTTTTGCACGTTGGCCGCTTCCTTGGTGGTCAGCTGAGTGAAGACGCTATAAGCTCAATCCAAACCATTTCACTGTAGGTGAATTGCGTCGAGCTAGGGCTAGGTTTCTGTATGTTTCGAAGCACGCACGCCGCCCTTCCTGGCGGGCATACGTGTATTCACTTAACGGGATACCCCTACTCAGAGGTTTGGAAGCGAGACAAAGGGATAGGGTACAAGTTCTCGCAGGACATCCCTCCCGCTTTCCAGGTGAATGGGACCGCAATCTTGAACCCCGCGTTCGTGGCGGAGTCTTTGGCGACCGCATTATCTAGCCGGGATGCTCCTCCGCCAGCATTTAATGCAGGTGGTGATATCGCTGAAGGCCGCCGATTTGACTTACCTCCAGAGGCGGAGAATCCTTCAACATGTTTATATTGAGTGAGTTGCATTCCGCTCTCGGTTCGTGCGCGGACACTGCCCCTGGTTCGGAGGATGTCCCCTGCCATGCTTCACCACCAAGGTGAGCAATGCATGGCCTTTCGGTTAAATTTGTTCAACAGGATCAGAATAGAGGTTATCCTCCTAGTGATAAAGTTATGGCGAAATTGGTAAATGTTAGACTAGCCTTTTTCTTGGACAGCGAAGGCCATCCGTCTTCCGCACAGTGTGGCTTTCACAGGTTCCACTCCACGCTGCCGGATACTCTACTCCGACTGGAAAATTAGACAGCACTACACCACGGTGTTTTTCAATCTGGAGAAGGCTGATGATACCGCATTGCGATGCGGTATCATGGAGACTCCACACAATGTGTGCGAGGGAACGCCTCCCAATCTTTATCTGAGAGTTTTTGCGAGTTCGTTGATTCAGCGTACAGGTGGGGAGAAACCTCTCTGACCCAATGGAGCAGGAAGAGGGTGTCCCGCAGGGAAATTTCTTCAGTATCGCACTCTCTGCCCTGATCATCAATGGGATTACATCGGTCCTGCCAGAAAATGTTCTCGTTACGCTCTATGTGGAAGACCTTTCTATCTCTTTTGGTGCGGTCCAGATGTCAACTCTGGACAGTCAACTCCAACAGGCATTGAACTGCTTCTCTCGCTATGCCGAAGCTTACAGTTTTTGGCTTTCCTTGGCCAAGCATAAGGTGGTGAACTTTTGTCGTCTATCATGGCTCTACGTCGAACCTAAACGGGGTTCACCTGGAAGTGCTGGAACGCACCGTTTCCTTGGTCTTGTTTTCCACTGACGCCTAACCTGGGAGGCTCATATTCGCATCCTTTGGGTCTCTTGTACCCGTTCCATGACGTTCAGCACCTGTTGAGCTAATAGGGCTACTGCTTTGCTTTTCTATCGATCCTTTGTTCGCTCGAAGCTTGAATACGGGTGAGAGTTTTAAGCATTGCGGAAGGTGGACTCAATCCACCACACCAATCTCCGCCTGGTGACTGGTGCCTTCCGCACGTCTACCATTGAGAGCCTTCTTGTCGATGTTGGGGAGATACCACTCGTTCTGCGCCGTATACAGGGCATTATGCACCTGTACGCGCGAGCCTGTCGTCTCCTTCAGTCGCCAACGGCTCTCACTGCATCCTCAGCCGATCTCAATGGTGCCTATGTGGCCGAGAGATGCCACTAATATCCTAAGCCATCTGTGTGGTCGGTGTACCTCTCGGGCCTGTGGCGCCTCTGGTTCTGGCCTGGATGGTACCCCCTTTGACTATTTGTCGCCACGCCTCTGCTCCCAAAGTTTACACAGCGCTGTGAGTATTGCGTTCAGTCTTTTTCGATCACACTCCGTGTCACGCTAGAACCGTACCATTCTATACGGGTGGCTCCAAGTCCCAAGATTGGATCGGTTTCCATGCCATATCGCCTATGTGTGAAGTCAGCGGGGTTCTACCAGCTGCTACGTCTTTCTTCACGGCCGAACTGGTTGCAATACACCTCTCGGTACGGGAGATAATGCGTCGGGCCCGGTTCGGAGACTGGATTGTGATCTATAGCGACTCACAAAGCTCCTTGAGTGCTCTTTGGGCATTGGAATCTCCAGACCCCATGGTTCGTGGTATCCGTGACGCCACGGTCGCAGTGAGCCGGTTGGATGTCGAGCTTATCCTCTGCTGGGTTCCTGAACATGTGAGAAAGAGGGGACCAAAGAGTGCAAGAACTGGGCGACAAAACGATCGTTTGGCTCTTCCTCACACCGACTACATGGCAAGACTCAAAGTAGCACTCCGGCTGCTTGTTAAAAAAAAGGGGGGGGATACGCCCGCGGGGAACGTTAAAGTTGCGTGCAATTGCCCCGCGGCTGTTCACATGGATCTATCCCCCAATGTCGCTACGACTTCAGGCCCCTCTCTGTCATCTTCGAACTGGGCACACTCGCGAAACTCACCGCCATTTGATGGAGCGCTCACCTGCGTTCCTCCCCCTAGTCTGGGTGCTCTTCGCGCACTTTACCGGCCCCCGTACCCTACCCTTCTCGGGACGGGGTTTTGTACACAGACAAAACAAACCACGGACCCCCAAATAATAGACAACTTGCAAGCACTGAGAACTTCTCTTTAGCCTAGTAGATGCGGCACTGGTTTTATATCGTCGAGGTGTTGCTGCATCCCATACCCTTGACGCATAACCAGTCCTCTTCACACTGGGAAGACGAAAGTTTCATCCTGATATTTAGTTGGTGTTAAAAACGAGAAGCACCGCCGCCTGCCTTTGGGCCCACCAGCGAATTGTCATGCTGATCTTTATGTTGGTTTTATTATCCGGGTGGGACTGCGTCCTGGTCAAGAAACTTATGACGTTACCCACCTTCAAGTAAATTCACAAATAAAAACGCCACTGGCAACACTTCCTATACATTTTAAACCACACAAGAACAAGACTGTGAGAAATTCTAGAAAACTCAGGCTGGTGGGGAAGAGGTTGGATGTCATGAAGGATGGATTTTTTTATCGTTGCACTAACAATTTTGCATATATTAAGAAGCTTTAGGTTCTTTATCTCCTTAATTCTGCAAGTCCATGTTACACTAAGTGGTCGCCAGATTGTCTTTTCCGGAGCCGCTTTCTATTGCACCATGGATCACTTAAGAAGATATAATGTTTGCAGGTGCAACCAGATTTAAAACTACGGTGGATAGCTGCCGTTATATGTTAGGAAATATGTTTAGAGGCTGCGTCTGGAAGCGTGCCTCATTAGCCACTGATTTTAAATGGTTTGCCAGACGAAGTGGCATTGTGATTGTAAGCTTTGGGCTTCGCGCCAGTAGCTTCCAAACGCTGCAATGGATCTTTTTTGTTCTGCAGGTGAGGCAGTCGGTGACAACAACGCGACATCCGACCCAGAATTTCCACCCCCCTCCTCACCACAATCACCCCTCTCCTCACCACAATCACCCCCCTCCCCACCACAATCACCCCCCTCCCCACCACAATCACCCCCCTCCCCACCACAATCACCCCCCTCCCCACCACAATCACCCCCCTCCCCACCACAATCACCCCCCTCCTCACAACCTTCACCCCCCTCCCCACAACCTTCACCCCCCTCCCCACAACTTTCACCCCTCCCCCCACAACCTTCACCCCTCCCCCCACAACCTTCACCCTTCTCCCCACAACAATCACCCCCCTCCCCACAACAATCATCCCTCGTCCGGACATGAGGAGAAAAAGAAGAAGTCAAGAAAGAACCTGCGATACGCTGGCGGCCAAGTGTGGGAAGACCCTTGTCTCGCCGAGTGGGACAATGGTAAGTCCCTCTGTCTCGTTTACCCCTTGCCCCTATGGACAATCGTTGCATCGAGTTGCGCATCCAAGTATTTTAGTCTTTATATATTTTAACTTGTAACTTAATTGCGTTTTTTACTAATTTACATTACTGGTGGAATTATTATGGATTTTTCCAAATTTGACCATTTTTTATCTACAAACAAAGACCGTGAAACCAGTTTCATTGATTGCAAATGGATTTATTTTATGTACCAACACCGAGCAACTATTTAACTTTTATTTTCTAGAGCCTTAGGTTACTTTGTGAATATAATTGGTAACACTGTGGGAACAACACTGCATTGGACCATTTCTATAAAGTCACAGCCAGTTGTGTGAGTCAGTTGGTATCTTGACTTTATAGTGCAAATGGGATGTTTTCTGTTATTATATTAACCTGTAGTTGTTATCAATATTGTTTTTGTATGTTTCATATAGTTTATTAGTTATTTTAATAGTTTGACTTTGCATGTTTCAGGTAGTGTTTTAGCTATAAATGAATTAAGCCAAAATGGGTAAACAGTCATTTGCCTCGTTGAAAAGTTGGACAAATAAACGTTTTACTAAAGAAAATAAATTAAAACAGAAAGAAATAGCAAAAAAACTAGGTGTTTCAACTCAAACAGTCACTATTATTTAGAAAATAAATGATAACAGATAAGAAAATTAATACAACAGGCTCTTAAGCACAGAAGAACATCTTGCAGGACGATTTTGATTGATCTGGCAGCAAAGGATGTCAGCCTTGCCCAAAGAACGGTGAATGACAAGCTTTTGGAAGCTGGATTGAAATCATATTGCCTGAGAAAGAAACCTCCATTTATGGAAACAATGAAGGCACGCTATTCCTGGGCAAAGAGTAACCATGAGTGGACTTCAGAACAATGGGGAAGGTAAGAATGACACATCTAGCTAAGCAGTTACCTGTAGTTCCTAAAAAAAATAAATTAATATCTACTAACTTTAACAGTACCACATTTTTGCAATGGCTCAAATCTTACAGCAAAATCAGTGAAGGCATGAAGGCATGGTGTGCACAAAATGGAGTTCAGCTGCTTCCATCGCCCGGAAATTCCCCGGACATGAATCTGATTGTGAGTTTATAGTGTGTGTTGAAAGCTAAAATATACACAGAGCCCATTACAACTAAAGAGCAACTCCTATACCATCTCATTGAAGTTTGGTTCAGACCTAATCAAATCCATGAAATGTGCAAAACATTGATCAATGCCATGCTATGATATGTTAGAGCACTCATGGATGCTAAGGGTGGCCAAACTGCTTACTAATGAAATGTAGAAGACATCACTATGCCTGTGTCAAAATAGATCTATTTGCAATCAATAAAATTAGTTTTATTAGCATTTTTATAGAAATATATATTTTTTTTTAAATCCATAATCCACCAGTACTGTACATAACCCTTGTTGCAAATATTCCTTCGTTTCTTTTAGTTTATATATGTTCGGCGGTTGATCTCCATCCCGTCCTTTCGAGCGTGTCGTAACAGGTGACTAAGCCCAGGTAAGCGTTTGCCACCTGTCAATCCTCAAAAACTCTTATCCTGCGAGTGCATTGACTGAATTTGGTGATCATGGGCTCTGGCGTCGTAAATCCCTACAGTTAATTATGACATTGTGGCTGCCACCCCACTTTTTTTTAGTAAGGAGAATGAGGAAGGAAAACTCAAGGTTTTTTTTACCATAGATGTCGGCTGAGATTTGGCTCGAGTGCTTGAGCTGGCTCCTCTTTTGCAGATGACTTCCGGCTCTTCGTCGGAGATCTTGGCAATGATGTCACAGACGAGTTGCTTCATCGCTACTTTTGCCACTACAGCTCCTTCATTAGGGCCAAAGTGGTCCGGGACAAACGGACCAACAAGAGCAAAGGGTACGGCTTCATAAGCTTCAAAGACTCGCAGGATTACATTCGAGCGATGAAGGAGATGAACGGTAAGTCAACAGCGGGACTTTGGTGCGATGGGACTAATGTTTGCATACTGTCACTGGTATTAATCATCAAAGGGGCTGAGTTGGAAGGACAAAAGTCTTCATTTTTTTTATTTTGTGTGTGGGGGGGGGGCGCTATGAAACCAGTTTTAGTTTGTGAGGATTCCACTTAAATGAAGTCATGGTTTGAATCCCATTAAATATATATTTGTTATTCCATCAGTCCCTCTCATAGAAGAGATACCCCTCTCCCCCACTCCAATAGTGAAATTCATATATAGATCAGAATGACAAGCACGGAAACACCGAGGTCTGGTCATGGGAGGGGAGGTGTCCAGATAGTGTTGTTGTGGAACCCTTCATGTCTTTACCCCTAGGGACGACCTATTCCATGTCAGTTATGTGGATATGAGTACCACATAGTCAGGGTTCCTGAACAGAGAAAAGAGTGGATATAGTGTGTTTTGAAGATGTGAAGGGAAATCCAGCGTTGCCTATATGCGTGATAACATACGAGGGGCGGTCAATAAGTTTTGCGAATCGGTAGAGCAAAACTAGGAAGGGGGATGGCTGTTTGTGAGGGTGTTAGGACAAATTACCACAAGTCAAGACCTGCAGCCGCACGCTCCTGCCTCGTCTATTTAAGAAGCAGTAGCTGATCGCAGATCGTCAGTCACAATTTTTTGACCAAGGATGGCAAGAATGCAAAAGTGATCCATGAACGCATGGTTGCAGTGTACACCGACACCGCCCCTTCCTATGCAACCATTGCTCGCTAGAATAGGGAGTTCCGCCATGGTCGTGAGTCCCTCGAAGACGACCCCCGTCCAGGATACCCGTCACACGTGACCAACGAGGACAATGTCGCCTGTGTGGAGAGGATGATCCTAAAAAATCGAGCGAGAACTTGAAATATCACATGGAAGTGTTATCAACATCATCCACGACAATTTGGCCATGACCAAGGTCTCTGCCCGTTGGGTCCCTGGAAACCTCACGCCCCATGATCGACCTTAACGTCGTCAAAGTCCACAAGGCCAGAGTTGCACAAGCTGCCCTGCGCGAGTGCGGATTCGAGGAGCTCAACCATCTCCCCTACAGTCCAGATCTGGCCTCTAGCGACTACTTTTTATTCCGCCAGCTCAAGGCTGCACTGCATGGACGCTGGTTTGGGGACGATGAAGATTTCCATGAGTGGATTGAACAGCAGTCGGGAATTCGAAGCCTCAGCGACAAGTGGTGCAAGTGCATTGAAGTCGAGGGTAGTTATATTGAAACATAATAAAACACTTTTCCTCATATCTCGTTTCCTTATATCCCAATTGCAAAACTTATTGACCGCCCCTTGTATGTAGGAGCTACTTACCCTGTGTGGGTTGGTACTGCACATCTGCCAAAAAATTGCCAGCCAGTGACGACGCTGATCTTTTGTGTCCGCTCGCTCAAATTCCCCTTTCTTTTGAGTCGCCAATGGACGACTCCACTTGTGCACCAGCGTCAGTCCCCACTTTCCTTTCTCGGGGGATTGCAGAAAAAAAAGGCAGGCGTCCCAGAATCATCAATTCCCGGTTGGAGTGACGCCATAGGGCCAACCCACTTAGGACGGCAAGGGAAAACAAAGACGTCGCTCCTTACCCCGAAACGTCCTGCAGTCTTCCATTAGACGAGAGCATTAGCTAGCTTGATTGATAGAGCCGAAGGTGACCCGTTTCTCGGCCTGGAGCCTTCTGGCAAATGCGTCGGATCCCTTCCGAGGCGGCCATATAATTAGTGCCATTAGGACACTTGATGACTTGCCGATGAGTGTGACGCCGCACTCTACCATGAACTTCGTGAAAGGAGTGGTTTACGCGAATTGCTGAGAGACTCACCTCGAAGCAATGTGGTGCGTATCTCCTGGAGAAAAAAAATCCTGCCATTCAGGCTACGGATCATCTCTCATTTCGCGAGGCTAAGGAGTTGGTCCTGGTGCCCCCCCGCGCTGCCTGGGACGTCTTATGCCTTAATTTTAAAAAAGGCACCCTTCATCGGGTTCTACTCACCCCGGGCGCTTCCCTGGTAGAGCTGGTGGTATAAAGGGTTCACACCCAGCCTTGTCTAAAACCAGGGCTCACCCCTTCCCCCGCGTGACCGTTTCACTTAAGGCGAAATGGCCACGCGCCTCCACCGAGTCGTTAGATTCACAGGAGGCATCACACCTGAAGTTGGTCGTGAGGCCATCTTCCGGGGTTTCTAAAGCTGGCTTTTGAAAGGAGTTTCGATTCATACGCCTACACCGAGTGCTAGGCTGGGTGATTCGACGGCGGTGGATCCTCCCGTTCCCCGTTAGCTATTTTTTTTGCAGGAGACCATGCTGGGCGCGTACCCCCTTCACTACCTCCCGGGGTATAAAGGTTTTGCGACCCCATGACCACGAGATATGGGCCGGCCAGGAGAATGCACTATTTACACCCCAGATGATGTTACGTTCTTCTTGTTTTGAAAGCCTCCTTTCACGCAGGAGCAGTGCAGCTGCACCTGGATAGGCGGTATACTGTTACTTTTGCGTATATTCTACTGTTAGCCGACTTCGACGTGGTGGACTTCCGCCGCATCGTGGAACGGTTACCGAGGCCCTTTCTTCTGCTCGGATATTTGAATGTTAGAAACACCACTCTAGGAAGATTACTCGATCGCTCCCAGGGGGCCAGGTCTTTGCAGACCTGATAGACAAGCTGGAAATGGTGTCCTAAATGTGGATGATTTTACGCATCACTGCCCGAGAATCGCTTCAATTATCTGTTTTGATCTATCCCTGGGTTCTCCGAATGAATAGCCAGATTTAGGTGGGAGATAATCGATGACCTTCATGGTACTGCTCACTTTCCCATTCAAATATCATTTTCTGGACTGCTGCCGCTTAATAGACCCCCCTTCCCCTCGGTAGTTCTTGGCACAGGCACGATAGTCGGCATTTCAGGAAATAACTGATTTCACTGTCCAGGTTGAGAGTTTATGCCGGGAAATGAGGCCGTTGAGTTCTCCGGCAACCCTATCGCTGTGAGCCTAGCTACTCTTCCTAGAACTTCTGGCCGTTTTGCACGCCGACCGCTTTCGTGGTGGTCCGCTGAGTGTGAGACGGCGCGCAAACAAAAGCATTAAGCCGACATACGCTATTAGCGCCGCCGGAACTATTTCACTGTGGGTGAATTTAGTCGAGCTTGGGCTAGGTTCCGGTATGTTTCAAAGCACGTCCGCTGCTCTTCTTGGCAGGTATGCCCGTCTTCACTTAACTGTAGACCCCTCTAGCAGAGGTGTGGAAGCGAGACAAAAGGATACAGTGCAAGTTCTCGCTGGACCCTCATCCCGTTCTCCAAGGGAATAGGACCGCAATCTTTGACCCAGAGTCCTGTTTGACCGCTTTCTCCGCATTCTCTAGCCATGATGCTTCTCTTCCTGCATCCAATGCATTTCCTGATGTCGCTGAAGACCGCCGACTAAACTGTACATCGATAGGCCGAGAACCCTTCAACGTCAGGTTTTCATTGAGCGAGTCGCGTTCCGCTCTCGCTTCTTCCGCGGACACTGCCCCTAGTCTGGACGATATCCTGTATGCCATGATTCGACACCTAGTTGAGCGAGACATGGCCTTTCTGTTAGATTTGTTCAAGAAGATCTGGGTGGAGGGTCTCCTCCCGGATTCCTGGCGAATCCCTACTGTACTCACTTTTCGCAAACCCCGACTATTTTCCGCCCAATCTCTAACCTCATGTGTGTGCAAGTTGATGGAGAAATTTGTAAATGTTAGATTAGCCTTTTTATGGACAGCTGAGGCCTCCTGTCTTCCGCAAGTTCCACTACACGTCGGATGCTCTTCTCTGACTGAAAAAGGCTGTCTGCTGTTCTTCCTTCGTGTATTGTGAAAGGTGGACTTGATCCTCAAGCCTGGCAACCGGTTTCCGCACGTCCTCCATTGAGAGCCTATTTGTCGATGCTGGGGAGTTGCCACTCGCTCTGCGCCATGCACAGTGCATTATACGCATGTATGTGCGAGCCGACTCCTCCCCCCGTCTCCAACGGATTTCACTGCATCTAAAGCCAATCTCGATGGTCCTATGCCGCCAAGAGACGCCAGTCATACCATAAGCCCTTTGTGTTTAGGGGTAGGAAACTCCTGCGAGAGCTCGGTGTAGCTCGGGCCGGTGGCACCTCTGGTTCTGCCCATGATGACTCCACGCCTCTGTTCCTAAAGCTTCTACAGTGCCGGGAGTATTGAGTTCGGTATTTTTGTAGCGCACTCAGTGCCACGCTGGATCCGTGCCAGTATGTAGGGATGGCTCCAAGTCCCAAGAGGGGGTCGGTTTCCACGCCCTATCCTCTCTGTGGGAAGTCACCGGTGCTCTCCCACGCGCTGCGTTTTTTCATGACCTAACAGGTCGCAATACATCACTCGGTACGGGAGATAACGCTTCGTGCCCTGTTCGGAGACCGGATTTTGATCTTAGCGACTGGCAAAGCGCCATAAGTGTTTTGGGGACATTGGACTCCCCAAAGCCCTGCTTCGCGGTATCTCTGACACCACGGTTGCCGTGCCGCGAACAGGCTAGATGTCAAGATTATCTTCTCTTGGGTTCGTAGACATGAGGAAATTGTGGGGAATGAGGGCAGCAGAGAGTCGCGAGTACTGGGCGACCAGACCAGCGTTTACCTCTTCCTCACACCGACTACATAAAAGGAATCAGGGCTGCTTGGCAAAGAAAATGGAAGACGGACGAGGGGAACTAAGTTGCGTGCCATTGCCCCGCGACTGTTCACATGGACCTTCTTCCCCAATGCCGCGACGGCATCAGGTCGCTTTCTGTCGCCTCCGAATTATACACACTCGCGGGACGCACCGCCATTTGACGGAGCGCTCGCCTGCCCCTTATTGCGACGACTGCGTTGTTCCCCAAATTGTTCAGTACATTCTTGTTTAATGTCCCAGTCTAGGTGAGCTTCGCGCACGCTACCTGTCCCTGTATCGAGTTAGGTGGAGTCATTACCGTTGGCCTCGTTACTCGGGTTCGGGACAGGTTCGTCCTTCGTATACATAGACTTGTGGACTCCTCCATTCTATTTGACTATATTTCTGGTAGGTCGCATGTTCCTGCGTCGGGTGGAGGCGGGCCTTCCTTCTTGTTTCCTTCTTGTTTCCTTGTTTTTTCGCGTATTTTAGAAGTCTAGTTCTAGGCTAGAATTTTAACTACGGTGACCTATGCCCTTGAAGGCATTCGCCATATGAACGAATTAAAAAAAAACCCTAGGCACTCCATTCCTACGAGCATGGTCGTTTCCTCGCCCATTCGGAACCCTCCTGCAGCCCCTCCTCCCCCTTCCCGGTGGCGCTCCCCTGGTAGAGCTGCCGGCATAAAGGGTTCGTATTCAGCCTCGGCTATAACCAGGGCTCTCGCTTCTCTCCCCCAGCCTGATCGTTTCCCGTAAACGAAACAGCCACCACCCTCTACCGAGTCGTCCTACTCATATCATGAGGCAACCACCCTGAAGGTGGACGTGAGGCAGTCTTTCGGGGCTCCTAATGCCCCCCCACTCCCGAAAGGGGGTCATCACCAAAGAAGCTTCGGCTCCTACGTGCCCAACCAAAGCCGGACTGTATGGCTCGGACACCGTATACTGTTATTTTGCGTACATTCCACCGTCAGCCGAGTTCGATGGAGAGGATTTCCGCCGCGTCGTGGTACTGTTGCTGAGGCCCTTTCTACTGCTCTTGGATGTGAACTGTAGATATCCCTATGGGCAGACGAGGATAAATCTCAGGGGTCACGTCGTAACTGTGGATGAGTTTACGCATCGCTCTCCTTGAACCGCCTCACTTTCCTCTATTGATCTATCCCTGAGTTATCCAGATGGACAGCTGGATTTTGGGTGAGAGGTTACCGATGACCTCCATGGTATGCGGCAGTGTCTTCTTTAATGGGAGCTGTGAAAGTGAGTCTAAAGGATTTTAGGCATGTTCTTACAGGACTCCCCTCCCCTTCTCCAGGAGAACTGGAGCGAAATCACGGACCCTGTGGCCGTGGCAGAGTCCTTCGCGACCGTTTTCTCCGCTTTCGCTAGCCGGTATGTTGCTCCGCCAGGATTCAATGCACGTCGTGATGTCCGACGACTGGACTCTACCTCTAGTGGCGGGGAATCCTTCAACGACAGATTTACATTGATTTACGTTTTACTCTCGCTTCATGCGCGGACACCGCACCTTGTCCGGATGATGTCCCAGGGAGAAATCACTCTACCCTGGCTTGTTTCCACCCAATCTTTATAACCTCCTATCTTTGAAAGTTGAAGAAATGTTAGATTAGCCTTTTTTCCTGGACAGCGCAGGCCTAATGTCTTATACACAGCTCCAATCCACGGCGGATGCTATAATACCTCATAGCAATACGGTATTATGGAGACTTTCCACATGATGGGGGGGGGCGAGAGGACGCCTCCCAATCTTTATTTCCGAGTTTCTATCGTCGATTCCGTCGTTTAGCGGGGGGGAGGGTTTCTCCGGTCTAATGGAGAAGGAAGAGGGTGTCCCGCAGGCAAGTGTCCTCATGTCACACTCTTTGCCCTCCTGAGCATCACCAGTATCACCTCGATGCTGCCTGAAGATGCTCTCGCTATGCTCGACGTGGACGACCTTTCGATCTCTTTTGGTTCGGACCAGATGCCAATTCTGGAGCGTCTACTCCAACAGACTTTGAACTGCATCTCGCACTATGTAGAACCGCACAGGTTTCGGTTTTCCCTGGCCAAGACTATGGTGATGCACTTCTGCCGTCATCCACTGCTCCACCCCGATTCTGACTTGTTCCTAAACGGGGTTCGCCTGGAATTGGTGGAATCGTACCGTTTCCTTGTTCTTTTCAACCTATGCCTGCACACAGAATTTAAACCATCTGACTTTTGGGCTCCATTTTATTTCTTTTTGTGATGTAGTTCGCTTGTTCCTTCTTGCTTTGTTTTTGTCTTTTTTATTTTGTTGGTTTTTTGTCTTATGCACATTTTTTTTTTTAAATTTAGCCTAGCATTATTATGCTGTGTATGATTACGGCGACATACGCTCTTGGAGGTATTCGTCAGATTAGCACTAATAAAAGAAAAATCAGAATCCGTCTCTTCCTCCTGAGTTTTGCGAGATTATTTGGTGCAATATTACCCTGTGGTGGGCAAGAATGCCATTACAGCATGGTGTAGAGGGCGACCGCGTGAAGCAGCATCTTATTCATGAAATGGGGGTATAGGGGCTGAGTTGGGAACTCTTTCGCATTTCTTACATTTCCAGGAACGCTTTTATTGATTGACCCTGAATTGGGTCGGTAAACTCAATTCTATCCCCTTTCCATTTCCCCCCATTATATGGTATTTAGGTTTGTCATCGGCCACTTGTCCAGTGTTAGGTTAGATATCTAGCGATATAAAGAAGGTATGTTACGTTTATTCTTAATTTAGATGTTATAACAAATCCCCATTTATATTTTTAGTTTTTTATAGATTGAAGTTTGATGATTAAATAGGTGAATTAAAGTTTATAAAAGTAACTCACCTAAGGTCAGTCGCCTAATTTTAGGGTGAAAGGTCTTTTTTTGTGAACTACATCTGCTTGGTCAAAGTATACGTGAGAATGGCGCGTTTTGTGCACCTGTCACTTCTTGTTCGTTTTATTTTGACGCCTTTCTAAAGACCACTTGTTATTACTACTATTGAGGTGGGGGGTATAGATTCATCTATTACTGGGCCAAACCATGGAGAATGATGAAGGCTCGGTCTGCTCTTAAATGTAGATTAAAACTGTTTGTAAACCCTATTTTCGAGGCCGTTGCCTTTTACCACGATGATTGTTGGTATCTTGATTATTTTGTTTTAACTTCATTACCGGTGCTTCATAAATAGGATTTGATGGAGGATCCGAGTTAAGATTAGGGCGTAGCTGGAAAGGGTATTCCAGAAGTTTATTAGTATTTAGGATGAATTTTTTACTTGTTCTCTCGAAAATGTTTCACGATCGAGAAAACTACGGGGAGGAATGGCTCCTCTTTTTCATCCGATGCGGATGTTGCCTCGCGCGAAGGAAGACCTTCGGAAAGAATAGCCATCTTTCCCCACGGGGATCGATTGTAGCCATTTCGCTTCCCGAGGGGGCTCCACGTTCCCGATGTAAAGATAGAATGAAAACGACTGTAATCCTGTTTTTCTTGCGCCTGCTTCTCATCGAAAGAATTCACCGGAGAGTTCCAGGGAGAGTGGTTCGCCATCGCCCCTGTGAAAAAAAAGCCATTTTAAAAGTCTCGCTGATTCTGGTAAGGCTTTTCCCAATCCGGCTTTAGTTGGGCTTTACCCATGACCACATTTTCACTGAGCTACCGTTGGACGTCAATCCATGCTAAATTTCCCCTGGGTGAATGGAAACACCGCTTCTCAACCATGAGTGAAGTTGAGCCACGCCAGGTGTGATTTATCGTCAGATGAGAGGAGCCAACTCTGACTTTGCGGCAGGTGTCATTTACGAGCCCCATTTTGTCCACAAGAGATGGCTGAGCATCTGGGGAAAATCAATGTTAATATGTGAAGGAAAAAAAAAGAATGATCTAAAGACTAAAATTGGTTATGCTTCGAAAGGCTCAGCTTAGCTTGGGTTAGGGTGGTCTAAGCTTAGACCCATCGGATTAGGTTAGGCTTCAAAAGGGTTCGATTAGGCTACGTTTCGACTTGTCACCTCACAATCTTTGTGCGTGCTCCGTCCTCGTTGATATTGCGCTTTATATGCATGTAAGGGAGGAAAATTTGATTTCCTAGATTTGTGACTGCGCCTTTTCTGGGTCGGCCTCTTTGGCCGTGGGGCTTTTTGCTATATACCCCCATGCGGGCAAAGGGACGGGCACAAGCTAGAAAAATACCCCGAATGTTGGGTTCTCGTTACGAACGTATCTTTTATTCTAATCATTGGTCTAATTACTCGGGGGGGGGAAGGCTTTTTCTGTGTCCTTCCTATTTCTTCAGGAGCCCGGGGAGAAGTAGATCAGGGTACTCACAGGTGGTGCCGCCCTCCCTGACGAGTCGGTCCAGCAAGGGGGCTACACCCTGGGCGTTTTCGTAGCCTCCAGGGCCCCACCCTCGGCTAATGAAGACGCGCTTGGAGACGGGCAGGGGTAGATCCTCGCGGAGGAGGGGAGCGGAAGGGGGCAGACAAACGCAGAACAGCCACACGAGAAAACCCACCTGGGGAGGGGGAAGGGTTAGTAGGGCTCCTCGGGAGGTGAATCAACTTCCAGTCTCTCCATTGCGGTTCTACCCCCAGGGTATTAAGCAATTCGCCAGTACAACTCATATTGATAAATAATCCACCGACCTCATTATTGTAGCTGACATCTCGAGACTTCCGTGCCTCAACACCCGGACGTCCTGGAGACTTTACCTACTCTCCTCTCCCGAATACCATTACTAGTCTCCTCTTTAAACTGCTCGGGCTATATAACTTCCAGACATCTTCATCACTCTAACGTTGCCATCATTTTATTTGCGACTTCTCCTCGCAAACTTTGGAGCGGAGATGCCCTCGTTGGTTCCTGGTTTACTCTTGTGCAAAAATAAGTCAATTTTAATGGTTCTTTTATCTCGAAACTCCGACATCGACCGGTTTCCCACACTGTGCTGTCGGTGCGCGTCAACCCCACTATAACCTACGCCCTTCCCACCCCATTTATGCCCTCTTATGCACAAGATCATATATATTTTACATGCTATATTGGTCCTTTATTATAGTTATGGGGTGGTGTGTGGTGGGGCATCTCCCTGGGCAAAAGGCTCCGCCCCCGCACCATACACAATATGTACTATCCACTCCCTCCTCAGTCAACCCTCACAAGGTCTTCCTACCCTACTCGCACCCTAACACTCACTCTCTCATTTATCTACAAGTCTGTTTCCATGGACTCTTCTTCTTCCATGTCCGTAGCAACACTTTCCGACACACCCTCATTCACCCCCTTCTTTCTTACCCAGTCGTTCCTCACCCTATCCAACCTTCGCATCCCTCTCAAGCTGTCCAATTTTACTGCTTCCAGTCGTTATCTTCTTCCATACACCAATCTTGGCATCAACATACTCTCATGCAGCTTCAGGGCACATTCCACCTTTCAAACCTCGTGGTCGCAATCTGCCTCTTCCACAACACTCATCATTCACGATGCTTCATAGATACGTGAAACGTCTCTCTTGTTCAAGGGTGAGTGACACCACTGACTTGGGTATCATCGCATCCACACCCTCCCTATTCTCACTTACAACTACATTCATTACCTTACTTTTTTCTGCACTCACTTTTACCGCCCTCCTCTCAAACACCCCGTCTAAATCTTGGATTAACACTTCCAAATCCCTCCCACTTTCAGCCCCCAACGTCAGGTCATCAACATAGGGCCCATCCTTTATCATTCCTCTTCAATATGACTTCCCTTTTCTTCGGGGTCGCTTCTTTTTGTCCCTCGTGCTTAGGTCGGACGGGTTCGTGCACACAGGCCTGTGAACTTTATGGAGGAGGCTGGCCTCCTATTTATTTGACTCTCTTTGGTATTAGGCGCATGCTCCGTTGCTGGGAGAGGCCCCCATCCCCTCCCGGCCTAGGAGCGTACCTCTGCTTTTTTTTTTGCTTTCGTTTGTTCTTGTTGCTTTTTTTTGTAATGTAGCCTAATAATACGCGAATATTAATTACCGCGACTTATGCCCTTAGTGGCAGTCGTCAGATAGGCGGCCTTAAAAAAAATCTCCTTTCTTCCCTTCCCCCACCTACTATGTACGTAAAGATATTAAACAGCGATGGCCGCAAAAACCTTGTCTTACCTTCCGCCGTGACTTTTCACGTGGAAACCCCGTAAGGGGCGCGACGATTTGCCATTCTGGCCGCCGTGCTGACGGGACTCAGCACCCCGTCCGGCCCCAGCCTAGCCTCTCTTCCTTCCTTCAAAACACTTGTTTCCTCTCTTTTTACAGAACCTCTCCCACAACTTTCTCTGGTCAGCCTCTAATTTCACAGGGTAGATGCTGACCTTCCTTTCAGCCAACCGTCCCGCATCGGGGCTGAGGGGGTGGGGGACAATGTTCCCTAACCCCTGAGCTCCGGTCTGGGGTGGCTGGTTTTTAACTACCTGCTTCATCCCCACCCATACCTTCCTCACATCCCTTTTCCTCTCGTCTTCAAAATCTATCATTTATACGCCGTGTCCAAGGTGGAGCCGCCATGCCGATGGACTGCCAGGCCACCAGGCGGGAGGGGTGGTCCCAAATGGCGGCGCCTGGCTCTGCTGGGCCTGTAAGCACCTCTCGCAGTGCGGGCTACTGCGAGAGGTGTGCGCTATTGCATCCCGTATTAAAAGAAGGGTCACCATGCCCAATGATGAAAATCACAAAAAAAAACCCCAACCCCCAACTTCCCCAAGAACAACGGAGCCGCCCTCGGGCAGCTCCAGCAAAAAAATGGAGGTCCCCCCCCCTGTGCTTGCACAGGGGACCCTCCATATTTCTCTAACCGGAGAGGAGGCTTACTCCTCTCCTTCGCCTACGGGTGCAGGGGACTCCCCCTCACCCCCTTCCCTGGAGGTGCTTTCGGGCACCTCCCTTTTCCCAGCGGCAGTCCCCTCTTTTCCTCCCACGGCGACTGCCAAGAAAGCCAGCAGGCAGCCCTTAGCCAGCCGCTCCCCTTCAAAGCGGCTCGGTAGGGCAAACCCCCTTAGGGGGAAGAGGCAAGCCAGGCCCCTTCGGTCGCTTCCCTCAAAAGACCTGCTGGCAAAAATATTAAACCTTGCCGGGGTCAAGGCCTGTGCCTCCCCAAACAAGACTGGCGACACTGCCAAGGGGACCTGCAATGTCCTGGGAGGGGATGGCCAACTGGAGGCCCCTCCCGTGATAGACATGGTCCTTGAGGAAACCCAGCCTCAGACGGTAGGGCCTTCCATGGGGGAGAATTCGGGCTCGGCGCCAAGCACCGAACCCGAGTCCGCCCCTATGCAAGGTCCTCCTCAAATGGCTGAGGGCTCCGAGGCAGTAGAAGGAGGGGAGGGATCTCCTCCGACAGGTGCCCCTACGACAACCAGGACCTTCTCCATTTCGGAGAGGGACCTGGCTGAGGCCGGTCCATCTGGCCTAGGGGCTTCTGCCGGCGGAGGTGAAAAGCGGATTCATTCCCCGCCCTCCTCTCCAAAAAAGAAAAAGACTAAAAGGACGAAAAAGACTCGGGGCTCCTCTCCATCCGCGGGGGCTGCGGGTACGGATGGGTCTGCTGCCACTTTGGTAGGCGACCAAGCCAAGATCGGCACATCCGGCCCCTCTACCCCCTCGTGTGCGGAGCCCCTGACTAAGACCAAGAGTGCACAGGGCGGAGCCTCGATGACATCGGGGCCCCTCATTCAGAGGTTACCTGGCGTTTTCGAGCCCGCTGGCTTCAAACGCTTCCTCGTTATTCGCTCCACTGATGGCACCATGTTGTCCAAGGGCAACATGATCCATCAGAGGAGAGGATTAGCTAGTGCAATTGGTAGAGAGCCGAAGGTGACCCGTTTCTCGGACGGCAGCCTTCTGGCGAATGCGGCGAATCCCGCCGAGGCGGCCAAGATAAGTGCTCTTCGGACACTTCATGGCACCCCGGTGAGTGTGACGCCGCACTCTACCATGAACTTTGTGAAAGGAGTAGTTTATGCGAGGGAACTCGTTGACTACTCCATTGAGGACATCACCCTAGAGCTGGCCGACCATGGGGCGGTCAAGGTCGAACGTGTGATGAGAAAACAGGGAGGGGCTTCGAGACCCACCCCTACACTCTTCGTCACGTTCGACTGTGACAAGCTCCCTGAGTCGGTGCGTGCCGGTTGGTACCGCTACCGCGTGAAGGCATTCGTGCCACTGCCGCGGCGGTGCTATTACTGTCACCGCTTCGGCCATACGAATCGCTCATGTAGACGTGCAAAGTCGGGGTCACCCGAAGTCTGTGTAAATTGCTCCAAGGTCGCACACGATAAGTCCAAATCGTGTGTGGCCAAGTGTGTCAATTGCGGAGAGCCGCACCCTGCTTCTTCGAAGCAATGTGGTGCATATCTCCTGGAGAAAGAAATCCTGGCCGTTCAGGCCCAGGATAGACTCTCATTCCGCGAGGCTAAGGACTTGGTCCTGGCGCGCCCAGCTCTGCCTGGGACGTCATATGCCTCAGTAGTTCGAAAGGCACCCTCTGCTCCTGGCCCATCCAGGCCAACGAGCATGGTTGTTTCCGCGCCCATTCGGAGCCCTTCTGCGGGCTCTACCCAACCCGGGCGCTCCCCTGGTAAAGCTGGCGGCAAAAAGGGTTCATACCCAGCCCCGGCTAAAACCAGGGCTCCCCCCTCTTCCCCCAGCGTGACCGTTTCCCGCAAGGCGAAACGGCCACGCGCCTCCACCGAGTCGTTAGACTCACAGGAGGCAACACCCCTGAAGATGGTCGCTAGGCCATCTTCCGGGGTTCCTAAAGCTGTCCCCCGAAAGGAGGATAGCAACAAAGGAGCTTCGGCTCCTTCGCCCACGCCCCGAGGTGGAGCGACTGGCTCGGAGACGGTGGTTCCTCGAAAAGAGGCCCCCCCGCCTCCGAAGCCGCAGTGCCCGCCTAAGGTTTCGAGGCAGAGGGAGGAAAAGACTCGCATGGCGAGCCCAACCTCCCCCAATAAGTCCTCGAAGGCGACAGCGCCTTCAGCGCTTTGTCCGGCCAACAGCGCCCGGGGTTCTGCCCCCGGGAAGCGTACGGCCATTCCCGTGAGGGTCTTCAATTCGAGGAGGGCCCCCGCGTCTCCTCCGAGCTAGGCCTGGAGGGCATATTCCTTCAATGGAATTGCCGTGGACTCCGGGCCAGCTGGGAGGAGCTGCGGAGGCTCGCCTCCTCCCGTTCCCCGTTAGCTATTTTTTTGCAGGAGACCATGCTAGGCGCGTGCCCCCTGCCTGCCCTCCCGGGGTATAAGGGTCTTGCGACCCCACCACCGCGGGATGGCCGGGCTGGGGGATGCGCGGTTTACACCCGGCATGATGTCTCCGTTCTTCCTTTCTCTTTAGATACCTCCTTTCAGGCAGTGGCTGTGCAGCTGCACCTGGATAGGAGGTATACTATCATTTCTGCGTACATTCCACCGTCAGCTGACTTCGACGCGGGGGACTTCCGCCGCGTCGTGGCACGGTTGCCGAGGCCCTATCTCTTGCTTGGGGATCTGAACGGCAGGCATCCTCTCTGGGGAGATTACTCCATAAATCCCAGGGGACAAGTCCTTGCCGATCTGATCGAAGAGCTTGAGATGGGTGTCCTAAACGTGGATGAGTTTACGCATCACTGTCCGAGAACCGCTTCATTTTCTTGCCTTGACCTATCTTTGTGCTCTTCGGATGCACAGCCTGATTTTGATTGGAGGGTGGTCGATGACCTCCATGGTAGTGATCACTTTCCCATTCAAATATCATTTTCAGGGCAACTGCCGCCTGAGAGACCACCTCGGTGGTGCTTGGCGCGGGCGCGGTGGCCTGCATTTCAGGAAATGACTGAATTCTCTATCTCAGTCGAGGAGTTTAGGTCGGTAGATGAGGCCGTTGAGTTCTTCTCCGGCAACCTCATCGCCGTGGGCCTGACTACTATTCCTAGGACGTCTGGCCGTTTTGCACGCCGACCACTCCCATGGTGGTCGGCCGAGTGTGAGACGGACCTCAAACAGAAGCGTTATGCCTACATGCGCTATAAGCGCCGCCCGAACGATTTCACTGTCGCTGAATTTCGTCGGGCTAGGTTCCGGTATATTTCGAAGCACGCCCGCCGCTCTTCTTGGCGGGCATACGTGTCTTCACTTAACGGGAAGACCCCTTTAGCTGAGGTGTGGAAGCGAGTCAAAAGGATTCGGGGCAAGTTCTCGCAGGACCCCCCTCCCGTTCTCCAGGAGAATGGGACCGCAATCTCGGACCCCGCGTCCGTGGCGGAATCCTTAGCGACCGCTTTTTCCGCATTCTCTAGCCGTGATGCTGCTCCGCCAGCATTCAATGCACGTCGTGATGTCGCGGAAGGCCGCCGGCTGGACTTTACCTCCAGAGGCGGAGAACCCTTCAACGACAAGTTTACTGTGAGTGAGTTGCGTTCCGCTCTCGCTTCGTGCGCGGACACCGCCCATGGTCCGGACGATGTCCCGTACGCCATGCTTCGACACCTGGGTGAGCGAGGCATGGCCTTTCTGTTAGATTTGTTCAACAGGATCTGGGTGGAAGGTCTCCTCCCAGACTCCTGGCGAATCGCTACTGTGCTCGCCTTTCGCAAGCCGGGGAGAGATCACTCTACTCCGACCGGTTTCCGCCCAATCTCTCTAACCTCTTGCGTGTGCAAGTTGATGGAGAAATTGGTAAATGTTAGATTAGCCTATTTCCTGGACAGCGGAGGCCATCTGTCTTCTGCGCAGTGCGGCTTCCGTAAGTTCCACTCCACGTCGGATGCTCTGCTCCGACTGGAAAACGCCGTCTGCGAGGCTTTCCTTCGTATACAGCACTACGCCACGGTGTTTTTCGATCTGGAGAAGGCCTATGATACCGCATGGCGATACGGTATCATGGAGACTCTCCACACGATGGGGGCGAGGGGACGCCTCCCAATGTTTATATCTGAATTTTGGCGAGATCGTCGATTCCGCGTAATGGTGGGGGGAGCCCTCTCCGGCCCAAAAGAGCAGGAAGAGGGTGTCCCGCAGGGAAGTGTCCTCAGTGTCACACTCTTTGCCCTGAGCATCAACGGCATCACCTCGGTGCTGCCGGAAGATGTTCTCGCTACGCTCTACGTGGACGACCTTTCGATCTCTTTTGGCGCGGCCCAGATGCCAACTCTGGAGCGTCGACTCCAACAGGCATTGAACCGCGTCTCTCGCTATGCCGAAGCGCACAGGTTTCGGTTTTCTTTGGCCAAGACTAAGGTGGTGCACTTCTGCCGCCATCCACTGCTTCACCCCGACCCAGATTTGTTTCTTAATGGGGTGCGCCTGGATGTGGTAGAGTCGCACCGTTTCCTTGGTCTTGTATTCGACCGATGCCTCACCTGGGAGGCTCATATTCGCAGCCTTAGGGTCTCTTGTACCCGCGCCATGGACATTCTCCGTTCCGTGACGTTCAGCGCTTGGGGCGCTGATAGGGCTACCGCCTTACTTTTTTATCGATCCTTTGTTCGCTCGAAGCTCGACTACGGATGCGAGTTTTATGCATCCGCAGCCGAGCGTTTATTGCGGAAGGTGGATTCGATCCACCACACCGGCCTTCGCCTTGCGACCGGTGCCTTCCGCACTTCCCCCATTGAGAGCCTGTTGGTCGATGCTGGGGAGATGCCACTCGCTCTGCGCCGCGGGCAGTGCATCACTCGCCTGTACGCGCGAGCCCGGCGCCTCCCTCAGTCGCCAACAGCTCTCACTGCATCCACAGCTGATCTCGATGGTGCCTATGCCGCCGAGAGACGCCAGTCATACCCTAAGCCCTTTGGGTTTAGGGCCAGGAAACTCCTTCGAGAGGTAGATATAGCTCTCGGGCCGGTGGCGCCCCTGGTTCTGCCCAGGACGCCACCCTGGAGGGTACCACATTTGGCTATTTGTCGCCACGCCTCTGCTCCCAAAGCTTGTACTGCGCCGGGAGTATTGCGTTCGACCTTTTTGGAGCACACATCGCGTCACGCTGGTACCGTGCCAGTGTATACGGATGGCTCCAAGTCCCAAGAGGGGGTCGGCTTCCACGCCGTTTCCCCTCTGTTTGAAGTCAGCGGGGCTCTACCAGGCGCTGCGTCTGTCTTCACGGCCGAGCTGGTGGCAATACACCACTCGGTACGGGAGATTACACGACGTGCCCGGTTCGGAGACCGGATTGTGATCTATAGCGACTCACAAAGCGCCCTGAGTGCTCTCGGGGCATTGGAATCTCCGCATCCCCTGGTTCGCGAAATCCGTGACGCCACGGTTTTGGCGAGCCGGGCAGATGTCGAGATTATCTTCTGCTGGGTTCCTGGACATGTAGGAATTGCGGGGAATGAGCGCGCCGATGAGGGCGCCAAAGAGTCCGCGAGGACTCTGCGCCCGGACCAGCGTTTCGCTCTTCCTCACACCGACTACATGGCAGGAATACGGGCAGTTCTTTGGACTGCTTGGCAAAGAAGATGGGAGACGGTCGAAGGGAACTTAAAGTTGCGTGCCATTGCGCCGCGACTGTTCCCATGGACCTATCCCCCAATGCCACGGCGGCTTCAGGTTGCTTTCTGTCGTCTCCGAATCGGGCACACTCGTGTGACGCATCGCTATCTGGTGGAGCGCTCGCCTGCGCCCTATTGCAACGACTGCGTCGTCCCCCAGACTGTTCGGCACATTCTTGTCGAATGTCCCAGTCTGGGTGATCTTCGCGCACGACACCTGTCCCGGTACCGGGATGGGCGGGGTCGCTACCGCCTGTCCCTTGTACTCGGGACGAGTGCGTGCACTTTGACTGGTGGACTTGCTGACTTTTTGGGGGAGGCCGGCCTTCTCCCTATTATTTAAGCAAGGTTTGTGTTTTGTTTTGTTTTGTTTTTTGTTTGTTTTTTTCCTTTGGTTGCACGCTCCTGCGCCGGAGGGACCTCTACCCGACGCACCAGCTTGCTTCCTTTCCCCATTTTGGGGTGTTTTGTTTTTGTTTTTTTCTTTAATTTTATTTTAAAGTAGCCTAGAACTAGGCCAGTTTTAATACGGCGACTAATGCCCAAGTAGGCAGTCGCCAGATGAGCTCTTAAAAAAACAAAAAAACAAACTACCCCAATGCCTCGACGGCGTCAGGCCGTTTTCTGTCGTCTCCGAAGCGGACACACTCGCTGGACGCAGCGTCATTTGATGGAGCGCTCTCCTGACCACTACTGTGACGACTGCTTGGTCCCCTAAACTGTCCGGTACATTCTTGTAGAATGTCCCAGCGGGGTCGCTATCCGCTCATCCCTCGTATACTGGGGCCGGTTCGTGCATGCATTACTGCTGTAGTGTAAAGTTTTGGGAGGCGTCAGGCTTCCTCTGAGGAAGCGGACCTTCCTCCACCGCATTTTCGTGCTATCTTTACTTTGGCTGTAGATGGGCTTGGTTTTGTGTGGCTTATTGGTTTGTTGTGGTTTCTTTTATTTTTTTAAAACATGTCTCACCCTCCCACCTCACCCTTACATTTGCAAACCACTTAGTCCGGCTTTCCCCCCCTAACCCATGCTTTGTTTCCAACATAAATATTCTACACTATCCAATAGTTTACCACTCACTTCATACATTCTTAATGCTGTGGAATTGCTGGCAGCCGCCTGAGTGCTTTTTTTTTTCAACCATACATTCTTAGTTCCTGTCCGATTACTTCACTATCTACACAATCCTAGTATTTCTCCAGTTCCATGAACCCAACATACACTTTATATCTATTATCCCTTCGTTTTGTCAGCTGTCTCAGTGTAAATGCTTGATTCACATACCTCCTACCAGATCTACCCCCCCCTCCCCCCACCCCTTGCTCATCCCACATCACTGCCTTCTTACATGCTCAATCAGAATTTTTCCACACACTTTAACTATGTACAACACTCAATAGATTTAGCCCCCTGCTGTTCTTCCGTATTCGCCTTTATCCTAAAACATTGGCACTATTCCTGGACTCTTCCAATCCTCAGACACTCTTACACTTTTGAATGTCTTGTAACACTGCCAACAGAACCCTCCCATAACATAATCACCCCACTTTTTAGCATCTCGGCGACTGTATCATCTAGTCCGGCTACCTTCCCATTTTACAGACCTCGCAGCACTAACAGACTTGCATGTTTATATCTTCCTTACCCCCATACTCCATCCAATTTGCATCATTGAAGCCAATCAAAAGGTTGTTATTGTTGAGATCTGTAAAATAGAAAGTCACCTGACTTTTTTTATTTAAATTTTAAAAAATATTTTCAAACGGTTTTTTGCAATGTCGGTATCCACCCCGTAAGGGGCGCGGCGATTTGCCTTCCTGGTCGCCGTGCTGACGGGACTCAGCGTCAGGGCCGGCCCCAGCTTAGCCTCTTCTCCTTTCTGACAGCTTGTGCTTTTACCCTACTTCCTCACTTTTCCTACAGCCTCTCCCAGAACTTTCTCTGATCGGCCTCTAATTTCACAGAGTAGACGTCGACCAGCTTCCTCTCACCCATCCATCCCGGATCGGAGCTGAGGGGTGAGGGGACAACGATCTTTCACCCCTGAGTTCCGGCCTGGGTGGTTGGTTTTTAAAAAACCTGCTTCATCCCCACCCACACCTTCCTCACATTCCCTTTCATTCTCCCTTCTACCTCTTTCAATTTTTACGCCGTGCCCAAGGTGGAGCCGCTATGCTGATGAACTGCTAGGTCAGTAAGAGGGAGGAGTGGCCTAAATGGCGGCAGGGGGTTCTGCCGTCCCCGTGTTCACCCCTCGCAGAGCGAGCTACTGCGTGGGGTGATATGCGTTTGCGTCCCGTGAAAATATAGGGTTGAAGATCTTAAAAAGACCTATGTCCCCTTCCCCTGTACCATTGACGGAGCCACCTTCGTTCAGCTCCAACGAAAAATTGAGGCCCACTACCCCTGTGCTTAGTAGGGGACCATCCAAAATTCTTGCCTTACTCCTCTCCTTGGCCTACGGACGTAGGGGACTCCCCATCATTCCCTTATGGCGACTCGAACCGCTCCCAGTGGGAGCGGTTCGAGTCGGCCAACCACCTTAAGCGAGCATAGGATGGCAGGGCCCGTCGGACGGTTCTGCTGCTGTTTCGGTAAGCAACCAAGCCAAGATTGGCACCTCCGGCCCCGTTGCTCCCCCGAGTGGGAAGCTCCAGACTAAGACAAGAGCGACGCAGAGCGGAGCCTCGATTACGTCGGGGCCCCTCATTCCGAGGCTACCTGGCGTTTTCGAGCCCGCTGGCTTCAAACGCTTCCTTGTTATTCGCTCCACTGATGGCAACATGATCCATCTGATGAGAGCTCTAGTTAGTGTGATTGGTAGAGAGCCGAAGGTGACCCGTTTCTCGGACCCGAGCGTTTTGACGAATGCGTCGAATCGCTCCGAGGCAACTATGATTAGTACCCTTCGGACACTGTGAGTGTGACGCCGCACTCTACCATGAACTTGGTGAAAGGATTATTTTATAAGAGGGAACTCGTGGACTATATAGATGGCATCACCTTACAGCTGGCCGACCACGGGGCAATCGAGGTCGAACGTGTGGTGAGAAAACAGGGAAGGGCATCGAGACCCACCCCTACACATTTTGTCACGTTCGACTGTGACAAGCTCCCTGAGTCGGTGCGTGACGGTTGGTATCGCTACCGCGTGAAGGCATTCGTACCACTGCCGCAGAGGTGCTACTAATGTCACCGCATCGATCATACTAATCGCTCTTGTAGACTCGCCAAGTCGGGATTACCCGAAGTCTGTGTAAGTTGCTTCAATGCCGCACACGATCAATTCAAATCGTGTGTGGCTAAATGTGTCAATTGCGGAGAGCCACGCCCCGCTTCTTCGAAGCAATGTGGTGCGTATCTCCTGGCCTTTCAGGCTCAGGATCGTCTCTGATTTCGCCAGGCTAAGGACGTGTTCCTGGCGCGCCTGGCGCTGCCCGGAACGTCCTATGCCTCAATGTTGAGAAAGACACCCTCTGCTCCTGTCAACTCCAGGCCTAGGAGCACGGTCGTTTCCACGCTTATTCGGAACCCTTTGCAGGTTCTACCCACCCTGGGCGCTCCTCTAGTAAAGCTGGTGGGACAAGGGTTCACACCTAGCCATGTCTAAAACCAGGGCTCACCTACCTTCCCCCAACGTGACCGTTTTCCGTAAAGCGAAACGGCCGCTCGCCTCCACCGGGTTGTTAGACTCACAGGAGGTAATATCCCTGAAGATGGTCGTGATAGCATCTTCCAGAGTTCCTAAAGATGCTCTCCGAAAGGAGGACAGCACTAAATGAGCTTCGGCTTCTTCACCCACACCCAGTGGTAAGCTGAGTTGCTCGGAGACGGTGGATCCTCCAAAAGATGGAACCTCGCCTCCGAAGCCGCCCCGCTCGCCTAACGTTGCGAGGCGGAGGAAGAGAAAGACTCGCATGGCGAGCCCAACATCCCGATAAGTCGAAGGCGACAGCGCCTTTACTGTCGCCTTCAGCTCAGCACATTTTCCGGCCAACATCGCCCTGGGTTCTGCCTCCGGGGAGCCCATGGCCATTTCCCCGTGGGTCTTCTCTTTGAAGAGGGCCCCCGCATCTCCTCCGAGCTAGTCCTGGATGGCATATTTCTTCAATGGAATTGAAGCGGAATCTGAGCCAACTGGGAGGAGCTGCGGAGGCTCGTCTCCTCCCGTTCCCCTTTAGCTATCTTTTAGCAGGAGAGCATGCTGGGTGCGTGCCCCCTACCCACCCTCCCGGGGTATAAGGGTTTTATACCCTACCACCACGGGATGGGGGCCTGGCTGGAGGATGCTCGATTTACACCCGGCGGGATGCCTCCGTTCTTCTCTTCGCTTTAGATACCTCCTTTCAGGCAGTAGCTCTGCAGCTGAACCTAGATAGGAGGTCTACTGTTACTTGCGTGTACATTCCACCATCAGCCGACTTGGACGCGAGGGGTCTTCCGCCGCGTCGTGGCACGATTACCGAGGACTTTTCTCTTGTCAGAGATCTGAACCGTAGACACCCCCTCTGGGGAGACTACTCGATTAATCCCAGGGATCAAGTCCTTGCCGTCCTGATCGATAAGCTAGAGATAGGTCTCCTAAATGTGCACGAGTTTACGCATCACTGCCCAAGAACCGCTTGATTTTCCCGTCTGGGTCTAGCTTTGTGCTCTCCGGATGCACAGCCTAATTTTTGGTCGGGGGTGGTCGATGACCTCCATGGTAGTGATCACTTTCCCATTCAAATAACATTTTCTGGGCCACTGCCGCTTTAGAGCCCCCCGTCCCCCTTCCTCCTCCCATTCCGGCTCTGGTGCTTGGCTCGGGTGCGGTGGTCCACATTTCAGCAAATGACTCATTTCTTCGCTCTTAGTCGAGGAGTTTAGGTCGGTAGATGAGGCCGTTTAGTTCTTGTCCCGCAACCTCATCGCCCTAGTCCTAACTACTATTCCTAGAACGTCTGGCCGTTTTGCACGCCGACCGCTCCCGTGGTGGTGAGCCGAGTGTGAGACGGCCCTCAAACAAGCGTTATGCCTACATAGGCTATAAGCGCCGCCCGAACGACTGTCGATGAATTTCATCGAGCTACGGCTAGGTTCCGGTATATTTCGAAGCACGCCCTCCGCTCTTCTTGGCGGGCATACGTGTCTCCACCTAGGGGCAAGACCCATCTAGCAGAGGTGTGGAAGCGAGTCAAAAGGATTCAGGCCAAGTTCTCGTAGGACGCCCCTCTCGTTCTCCAGGAGAATGGGACCGCATTCTCTCGCCAGGATGCTGCTCCGCCAGCATTCAACGCGCGTCGTGATGACGCGGAAGGCCGCCGTCTGGACCTTACCTCCAGGGGCGGAGAACCTTTCAACGACAGGTTTACCCTGGGTGAGTTGTTCCGCTCTCGCTTCGTGCGCGTCCACCGCCCCTGGTCCAGACGATGAGCCGTACGTCATGCTTCGACACGTATGTGAGGGAGGCATGAACTTTCTGTTAAATCTGTTCAACAGGATCTGGGTAGAGGGTATGCTTCCAGATTCCTGGCGAATCGCTACTGTGCTCGCTGTGGCCGGTTTCCGCCCAATCTCTAACCTTCTGCGTGTGCACTTGATGGAGAAATTTATAAATGTTAGATTAGCCTTTCTGGATAGCGGAGGCTACGGTGTTTTTCGATCTGGAGAAGGCCTATGATACCGCATGGCGATAGGGTATCATGGAGACTCCACACGATGGGGGCTGAGGGGACACCTTCCAATCTTTATATCTGAATTTTTGCGAGATCGTCGATTCAGCGTACGGGTGGGGGGAGCCCTCTCCGGCCCAATGGAGTAGGAAGAGGTTTTCTCTCAGGGAAATGTCCTCAGTTTCACACACTTTGCCCTGAGCATCAACGGCATCACCTCTGTGTTGCCGGAAGATGTTCTCGCTATGCTCTACGTGGACGACCTTTCGATCTCTCTTGGCTCGGCCCAGATGCCAACTCAGCGTCGACTCCAACAGGCATTGAACCGCGTCTCTCGCTATGCCGAAGCGCACATGCTTCGGTTTTTCTTGGCCAAGACTAAGGTGGTGCCTTTCTGCCGCCATCCACTGCTCCACCCTGACCCAGAACTTTTTCTCAAGGGGCTGCGACTGGAAATGATGGACTCGCACAGTTTCCTTGGTCATGTATTTGACCGACGCCTCACCTGTGAGGCTCATATCGCAGCTTTAGGGTCTCTTGTACTCTTGTACCCGCGCCATGGATATTCTTTGTTCCGTTGCGTTCAGCGTCTTGGGCTCTGATTTGGCTACTGCCTTACTTTTTTATCGATCCTTTGTTCGTTTGAAGCTCGACTACGGATGCGAGATTTATCCTTCAGCAGCCGAGCGTGTATTGCGAAAAGTGGACTCGATCCACCATACCGGCCTCCGCTTGACAACAGGTTCCTTCCGCATTTTTCCCATTGAGAGCCTAATGTCGATGCTGTGAAGATGTCAGTCTCTCTGCGCCATACCAAGTGCATTATTCGCCTGTACCTCGGAGCCCGCTGACTCCCTTAGTCGCCAACAGCTCTCATTGCACCCGCAGCTGGTCATGACTGCCTATGCCGCCAAGAGATTCTAGTCATACCCTAAGCCCTTTGTGTTTAGGGCTATGAAACTCCTTCGAGAGCTAGGTATAGCTCTCGGGCCGATGGCGCCGCTAGTTCTTCCCAGGACGCCACCCTGAAGGGTACCACCTTTGAATATTTGTCGCCACGCCTCTGCTCCCAAAGCTTCTACAGTGCCGGGAGTATTGCGTTCGACTTTTTTAGGCACACTTTGTGTCACGCTGGAACCGTACCAGTGTATATGGATGGCTCCAATTCTCAAGAGGGGGGTCGCTTTCCACGCCGTTTACCCTCTGTTTGAAGTCAGTGGGGCTTTGCCAGGGGCTGCGTCTATCTTCTCGGCCGAGCTGGTTGCAATACACCACTCGTTACGGGAGATAACGCGACGTGCCCGGTTCAGAGACCGGATTGTGATTTATAGCGACTCACAAAGCGCCCTGAGTGCTCTCGGGGCATTGGAATCGCCGCATCCTCTGATTCGCGATATCCGTCACCCGACGGTTTTGGCGAGCAGGAATACGGGCTGCCCTCCGGGTGCCTTGGCAAAGAAAAGATGGGAGATGGTCGAGGGAACTTAAAGTTATGTGCTATTGCGCCCTGCCTGTTCCCATGAATCTACCCCCAATGCCGCGACGGCTTCAGGTTCCTTTCTGTCGTCTCCGAGTTGGACACACTCGCGGACCGCACCACCATTTGATGGCGCGCTCGCCCTCGCCCTACTGCGATGACTGCGTTGTCCCCCAGACTTTTCGGCACATTCTTTTTGAATGTCTCAGTCTAGTTGATCTTCACGCACGTTACCTGAGCGGGTTCGCTACCACTTTTATATTGTACTCGGGACTGGCTCGTGTACACCGACTTGCTGATTGTACGACCTTTTGGAGGAGGCTGGCCTCCTCCACTTTATTTGACTGTTATAGGTCGCGTGCTCCAGCGCCAGGGGGAGGCGGGCCTATCCCAGACGCTGGAGTGCGCTCCCCTTTTAGCTTTTTGTTGATTGTTTTATGATCATTTTATCCTTATTTGTTTTTTTAATATAGCCTAGCCGTAGGTTGTATTCACTAGGAGGGCTACTTATGCATAAGTAACCAGTCGCCAAATGGGCTCCTAAAATTAAAATTTAAAAAATGTTTGTATCCAACCGGTAATGTAAGTGGAAAATGTATGTATTTTTCCCCCGACCCCAATTGCCAACAGACTACGAATTGCATTGAGTACGACAGCCTACAAATTCTATTCAAATTAAAGCGAAGGCTAGAAAACAAGAAAACGCATTATGAGCATTAGAGGAGGTAATTTTTCTAATTACACTAGACCAGTATGTATAAAGTATTGAGGTCATCAAAGAGGAATTAAAATAACTACTAAAAGATAATAAAACAGATGAAAACCTTACCTATGGACACGTACAATACTCTCCCAAGCCACCGTCTCCAGAGACAACCGCCAACTCTACTAAAAGACAAATCTCCTATTAAATATAGAAAAAACTAAGATGTGGAAAGACCGATTAAACTAACGGACCTATTCCTGGACAGTATTCACTCCTTCAAGTGGAAAGCCCAGGAACCGACGGAGTCATTTCCAGCATTTTCAATGCTCTGGAACATAGGTTACTTCCCGGGACGGTTCAAATTGGTTAAAATATGGAGTTTTTATTCCAAATTCAGAGAAACGACCTACGGAGATTGGCTGCTAGAGACCGATCTCTTTGTATAACGTTCTTAGCAAAGTTCTGCGGAAGATTGTAGCCGACAGAGGCTTGTTGGATTTCTGAAAGAAACAGGGAGGTATAATGAACAACAATTCAAGTTTTGCGAAAGAAGAGAAACAGATAGTTCTGATCGTTATGACTGCAAAGATTGCCAAAACCAAAGGGCAAATTATGCTTGTAGATGTGATATCCCAAGATTTAAAACAAGCATTTGATAAGATATAGAAAGATGGGATGAAAAATTAAGCTCATTCATCTTGGAACGGAATAAAGATTCGAGTTTCTTTCACAGTTTCATAAAGGAAAGGAAAGCTTGCATATACACGGGAGAACTTCAAGGGCCTTAACTTAATTCAGAGTGGAGTGCCTCATGGGATTCGTCTCTCAACAGTGATTGTTGTATTCTGTATACAAACCCTCGCCTGGCTAAGCCCACTATGACCACAGCATGAACATCCAATTTGCCGACGATGTAACTCAGCTCACTAAACCAGAAATTGTCCATATTAACTGATTTCAAAGAAAAGAAAAGTGCCAATGTAAACATTCATAATAATAATACCTAATATTGCATCGACAAAAATAGACAGTGGATGGGGCAGGTCGGCCAACGATATAAGAACATAAGAAAAGTAGTCTGCAAAATGCTCCTATACAGGGCAGCTCCTGTTCCCATCACTAAGTTCAATCCCACATAGGGAGGACGCTTCTATCACATGGCTACGGAGCCTATTCCATTCATATATGTGACATTCCATCTGAAGACCAGAGAAACGGAAGAATTTGTGATTTCAATTATCCTCCAGGTGGTGGGAGAAAAGAAGAAACATCGCTTTCAGGAATCTAAGATCGCTCCTTCAGATTCAGTAACTTATCACTGAAGAGTAAAGGAACATTTTATCTCACTCTGGTCAAGTCAGTGCTCCTGCCTCCCGCAATCACCCTTCCCTCTGACTCTAAAATCACGCCTTATTCACCTCCAAAGTACAAAACAAAGCAACCTATTGAAATACGGGAACGAGACGACGCGAATGCACAAAACAGCCAATATTGTTCCTATGAATGTGGTACAAAAATAGGGTTGCGGTATTAAGCTAGTAATGTGGTAATTAACTAGAAATCTGGTACTAAAGTGGAAATGCAGTACTAAAGTGGGGATGAGGTACTAAATTGTGAATGTGGTACTAAACGAGAAGACTAAGATATTGGGGAAGAAATACAGAAAACTAAGCGGTGTATTCAGAGGGAAAATGGGATCTTGTAAAGATGAGTCATTCCTTAATATAAATTAACCTAACCTATTCCAGATTATGTTTGATTCAGAAAAACCTTGGAATGCCCCATCTTTACATCATCCTTAAAATAGCTAATCAGCTGAATGAAAACGAAATGATAATTCTCCCACACCCTAAGAGCTCTGAAAGAGGAACTACAAGTATGAAGTATAAAACAATAAAGATAAAGGGGGGGGGGGGGTACGGATCTTTTCCCCTCAAATTTGAAGCGCATAGCAACGAAGCTGAATCACGCAATATATTTGGAATGAGAGATTTTTTATCGAAACTGGTGAAGAGGAAGTTGCTTTTTTTTCTAGCGCCGATCTGGCCACTGACTGCCTACTCGGGCATAAGAGGTCGTAATCATCTTATAGCCTAATGCTAGCTAGATTAAAAACCAAACGAGCAAAAACACTAAAGAAAAACAAAAAACGAAGCAAGAAAAGGAAGAGAGCACGCTCCGGCGTCGGGGGAGCTCCTCCCCCACCGGCGCAGGAACATGCGACTTACAACAAAGAGAATCAAATAAAATGGAGAAGGCTAGCCTCCTCCAAAAAGTCAGATAGTCCGCAAGTCTGTACACGAGCCCGTCCAAACTACAAGTGACCACGGTAGCGCCCCCGCTCATCCACTTACGGGGACAGGTAACGTGCGCGAAGATCACCCAGACTTGTACATTCAACAAGAATGTACCAAACAGTCCCGGGGACAACGCAGTCGTCGCAATAAGGTGTGGGTGAGCGCTCCATAAAATGGCGGTGCGTCCCGCGAGTGTGTCCAATTCGGAGATGACAGAAAGCGACCTGAAGCCGTCTCGGCATCCGGGCGGTACGTCCATGGGAACAGTCGTGGCGCTATGGCACGCAAGTTCCCCTCGGTCGTCTCCCGGGAATCTTGTTTGCAAGGTAATCCGCTGGGCTGTCCTGCCATGTAGTCGGCGTAAGGGGCAGCGAAAGAGAAGAAAGGAAAATGTGTGGAAGATAATATAGGTGCAGAACTTCCTGCAAGCATTAGGGATGGCAGAACACACAAGCCTCCAATGTTACTTAATATCCCATTTTGGGTCCGTAAAAAGGATTGATAAGGAGAAGAATAGGGGAGGGGAGTGCTGACATATGGAAACAAGAGAGATGAGTCAACCAGCCCCCCCACCTTCCCCAGTCGTGGGCTGAATGTACGCAAAGCTTTCGCGACTAGCCTGCGATATTCGCCACCGCCCAAGAAAATAGGCGATAAAAAGCTGATAAAGAAAGTGGCGGAAAAATGGATGAAATGGAAATGTCTAGAAACAGTAAAGCCCAGGTAGTCTCACGCTAGTTTTAGACTAACGCTAACACAGGGGCCTGGACGTACCAGGTTTAACAGTACACTGGACCCCCCTTGTGGGAGCTTTAACCTCGTCTATTACTCTACTTCTACTTCCCCCATCTCTAGTATATAGCTCGAGATTTCTCACCTGATATAAAAACCGTTGCTGGCTGCCTGTTATGAGGCAGGAAGAATATCGTCTTCCGATGCGCTTTCTAAAGGGCAACTAAGCCCGGATATGGGTCCACGGCCTGGGATGCCGCGCGCACGAAATCTTTGTTCCTGCGAGCGTAACGATCCCATGTAAGAAAGTGGTTGGGGCCGATTTGCCATTCAACGGATTAATTTGAATCCTTTGTAAGACCATTAATTTGGGGAGCTCCGGCCGGATATAGATCTTCAAAATGCAAGCAAATTACATTTGGAGCCAAAATTTCGAAGCATTTGTACACAAAACAGAAAAAAAGAGCGAGTTACGGTTTACAGGAGCTGCCTCGTATAGGCTATTATTGATTAGCCTTTTGCAGACTCCTTTTCTTATGTTCTAACTAAACCCGTATTCTCCAATTCCTGGCGTCTGGATGCGTGGAACCGCCACAACATTTGACTTCAGTTTACGTAGTTCGGAAGGATACGCAAATTTCACCCCTCGCAATGACTAAAAGCGGAGGTCCATTAAAGGTTGAATTACAGTACTGAACGTTATTATTTACTTAAAAGAAAAACGCCGAGGCCATCTCCGCCCAAATCTTCATGACTAGTTCTGGGATGAACTCAAGATTCCTTGTATCCAGTGAATTCCCTCGTGTTTATTAGCTGTAAATCCATCCGCAAATTTCCCGGGCTCAATTGAAAGGGTTAAATTTGCTTTATCCCCCCCACGATACCCGGTTAATATATAATTTAAAGTTAAAATTTTAGCTCGGTCCCCTGAGGCGTTAGTAATCGCCCCTTTTGTTTACTCGGGCTATATACATTTCCAGTATCTTCACTCTCCCTAACTTCACCACTCTAAGAGTAGCTTTCTTAATGAAATCATCGCAAAGATGACCCAGTTGTCATCATCATCATCACTAACTATAATTTAAGGAGGGGATTTTTTTAGAGATTTTGAATAATAATTTCTTCTTAGTTTGGTTATGACTTATGTAAGTATATTGTAAATTTTTATCAAGGTAATTTCTATGAATTTCTTTAGAGTTTGAAAATAGAAAATGGTTAAGTTCAGAAAAAAATATGATTATCCAATGCTTTAGTATGTTTTAAAAGAAAATGAATTACAATTGGTTAAGTTCAGAAAATTTATTAAAATTTAACCATGGCTGCTTTTCTTTAGATTTTAAATTTTAATGTTAGTATTGAAGCGCAGGGGGAGTGGTGAAGCCATTGCCTGGTTTTATTATAAGTGAACCAGGCTATGGCTTCGCCACTGTAGGGGGGAGCTTGTGTTTCGCTACTAAGATTAAAATTTAAAATCTAAAAAAACTTCGCTAATTATAATAATTTTAAAAAGGAACTCTAAACTAAATTCCCTCCCTTTCAAAATATCACGTTGCTAAAATATAGTTATAGAAGAAGAAGATATATAAAAATCAATTTTATGAACTTCACAATTTGTAATTTGGGGGGGTTTAAAAAAATCACAAAATTTTGATACTTATATTTATTTCTGAACTTCACCATTTTTTTTTTATATTATAAATGAATTATTAGAAATAACTTTGATAAAAACCATAAGTCATAACCAAACTAAGATTTCATTATTATTCAAATACTCAAAAAATTCCCTTCCTAAATTATAGAGTTAATGAGAAATGATGAAGTGATGATGATAATAAGGTTTCTCTCGTGGGTTCATTTTAAACTACAATTTCTCTTTGCCCTTTTAGCAGCCCTTTACCCCTTCCCATACACAAGTTGACTCTCTTACCATTGAGGTGTTGAATGGTGCCACTGCCGTAGATATGGTAACCAGTTAGAGCTTTTGTGATTATTGCGCCCCCCGTGTAACTCCACGCCCTCGGTGGAATATGGAGACCCTCGGAACCAGGATTAAGTGTAACGTTGGGGCTCTAATATGTCCGCTTCTGTGAACGTGGGTAAAGAGTGCCCACCGGTGGGTTCTCAGGGGGTTAGGAACGGTTCTCTCAGAGTACTTTGGAAGTTGGTCTATTCCGACTCGTCGCTGAGGAGGTCCGGAGATTAGTGAGAGCGAGCTCATCAACGCTTCGTCTTTTATACCCGCGTTCCCGCTTTGGGTCGATCATAATTTATCCCTTCCACTCCTTCCCTCCCCCGCGATGCCGCCTCCATGATTGGAGATGACGTAGTTAGAGTCGAACTTTCTAGTAGAGATGCCCTTCTGGTTTTGGGAGGGAGAAACTAAGAACAAGTAGGGGGTTGCGCTCGATTTGCCACGAAACCATTCGCGTACGGAGCCTTTAAATGGGTTACGCAACTCTCTTTGGTATTCAAGTTTTCAGCAGAGGGTCTTACAGGACCCCCCACAGGGTGTCAGTTGGATAATGGGGAATTACACCCGTGGGCAGCTCCACCTATATGACCCACGTCTGTTTTCTCATAGGCCCCTCCAAAACTTTTAATCGACCAGGCCTTTCTGCTCCTCCATTTTTGACGGGTTCGGGGGTAGATTTTCCTCCTGGCGTGTCTCCCATTTGTATTTTTAGGTGATTCACCACAAAACCCAGAGAGGTGGCATCGTCTCCTGCTCCTTGCTGAGACACCTCATAGACCCAAGTTTTTGGTCACGTTGATGGGAGCCGGCATGCACGCTCCTTCTTTCTTTCCAATGTGGGTCGGCATACCGCTCCCTATATATATTTTTTTAAGGGACTATCTGGCGACTGCCCACTTAGGCATAAGTCGCCGTAAACAAACAGTACCGCTCCCTATAGCATTCGTGGCGTGCCATAGGCACTATGATTTCCCAGTCAGGATACCTGAAACCTTGGAGGCCTTTCCCAATGTGGAAATCATCCTGGATGTGTCCCCGTTCCAGATGGCAAGGTCTTCCATGTGGGAGAACCTGGGCTTGTAGGCACTGAACTTGAAACCGCCCGTGTGCAAGCTGCTCCTCAGTTCGGATGTGCTCCAGAGGACTCAAAAGGAGGGAGGGACCTCTCCCCTTTAGTGCCCCCTTGACGGCCAACGCCTTCTCGATTCTCGGCCCCGTAAGGGGCGCAGCGATTTGCCATCCTGGCCGCCGTGCTGATGGGACTCAGCACCCCGTCCGACCCCAGCTTAGCCTCTTCTCCTTCCTTCAAAACACTTGTTTCCTCGCTTTTCATATAACCTCTACCACAACTTTCAATGGTCAGCCTCTAATTTCACAGGGTAGATGCTGACCTTCTTCTCAAGTCAACCGTCCCGGATCGGGGCTGAGGGGGGAGGGGACAATGTTCCCTAACCCCTGAGCTCCGGTCTGGAGTGGTTGGTTTTTAACAACCTGCTTCATCCCCACCCATACCTTCCTCATATCCCTTTTCCTCTCCTCTGAACAATCTATATATTTTTTACGCCCTGTTCAAGGTGGAGCCGCCATGCCGATGGACTGCCAGGCCACCAGGCGGGAGGGGTGGTCCGAAATGGCGGCGCCTGGCTCTGCCAGGCCTGTAAGCACCTCTTGCAGTGCGGGCAACTGCAAGAGGGGATGTGCTATTGCGTCCCGTATAAAAAAGAGGGTTACCATGCCCGATGATGAAAATAAAAAAAAAAAAACAACCCCGAACTTCTCCTGAAAAAGCGACGGAGCCGCCCTCGGGCAGCTCCACCAAAAAGATGGAGGTTCCTCCCCCTGTGCTTCCGCAGGGGACCCTCCATACCTCTTTAACCGGAGAGGAGGCTTACTCCTCTCCTACGCCTACGGGTGTAGGGGACTCCCCCTCACCCCCTTCTCTGGAGGTGCTTTCAGGCACCTCCCTATCTCCAGCGGCAGTCCCTCCTTTGCTTTCTAAGGGAAGAGCCAAGAAAGCCAGCAGGCAGCCCATTGCCGACCGCCCCTCGTGCAAGCGGCTCGGTAGGGCAAACCCCCTTAGGGGGGAGAGGGAAGCCAGGCCCCTTCAGTCGCTTCCCTCAAAAGATCTGCTGGCAAGGATATTGAACCTTGCCGGGGTTAAGGCCTGTGCCTCCCCACAAAATACTCTTGACGCTACCAAGGGGACCTGCGATGTCAGGGGAGGGGATGGCCAACTGGAGGCCCCTCCTGTGATAGACATGGTCCTTGAGGAGACCCAGCCTCAGACGGTAGGGCCTTCCATGGGGGGGAATCCGGGCTCGGCGCCAAGCACCGAACCCGAATCCGCCCCGATGCAAGGTCCCCCTCAAACGGCTGAGGGCTCCGAGGCAGTACAAGGAGGGGAGGGATCTCCTCCGACAGGTGCCCCCGCGACTACCAGGAACTTCTCCATTTCGGAGAGGGACCTGGCTGAGGCCGGCCCATCTGGCATGGGGGCTTCTGCCGGCAGAGGTGAGAAGCGGGTTCATTCCCCGCCCTCCTCTCCAAAAAAGAAAAAGACTAAAAAGACAAAGAAGACTCGGGGCTCTTCTCCATCCGCGGGGGCCGCGGGGACGGATGGGTCTACTGCCACTTTGGTAGGCGACCAAGCCAAGATCGGCACATCCGGCCCCTCTACCCCCCAGTGTGCGGAGCCCCTGACTAAGACTAACACCAAGAGTGCACAGGGCGGAGCCTCGATGACATCGGGGCCCCTCATTCAGAGGTTACCTGGCGTTTTCGAGCCCGCTGGCTTCAAACGCTTCCTCGTTATTCGCTCCACTGATGGCACCATGTTTTCCAAGGGCAACATGATCCATCAGAGGAGAGGATTAGCTAGTGCAATTGGTAGAGAGCCGAAGGTGACCCGTTTCTCGGACGGGAGCCTTCTGGCGAATGCGGCGAATCCCGCCGAGGTGGCCAAGATAAGTGCTCTTCGGACACTTCATGGCACCCCGGTGAGTGTGACGCCGCACTCTACCATGAACTTTGTGAAAGGAGTAGTTTATGTGAGGGAACTCGTTGACTACTCCATTGAGGACATCACCCTAGAGCTGGCTGACCATGGGGCGGTCAACGTTCGACTGTGACAAGCTCCCCGAGTCGGTGCGTGCCGGTTTGTACCGCTACCGCTTAAAGGCATTCGTGCCACTGCCGCGGCGGTGCTATTACTGTCACCGCTTCGGCCATACGAATCGCTCATGTAGATGTTCAAAGTCGTGGTCACCCGAAGACTGTGTAAATTGCTCCAAGGTCGCACACGATAAGTCCAAATCGTGTGTGGCCAAGTGTGTCAATTGCGGAGAGCCGCATCCCGCTTCTTCGAAGCAATGTGGTGCATATCTCCTTGAGAAAGAAATCCTGGCCGTTCAGGCCCAGGATCGACTCTATTCCGCAAGGCTCAGGACTTGGTCCTGGCGCGCCCGGCTCTGCTTGGGACGTTATATTCCTCAATAGTTAGAAAGGCACCCTCTGCTCCTGGCCCATCCAGGCCAACGAGCACGGTTGTTTCCGCGCCCATTCGGAGCCCTTCTGCAGGCTCTACCAAACCCAGGCGCTCCCCTGGTAAAGCTGGTGTCAAAAAGGGTTCATACCCAGCCCCGGCTAAAACCAGGGCTCCCCCCTCTTCCCCCAGCGTGACCGTTTCCCGTAAGGCGAAACGGCCACGCGCCTCCACCGAGTCGTTAGACTCACAGGAGGCAACACCCCTGAAGATGGTCGCTAGGCCATCTTCCGGGGTTCCTAAAGATGTCCCCCGAAAGGAGGACAGCAACAAACGAGCTTCGGCTCCTTCGCCCACGCCCCGAGGTGGAGCGAGTGGCTCGGAGACGGTAGTTCCTCGAAAAGAGGGCCTCGAAGCCGCAACGCCCGCCTAAGGTTTCGAGGCGGAGGAATCAAAAGACTCGCATGGCGAGCTCAACCTCCCCCAATAAGTCCTCGAAGGTGACAGTGCCTTTAGCGCTTTGTCCGGCTAACAGCGCCGGGGGTTCTGCCCCCGTAAAGCGTACGGCCATTCCCGTGAGGGTCTTCAGTTCGAGGAGGGCCCCCTCGTCTCCTCCGAGCTAGGCCTAGAGGGCATATTCCTTCAATGGAATTGCCGTGGACTCCAGGCCAACTGGGAGGAGCTGCGGAGGCTCGTCCCGTTCCCCCAGGAGACCATGCTAGGCGCGTGCCCCCTGCCCGCCCTCCCGGGGTATAAGGGTCTTGCGACCCCACCACCGCGGGATGGCCGGGCTGGGGGATGCGTGGTTTACACCCGGCATGATGTCTCCGTTCTTCCTTTCTCTTTAGATACCTCCTTTCAGGCAGTGGCTGTGCAGCTGCACCTGGATAGGATATATACTATCATTTCTGCGTACATTCCACCGTCAGCTGACTTCGACGCGGGGGACTTCCGCCGCGTCGTGGCACGGTTGCCGAGGCCCTATCTCTTGCTTGGAGATCTGAACACGGCAGGCATCCTCTCTGGGGAGATTACTCCATAAATCCCAGGGGACAAGTCCTTGCCGATCTGATCGAAGAGCTTGAGATGGGTGTCCTAAACGTGGATGAATTTACGCATCACTGTCCGAGAACAGCTTCATTTTCTTGCCTTGACCTATCTCTGTGCTCTTCGGATGCACAGCCTGATTTTGATTGGGAGGTTGTCGATGACCTCCATGGTAGTGATCACTTTCCCATTCAAATGTCATTTTCATGGCAACTGCCGCCTGAGAGACCACCTCGGTGGTGCTTGGCGCGGGCGCGGTGGCCTGCATTTCAGGAAATGACTGAATTCTCTATCTCAGTCGAGGAGTTTAGGTCGGTAGATGAGGCCGTTGAGTTCTTCTCCGGCAGCCTCATCGCGGCGGGCCTGACTACTATTCCTAGGACGTCTGGCCGTTTTTCACGCCGACCACTCCCATGGTGGTCGGCCGAGTGTGAGACGGCCCTTAAACAGAAGCGTTATGCCTATATGCGCTATAAGCGCCGCCCGAACGATTTCACTGTCGCTGAATTTCGTCGGGCTAGGGCTAGGTTCCGGTATATTTCGAAGCACGCCCGCCGCTCTTCTTGGCGGGCATACGTGTCTTCAATTAACGGGAAGACCCCTTTAGCTGAGGTGTGGAAGCGAGTCAAAAGGATTCGGGGCAAGTTCTCCCAGGACCTCCCCTCCCGTTCTCCAGGAGAATGGGACCGCAATCTCGGACCCCGCGTCCGTGGCGGAATCCTTAGCGACCGCTTTCTCTAGCCGTGATGCTGTTCCGCCAGCATTCAATGCACGTCGTGATGTCGCGGTAGGCCGCAGGCTGGACTTTACCTCTATAGGCGGAGAACCCTTCAACGACAAGTTTACTTTGAGTGAGTTGCGTTCCGCTCTCGCTTCGTGCGCAGACACCGCCCATGGTCCGGACGATGTCCCGTACGCCATGCTTCGATACCTGGGTGAGCGAGGCATGGCCTTTCTCTTAGATTTGTTCAACATGATCTGGGTGGAAGGTCTTCTCCCAGACTCCTGGCGAATCGCTACTGTGCTCGCCTTTCGCAAACCGGGGAGAGATCACTCTACTCCGACCGGTTTCCGCCCAATCTCTCTAACCTCTTGCGTGTGCAAGTTGATGGAAAAATTGGTAAATGTTAGATTAGCCTTTTTACTGGACAGCGGAGGCCATCTGTCTTCCGCACAGTACGGCTTCCGCAAGTTCCACTCCACGTCGGATGCTCTGCTCCGACTTGAAAATGCCGTCTGCGAGGCTTTCCTTCGTAGACAGCACTACGCCACGGTCTTTTTCGATCTGGAGAAGGCCTATGATACCGCATGGCGATACGGTATCATGGAGACTCTGCACACGATGGGGGCGAGGGGACGCCTCCCAATGTTTATATCTGAATTTTTGCGAGATCGTCGATTCCGCGTACGGGTGGGGGGAGCCCTCTCCGGCCCAAAGGAGCAGGAAGAGGGTGTCCCGCAGGAAAGTGTCCTCAGTGTCACACTCTTTGCCCTGAGCATCAACGGCATCACCTCGGTGCTGCCGGAAGATGTTCTCGCTACGCTCTACGTGGACGACCTTTCGATCTCTTTTGGCGCGGCCCAGATGCCAACTCTGGAGCGTCGACTCCAACAGGCATTGAACCGCGTCTCTCGCTATGCCGAAGCGCACAGGTTTCGGTTTTCTTTGGCCAAGACTAAGGTAATGCACTTCTGCCGCCATCCACGGCTTCACCCCGACCCAGATTTGTTTCTTAACGGGTTGCGCCTGGATGTGGTTGAGTCGCACCGTTTCCTTGTTCTTGTATTCGACCGACGCCTCACCTGGGAGGCTCATATTCGCAGCCTTAGGGTCTCTTGTACCCGCGCCATGGACATTCTCCGTTTCGTGACGTTCAGCGCTTGGGGCGCTGATAGGGCTACTGCCCTACTTTTTTATCGATCCTTTGTTCGTTCAAAGCTCGACTACGGATGTGAGTTTTATGCATCTGCAGCCGAGCGTTTATTGTGGAAGGTGGATTCGATCCACCACACCGGCCTTCGCCTTGAGACCGGTGCCTTCCGCACTTCCCCCATTGAGAGCTGGTTGGTCGATGCTGGGGAGCTGCCACTCGCTCTGCGCCGCGTGCAGTGCATCAGTCGCCTGTACGCGCGAGCCCGGCGCCTCCCTCAGTCGCCAACAGCTCTCACTGCATCCGCAGCTGATCTCGATGGTGCCTATGCCGCCGAGAGACGCCAGTCATACCCTAAGCCCTTTGGGTTTAGGGCCACGAAACTCCTTCGAGAGGTAGATATAGCTCTCGGGCCGCTGGTGCCCCTGGTTCTGCCCAGGACACCACCTTGGAGGGTACCACATTTGGCTATTTGTCGCCACGCCTCTGCTCCCAAAGCTTGTACTGCGCCGGGAGTATTGCGTTCGACCTTTTTGGAGCACACATCGTGTCACGCTGGAACCGTGCCAGTGTATACGGATGGCTCCAAGTCCCAAGAGGGGGTCGGCTTCCACGCCGTATTCCCTCTGTTTGAAGTCAGCGGGGCTCTACCAGGCGCTGCGTCTGTCTTCACGGCCGAGCTGGTGGCAATACACCACTCGGTACGGGAGATTACGCGACGTGCCCGGTTCGGAGATCGGATTGTGATCTATAACGACTCACAAAGCGCCCTGAGTGCTCTCGGGGCATTGGAATCTCCGCATCCCCTGGTTCGCGATATCCGTGACGCCACGGTTTTGGCGAGCCGGGCAGATGTCGAGATTATCTTCTGCTTGGTTCCTGGACATGTAGGAATTGCGGGGAATGAGGGCGCCAAAGAGTCCGCGAGGATTCTGTGACCGGACCATCGTTTCGCTCTTCCTCACACCGACTACATGGCACGAATACGGGCAGCTCTTCGGACTGCTTGGCAAAGAAGATGGGAAACGGTCGAAGGGAACTTAAAGTCTCGTGCCATTGCGCCGCGACTGTTCCCATGGACCAATCCCCCAATGCCGCGGCGGCTTCAGGCTGCTTTCTGTCGTCTCCGAATCGGGCACACTCGTGTGACGCATCGCTATTTGATGGAATGCTCGCCTGCGCCCTATTGCAACGACTGCGTCGTCCCCCAGACTGTTCGGCACATTCTTGTCGAATGTCCCAGTCTGGGTGATCTTCGCGCACGATACCTGTCCCGGTACCGGGATGGGCGGGGTCGCTACCGCCTGTCCCTTGTGCTCGGGACGGATTCGTGCACATTGACTTGTTGACTTCTTGGGGGAGGCTGGCCTTCTCCCTATTATTTAAGCAAGATTTGTTTGTTTTTTGTTTTGTTTTGTTTTTTGCATTTGTTTTTTTTTGTTGTTTTTTTCCTGTAGTTGCACACTCCTGCGCCGGGGGGACTAGCTTGCTTCTTTTCCCCCTTTTTGGGGTGTTGTTTTTTTTCTCTATAATTTTATTTTAAAGTAGCCTAGAACTAGGCCAGTTTTAATACGGCGACTAATGCCCAAGTAGACAGTCGCGAGATGAGCTCTTAAAAAAAAAAAAAAATCTCGATTCTCGTAGAAAGATCTGGCCCACTGTGGTACTTCCGACCTTGGGGGCCCCTTCCGTGGGAGGAGAGAAGCGAGTTCACTCCACTCAAAAGAGGAAAATATAAGAAATCGAAGAGGACGATAGGTTCCTCTCCCTCATCGGAGGCTGCGGGAACAGACGGTTCCACTATCGTTTGTAAGCGACCAGGCCAAAATTGGCAAGTCTGACTCTGTGACACCCTCGAACAGGAAAGCCCAGACGAAGACCAAAGGTGCGAATATGGTATGCTAAGCCTCAATGACTTCGGTGCCCTCATTCAGTTTACCTAGCATTTTTTAACCCTTTGCCCTTAAATCCTTTTTAGTTATTCGTACCACTAATGGACAGCATGTTGGCCAAAGGCGACATGTTCCATTAGAGTATGTATATTATTTGCTAAACTGACTGTTAGAAAGTTGAAGCTAACCCGTTTCTCGGAACTTGCAAATGCTGTGGACCCTTCCGTGGCTGGCATTATTAGTGTTCTTCGGCCACTCAATGGTTCGGTGAATGTGACACCGAACTTTACCATTAATTTCGTTAAAGGGGTGGTTTATGTGAGGGAACTCGTGGTGCACACATACGAGGGCTGGTCAATAAGTTTTGCGAATCGGTAGGGCAAAACAGTGGAAAGGGATGGTTATTTGTAGGGGTGTTAAGACAAGTTATGGCAAGTCAGGACCTGCAGTCGCACGCTCCTGCCTCGTCTATTTAAGAAGCAGTAGCTGATCGCAGATCGTCAGTCACAAATTTTTCAACAATGGAGAAGGTTGGGCACTACGCAGTGATCAAATTTTTGAGCAACAATGCAAAAGAGATCCATGAACGCATGGTTGCAGTGACACCGATACAGCCCCTTTCTATGCAACCATAGCTCGCTGGAATAGGGAGTTCCGCCATGGTCGTGAGCCCCTTGAAGATGACCCCCGTCCAGGACGCTCGTCAGACGTGACCAACGAGGACAATGTGGCCCGTGTGGAGAGGATCATCCTCGAAAATCGACGGGTGAAGGTCGAAGAAATCGAGCGAGAACTTGGAATATCACATGGAAGTGTTATCAACATCATCCACGACAATTTGGCCATGACCAATGTCTCTGCCCTTTGGGTCCCTAGAAACCTCACGCCCCATGATCGACTTCAACGTAGTAAAAGTTCGGAGGAGTTGCTGCTCCTGTACAACCAAGACCCGGCAGGATTCGAGTCACGCATAGTGACAGGTGATGAAACGTGGGTCCATCACTGGGATCCCGAGACCAAGCTCGAAAGCATGGCCTGGAAGCACAGGGGCCGGGAAGAACATGGCCACCACCTTCTGGGATTCTGAGGGAGTGTTGATGGTGGACTATGCACCTCGTGGAAGGACCATCACAGGCCAATATTACGCCGAGGAACTGGCTGGGTTGAAGAAGTGCATCCGTCAGAAGCGACGTGGCAAGTTGACACGTGGTGGCCTGCTCCTCCACGACAATGCCCCTGTCCACAAGGCCAGAGTTGCACAAGCTGCCTTGCGCGAGTGCGGATTCGAGGAGCTCAACCATCCCCTAGCGACTACTTTTTATTCCACCAGCTCAAGGCTGCACTGCGTGGACGCCGGGTTGGGGATGATGAAGATGTCCAGCTCGCAGTCCAGGAGTGGATTGAACAACAGTCAGGAGATTTCTGGTTGTCGGGAATTCGAAGCCTCAGGGACAAGTGGCGCAAGTGCATCGAAGTCGAGGGTAGTTATATTGAAAAATAATAAAACACTTTTCCTCATATCTCGTTTCCTTATATCCGAATTTCAAAACTTATTGACCGCAGGGTACTTGCCGACTATACGACTTCTTGTTGACTCTTTGCTTTATTTTTTTTAGCCTTGGTCTTTTTTTGTCGTTGTTATTTGTTATTTACATATTATTTATTTTTTAATATAGCCTAGTAGTAGTACGGTGACTTTTGACCTATTAGGCATTCGCATGCTGAGCTCATAAAATTAAAAAATAAAAGGAACTCGTGGATTACTAATTGAAAGATCACCGAAGAGCTGGCGACCAAGGAGCAGCCGAGGTCGAACGTGTGATGAGAAAACGCGGGAGGAGGGAGGGAGAAGGAATTCAACTCTGCCAGTGCCAGGATAAGTTGTTAGTGCGCTTCCTCCTCGCTCCTCAGCATTTCTTTTTCCCCTCAAGCATTTGTCTAGGTTTAAGGACTTGACCTTGGTGTTGGGGCAAGGATGGGACACTTCCGACTCATTATCGCCCATTGCCCTTACTTGTTTCCCATGCAAGCTTTTCCAAAGAATGGTGAATGCCAGGCTGGTATGGTTTCTGGAGAGAAATAACCTTATTTCTCCCGCACAAGCAGGTTTAGGAAAAAGCAATGCACCACAGACCTGCTGGTCAGGATGGAGGATTGCATCCAATAAGCTTTCTCAAAAAGACAGCACTCCATCGCTGTATTTTTTGACATAGAAAAAGCCTATGATACCACTTGGAAGTGTGGTATCTTGAAGCAACTGCATGACTGGGGTATCAAGGGTCACCTCCCCAGATTCATATAACAATTTCTTGCTAGACCACATTCCGAGTGAGAGTCGGAAATGTCATGTCGTAGTCAGTTGACCAGATAGAGGGTGTACGTACCACAGGGAAGGGTTTTGAGCGTCACCTGCTTCTTGGTGGCCATCAACAGTATCATTACTGACCTTCCAGCAGAGACAATATCAACTCTCTATTTGGATGACTTGGCAATTGTCTCAACATCACCTCGCCTGCCCTTTGTCACCCAAAAATTGCAACAAGCCATTAATATCATTGCCAAGAATGCCACTGCAAAAGGTTTCCGACTATCATCCTCAAAAACAAAGGCAGTTCACTTCTTCAACTTCAGGCGAGTTGAGTAGGAACAGCCAACCCTATTTCTATATGACTCCCCAATCTCATTTGAGCCCCACTTCAAATTTCTAGGGGTTATCTTTGACTCTCTTGGGTCCCCCATATAACTGCTTTGAAAAAATCCTGCCTGAAGAGAATGGACATTCTAAAACTCTTATCACATGTTTCGTGAGGAAGTGACTGCCGTACCCTGTGGCTATTTTATACAGCCTTGATCCAGTCTAAGCTGGACTACGGGTCACAGGTGTACTCTTCAGCATCACCCTCAAACCTGGATAAACTCAATCCCATCAGGAACCAGGGTGTGCATTTAGCTTTGGGAGCATTCAAGTCCTCCCCAATACCTAGTCTTTATGCAGAGAGTGGGTTTCTCCCACTACCCTTTCACCGCCTTAACCTTAACTTGCAGTTCCTCTTCAGACTGCAACAACCTCCCCAATCACCTGTATATGAGTGCACCTGCAATTTTCACTCGGTAGCCTCATATGACAGATTCCATTCACTGACTCGCCCATTTGCCCTGCGCATGACTGAAGATACAGGTCAACTGAGGGAACTATCAGATCCCAAAAGTACCCCCATGGCTATTACCACCAGTGAGGGTCTGCAAGGTATTGGCAGAGGAACCGAAGACCAAGTTCCTACCTTCGGTTCTATGATGCCTCTTCCATGAACATACTGTGCGCCACAAACCCAGCACCTTTATATACACAGACGGATCAAAATTTCCTGACAGGGTAGGAGTCTCTGCTATCCTCCCCTTCCACCATGTGTCTGTGTGCCTGCCTAGTGCAGCCTCTATCTTCACGGCTGAGCTTGTCACGAAACTGGCTGCACTGTATACCATCGCTTCTTCACCCTCAGGATCATATACGATATTCTCTGATTCCCTCAGGTCCTTAGAAGCCTTAGCCAATCCATTCCCAGATCACCCATTGGTTTCAAAGATACAGAAGTGGCTTTTTTTATGTCCTCGCTCCACAAAATCTTATTTTGCTGGGCACCTAGCCACATAGGTATAAAAGGGAATGAGAGAGCAGACACTGTTGCCAAGACAGAAGCATCTCTAGGAACCACCACCCCTGCCCCTCTTCCTTTCCAAGATACTGTGCCACATATCCATGAATATGTGATCAACCAGTGGCAGAGGACATGGGATGAACTCCCCCCAACCAAACTGCATACCATCAAACAGTCAGTTCGCCCTTGGCCACCCACTACTAGAACCCGTACTCAGGATGTTATCCTATACCGGCTGAGAATTGGGCATTGTTGCCTAACACATGGCTTTCTAATGGAAAGCCATCAACAGCCTCCAATGTGCACTCACTGTGAAGTACCAATGTCCGTACTCCACCTATTCACCGAATGCGCGCGCTTCCAAACCTTAAGGCAAAGACTTTTCCCTTATATTTGCCAAGGGATGCATTCTCAGCAGGCTTCTGAGGAGTATCCTTTCTGAGCACAAGAACACCTTTAATATGAACAAAGGGCTAAAAATTTTATCAGAAACGAATCTACCAAAGGAAATTTAGTATTTTATCATTTTTAGAATGAGATAGACATGTCTTATTACTTTATTTTTATTTTACTATATTTTAGAGACATTTATTTTTCTATGATTTTACTCCCTTTTATTTTCTACGGTTTTACTCGCTTCTATTCTAGATTTGTAACCATAGTCTGTTTTTTTAACAAATATTTGAAATTTTAACGAACCCTTTTTGTAAATGGCTGCGAGTTTGTCCACTTAGACCTATGCAGCATTCACCTTTTATGTACCATTCATTCATTCTCATTACGGACAGGTCCACCTCTGGGATAGAGGAGGCGCCCCTTGGGCTTTCTCATGGGCCCCTCCAAGACTTCTAAAGGAGAGGGCGCTTATCCCTCTCCTTTGACGGGATCGTGGGTTTCCCCTTTATCTCCTTTTGCAAAGTTGCCTCCGAGCGACTCTCCACTTGCAGCTGATTCCCCTTTTGTTTTCTCAGCGACCCGCTAAGAAGATAGCGAGATAAACGACGCGCCGCCTCGGTTCCAGCCCCCCCCCCCTCCTCCATAATTACGGCCAGGTGACTGAGCACGAGCTCTACAGAAAGGTAAGAGGCGGCGGCATCTTCCCCTGGGCCTTGCACACGCACCTCGTCGATGCGAGCCGGCATGCCCCTTCACTCTTTCTTACTAATGCGTGTTGGCATGCCGTCCCCAAGGGAAGAGGGCATGGCCATTAGAATGTCCCTCATGAGAGGAAATGCTCATGGTACCCCACCCAAGATATCATGAACTTCTATGAGGGCGATCCTTGGCTCGGTGCATAAACTGAACCTAAGTCCGACCTTCTCAGGCTGCACAGCCACCCAAAGAATCGCAAGGAGATGGGGGACCCTCTCCCCCAACTAGTGCCCTTTTGACGGCCAAGATTTTCCTCAATTCGGAAAAGAATCTGGCAGAGGCTGGTACCTCCGACCTTGAGGCACCTTCTCGGGGGGTGGGGGGTGAGAAGAAGGTCACTACCCGCCCTCATCCCGAAAGAAGAGAAAGCATAAGAAGAAAAAAAAATCAGAGAGAACAAGAGATTACTCTCCCACATAGGGTGCTCGGGGGACGGTCAAGACTGACCCATCCCTCCTCGAAGCACCCTCGGGTTTCGCAAGTGCGTTGAGCGGAACCTCAATTAATTCGAAGTCCCTCATTCAGAGATTACCTAACGTTTTTGAGCCCGCTGGCTTCACTCGCTTTTTAGTTATTCGCTCCATTGAGAGCAGCAAGTTGGACAAAGGACACATGCTCCATCAAAGCAGAGCTTTAGCTAGATGTACTCGTAGATAGTCGGTGATCTGTTTCTCGGACTGGAACTTTTGGCGAATGTGGTGGAGCCTTCCGACGCCGCCATTATTAGTGCCCTCCGGAAACTCGATCGTTCTCGGGTGACTGTGACGACTCCGCATTCTTTATGAATTTTATGAGAGGAGTGGTTTATGTGAGCGAGCCGTAGACTACTCATTAGAAGACATCACCGAAGAGGTGGCAAGAGGATGTGCGATTTCAACCCGGCCGGATATTTCCGTTCTTGTATTTGCTATAAATATCTCTTTCAGGCGGTGGCATTCGACCGTCAACCTCCTACGATGCTGATGATTTTCGCTGCGTCATGGCATGGTTACCGAGACCCTTTCTTCTGCTGGTCGATTTGAACGGTAGACACCGCCTCTGGGGGGACCACGATAAATCCAAGCTGTCAGATCCTTGTCGTGCTGATAGATGTACTAAATGTGGATGAGGTTCCGCATCACTGTCCAAGAAGCGTTTAATTTTCCTGTCTTCAAGTATCCTTGTGTTATCCGCCTCCGGATGAGCATCCTAATTTTGGGTGCGAGGTTGTCGATGACTTTCCCATTCAACTTTCATTTTCTGGGCCTCTGCCGCCTGGTGGTGCTTGGAACGATCGCGGTGGTCCGCATTTCATGAAATGACTGATTTATCTCTCCCTCTCGATGAGTTCAGGTCGGTGGAAAATGACACGTCTGCGAGACCCTCCTTTATAGACAACTACGCCGCGGTATTTTTAGATCTTATGAAAACTAATGATACCGCATGACGGTACGGTATCATGGAGACGACAGAAGATGTGGGCGCGGGGACGCTACCCAGTCTTTATTTCTGATTTTTTGTGAGATCGTCGATTACGCGTACAGGTGGGGACGGGGGCCTCTCTGGCCCAAAGGATAAGGAAAAAGGTGTCCCGCAGGAAACTAAGTGTCCTCAGTGTCGCAGCCTTTGACTTGAGCAACGGTATCACCTAGGTCCTGCCAGAAGATGTACTCGCTACGCTCTACGTGGACAAATATCCATCTCTTTTGTTGCGACCCAGATTCAAGCTGAAGTGTCAACTCCAATAGGCATTGATCTGCATCTCTCGCTATGCCGAAACGCACAGGATTCAGTTTTCCTTGACCAAGGCTAAGCTGGTGTTTTTCTGCCGCCATTCACTGCTACAACCTTAACTGGACTTGTTCTCAAACAGGGTTCGCCTAGAAATGGTGGATTCGCATCGTTTCCTTGGTCTTGTTTTCGACCGATGCCTCACTTGAGAGGCTCATATTCGCAGCCTAAGGGGCGCGACGATTTGCCTCCCTGGCCGCCCTGCTAACGGCACTCAGCACCCCGTCCGGCCCCAGCTTAGCCTCTTCTCCTCCTTTCAGACAGCCTGCATTTCATCCCCTACTTCCTCACTTCCCCTACAACCTCCCCCGCAACTTTCTCTGGTCAGCCTCTAATTTCACAGGGTAGATGCTGACCTTCTCCACCGCCAACTATCTTAGATCGTGGCTGAGGGGGGAGGGGACAATGTTCCCTAACCCCTGAGCTCCGGTCCGGGATGGTGGGTTTTTAACAACCTGCTTTATCCCCACCCATACCTTCCTCACATCCCCTTTCCTTATGGGCTACAATAACTCTTGACTGAAGTTCCATAGCCCTTAAACAATCAATAATCAATCAATTAATCGCAGCCTTAGGGTCTTTGGTACCCGCGCCATGCACATTCTCCTTTCCGTGACATTCAGCACTTGGGATGTTGATAGGGCTACTTCCTTGTTTTTTTTCTACCGATCCTTTGTTTGCTCGTAACTTTACCTCAGATGCGAGTTTTATGCATCCGCAGCTTGTATTGCTGAATGCTGACTGACGACTGGGGCTTTCCGCGCATCCCCCATTGAGAGTCTACTTATCGATGCTGTTAAGATGCCACTCGCTCTGCCCCGTACATATTGCATTATGCCGCCGACAGACGCTAGTTATACCCTAAGCCCTCTGGGTTTAGTCTAGGAAAATAACGCGTCTGTGCCCCGTAAGGGCACGGCGATTTGCTTTCCTGGCAAATCGCCGACCCCAGCTTAGCCTCTTTCAGACACCCTGTCTTCTTACCCTGCTTACTCACTTTCCATACTAGCTCCCTTAACTTTCTCTGATCGGCTCTAATTTCACAGTGTAGACGCCGACCAGCTTCCTCTCAGCTAAGCATCCCAGATCTGGGCTGAGGGCGGAAAGGGCAACGCTCCCTCACCCCTGAGTTAGGGTTTGGGGTGGTGGGTTTTTAACAACATGCTTCACCCTCACCTTCCTCACTTCCTCTTTCACTGTTTATGGATTTTACGCAGTGCCTAAGTTAGGCCGGAGGAGTGGCCTCGGAAGGGAGCAGCTGGTTTTGAAGGTCCCGTGTTCACCCCTCGCAGAGCGGGCTACTGGGTGGTGTGATGAGCGTTCGTGTCCCGTTATAATTATAGGGTCACCATGCCCAATGATGATTTTAATTAAAAAAAAATACTACCATCGCCGGAGCCCCCTTGGGGCAGCTCCAATGAAAAATTAGAGGCTTACTCCTCTCCTAGGCGTAGGGGGGTAAGGGACTCCCCCTCACCCCCTTCTCTGGAGTCGACCATGGGCGACTCCCTCTTTCCAGCGGCAGTCCCTACTTTGCTTACACAGGGGCAGCCAAGAAAGCACGCAGGTGGCCCCAAATTGACCGCTCCCGAGTGGAGAGTCTCGATAGGGCCAACTCCCTAGGGGGGCAAGGGATGGCAGGGCCCATCGGTCGTGCCCCCTAATGTATTGCCAGATGGGCTCACTCAAAACATAAAAAAGGTTGCTTCCGAACGTCCCATATTGAGAGCCTCCTTGTCTATGCTGGGGAGATGTTACTCGCTCTGCGCTGTGCATGGTGCATTATTCGCCTGTACGCCCGAGCCCGGTGCCTCCCTCAATTGCCAACAGCTCTTACTGCATCCACAGCTCATCTCGACGGTGCCTATGCTGCCGAGAGACTCCAGCCATACCCTAAGCCCTTTATTTTTAGGGGTAAGAAACTCCTTCGAGAGCTCGGTATAGCCTTCGGGCCGCTGGTGCCCAGGATGCCATCCTGGAGGCTACCACCTTTGATAATTTGTTGCCACGCCGATGCTCCCAAAGCTTTTACAGCGCCCGGAGTATTACGTTCGGCCTTGTTGGAGCTCACTTCATGTCACACTGGAACCGTGCCAGTGTATACGAATGGCTCCAAGTCTCAAGAGGGGGTCCGTTTCTACGCCGTCTTTCCTTTGTTTGAAGTCAGCTGGACTCTGCCCGGGGCTGCGTCGGTCTTCATGGCCAAGCTGGTTGCAATACACCGCTCAGTACGGGAGATAACGCGACGTGCCCGGTTCGGAGACCGGATTGTGATCTATAGCGACTCACAAAGCGCCCTGAGTGTTCTCGGGGCATTGGAATCGCTTTATCCGGTGGTTCGCGATATCCGTGACGCCAGTTTTGGCGAGTCGAGCGGATGTCGAGATTATCCTCTGCTGGGTTCCTGGACATGTAAGAATTGCGATGAGTGAGCACCCCGATGATGGCACCAAAGAGTCCGCCAGGATTTTGCGACCAGACCAGCGTTTCGTTCTTCTTCACACCGATTACATGTCAGGAATACGGGCTGCTTGGCAAAGAATATGGGAGACGGTCTAGGGGAACCTAAAGTTGCGTTCCATTGCGCCGCGACCGTTACCATGGACCTACCCCCCGATGCTGCGACGGCTTCAGGTTGCTTTCTGTCGTCTCCGAATTGGACACACTCGCGGGACGCACCGCCATTTGATGGAGCGCTCTCCTTTGCCTTATTGTCACCTCTTGTCCCCCAGACCTTTCAGCACATTCTTGTTGAATGCACCAGTCTAGGTGAACTTCGCTCACGTTACCCCCGATGCCGAAACGCGCTTCCTTTTTGCTCTGTTTTCTTGTTGTTATTATTTTAGCCTCTGTCCTTTTTTATCCTTGTTATTTGTTATTTACATATGTTTTTTTAATATAGCCTAGTAGTAGGCGTTGATGTGTATGGCGAATTATGCCCAAGTAGGCAGTTGCCAGGTGGGCTCCCCCCCCCCCCAAAAAAAAAAATCACACCGATTAAGTGCCGCTGGGAAATAAGATAGGAGACGGTCGGGGGGGAACTTAAAGTTGCGTGCTATTGCCCCGCGACTGTTCCTATGCCCCCCTCCCCATCCCATTACGCGACGGCTTCAGGTTGCTTTCTGTCGTCTCCGAATTGGACGCACCGCCATTTGATGGAGTGCTCGCCTGCGCCTTATTGCGACGACTGCGTTATCCCTTACTGTTTGGCACATTCTTGTTGAAAGCACCAGTCTGGGTGAACTTCCGCGCACGTTACCTCTCCTTGTACCTGGACGAGCTGAGTTGCTACCGCTTGTCCCTTGTACGCTGGACTGGTTCCTGTACCAGGACTTGCGGGGTTTGTATGATTTTCTGGAGACTGTTGTAGGTCGCATGTTCCTGCGGTGGGGGGAGGCTGACCTACCCCCGACGCTGGAGCGCGCTTCCTTCTTGTTGCCTTTTGCTTAGCTTGTTGTTTTTTTATTTATGTATAGTTGTTGTTTTTTTACCTTCTGTCTTAGCCTTTGTTCATTTTTATCTTTGTTATTTGTGACATGTTCCTACTTGTTTTTTTAATCTAGCCTACTATTAGGATGTAGCGTGAGTACGGCGACTTTTGCCCTCGCAGGCAGTCGTCAGATGGGCTCTTAAAACTAAAACTAGGTCTGCTGACCAAAATTCGCGTGCTCTCACTTATTCTGATTTATGACCTTACGACCTTCAAAAGTTTCACTAACTCCCGTACTAACCTTAGGAGGACCATGGCAATTATATTATTCGAAAGAGAATGTAAACACCTTAAGGGTTTCATATTTTGCTAGAATCGGCTGAATAGCTATGATGTTATTGCCAAAGCAAAATAATTCCCGGGATAACCTTGCGTGGTGGAGGTGGTGCAGGTGGGATTGATGTAAGTGGTAGTGGTGATGTAGGTTGTGTAAGCTAGGTGGTGGTGGTGTGGGTGATGATTCGAAAGAGAGTGTAGAACAACATAAGGGTTTCAAATGTCGTTAGAATCGGCGAAAAGTTACAATGTCATTACAAAAAAAAAAAAAAAAAAAAGCAAGACGGGGACCGACCAACATAGTGACTAAAAAAGGGGATCCAAATCCTCGCCATCACTCTCCTCTTTCACGCCGAGCAAAGAACGAATTTAATGATAGCCTGAAGGTAACGTAGCGAAATTTGGAACGAAATAAAAATCATGAAAATGCCCCCATACCTAAAATATTCACCGTAGGGGGTCGATTCTATTTATTTTCAATTAACATGGCGATCCACTTCTCAGAATTCCTGAGCTTACACAATGTCGAACGCATATTGCAAAAGTTCGTCCTAATTTCCCTGGTTTTATTATACCCTAATATAAGTTTCCTCATAAATAGGAGCCTTATTAAATGATGTAAGGCATATTTTCCTCCGATGATTCACTTCGAAAGGAAAAAGCACCGGGACGATTAAAAAAGAGAATGCCAAATCCAGTGCATCTTATTACCGCCCCCAATTGCACGTCAATTCGAGACCTAACTTGGCGAAAATAACTATGCAACGAACCAAGTTGGCTTCTTCTGGTGCGCCGTCTATCATACACCAAATATACGTGTATATAGTATAACCCCCTCCCCCCTACACACACGCACAACACAGAAAGGGAGGAGCCGTGTTGACTGTTAGACCTGGTACCCAGAGATCATCAGTATGCCATTTTCTGTATTCTCAAACTAATTTGAGACAACCTGGGCTTTATTCCTTCTAGGCATTTCCATGTTATCCTTTTATTCTCCACTCTCTTCACAAGCTTCATCTCACATTTGGGGATAGGAAGCTAATTTCGTAGGCTAGTCGCCGTCCGGTTTTCGCTATTCATCCGTATTCGGGTTGCGCCCAGTAAGGAGAAAGGGCAGTGTGTTTACCTGGCCGCCATGTTGACTCCGTGCCCCTCTCCACCTTCCGCTACCACCTACTCACTCAAAGCATTTAGTACGACTAGATAGAGCTGCTCCCTCAAGGTTCGGACCCGGGCTCGTAACTAGTCGTGGACAGGCCTAATTCTTTGATGCGACTGGCCCTGGTCCCCCCCCCCCTCCCCCCTGTAATCGCAGCAGAATGTTGGCAGGTGCCAGTGACGTTCATGACGGGCCATAGGCACTTTGGGTTCCCGAGATCCGGTTCATTTTCCTACCTCGATCTGTCTCTGGTTTTTTTTCCAGAATCATAGGCTGATTTTGAGTGGGGGGGTAATCGATGACCTTCATGGTAATGACCACTTCCCATTCAATATCATTTTCTGGGCCACTGCTGCCTGAAAAAAATAGGCCCGGAGGTGCTTGAAGCAGACGCAGTGGTCGGGGGATGAGGCCGCTTCTTTAATGGTCGGCCCTCAAATAGAAACGATATGCTTACATGTGCTATAAGCGCCACCCGAACGATTTCAACGTCGGTGAATTTTGTCGAATTAGGCCTAGGCCTCGATATGTTAGGAAGCACGCCCGCTGCTCTTCCTGGCGCGCATACGTCTCTTTACTTAACGGGAAGACCTCTCTTGCTGAGGTGCGGAAGCGAGTTAAAAGGATTCGGTATAAGTTCTCGCATGACCCCCGCCCATTCTCCAGGAGAATGGATACCCAATCTCGGACCCCGCCTCCCCTGCCGGAGACCTTCGCGACCGCTTTCTCTAGCCGGGATGATGCTCCGACAGCATTTAAAGCACGTCGTGATGTCGCAGAAGGAGCCGACTAGATTTCTACAGATTAGGTGAACCCTTCAGCGACTGGTTTACGTAGAATGAGTTGGTTCCGCTCTCGCTCGACGAGTGGACACCGCGCCTGCTCCGGAAGATGTCCCATATGCATCGCTTAGATACCTAGGTGAGCGAGGCGTGACATTTCTGTTCGATCTGTTTAACAGGATCTAGACAGGGGATCCTCTCGGAATCCTGACGAATTGCAAATGTATTCTCTTTTCGCACACCGGAAAAAAGCGAGTAAACGGCCGACGGTAATTTCAAGTTGCGTGCCGCTATTGTTTTAGTGGACCCCTCCTCCCCCCTGGCGCTACGCTTTCAGGTTGTTTTCTCTCGTCTTCGCATTAGGCCCACTCGCGGAACGCCCACCATTCGATGGTGCGTTCGCCTGCACTGTATTGTGACGAGTGCGTTGTCCCCCAGACTTGGACACGTTCTTGTTGAATATCCTTCCTAGTACCCGGACGGGCGGGGTCGTTACCGCTTGTCCCCTGTGCTCGAGAAGTGTTAGTGCAGACAGACTTGTGCATTAATGGAATTGAACTTTCTAGAGTAGGCTGTCCTCCATTTTATTAGATTATTTTTGGTGTTGGTCGCGTGCTCCGGTTCTCGGGTAGGCTAGGTCCCCCCATCCCCCTCTTTTCCCCCATCGCTGGAGCGTGCTTCCTTCTTGGTTTGGTTTTGTTATTTATTGTTTTGTTTTGTGCTTTTAATGTAACTTAGTATTAGGCTGAGGATTTGATTGTTGTAACTTGTGACCTTGGTGGCGGTCGCCAGATGCGCTCGAAGAAAAATAATTATAGCTTTTGGTGAAAATCGGTGGTAAAATCTGTATCGAGGGTTCAAATCGGCCGTAAAACGCTAGTCTAGGGTGCAGATCGATGGTAAAATCCTTGCCATTTTCTTCTGGTCATTAAAGAAGGGAGGCTCGTAGCTGATTTGTTGGCCAATTAAGCAGATTTCCTTGTCGAGGAAATAAATGAATTACATTTTCGTTTATTGACTCGCTCTGGGCGCAGGCGTATCGGAAAGATGACGCGCGCGCAGGTGGGTAGGAAGAAGGAGCATGTTTGTTTTATACATATGTAACACGCCGAGGTGAGCATTGTTTATATAGTGGCGTAATTGTAGGTGTAGCGGCTGTTTGTTTGGAGCGAAGAAATGGGTTTTTTTCATTCCGAGGTGTCGTGTCGTGTCGTGTCGTGTCGTGTCCTTACCTCGGTGAAGGTAAGGACACATAGGAGGCTGAGCTACAAACTAATGCATGACAACAAAAACAACCTTTTTAAAAAAAAAAATAGTTTTTTTGGTGGTTAATTTTGGGATTATGCCCCCCTTCGAATTTTTGGATAATTCATATATATATATATATATATATATATATATATATATATATATATATATATATATATATATATATAATTTCACGGTTTGCGTGCAGGGGGTGGTGGGGGAGGGATCTTTCGATTTCTTTTATTGCTTTAAAAATTCAAGGGGATCACTAGTTTCTGGAGGTGGAGGAGATGGACAGTAGCCCGGCCTCCCGTTATGTGGGTTAGCCTCGGGTAGTATCCTATTTAAGGTATTGGGGCTATTAATTAATTATATGTGTGCTGACGCTGCTCCGGATAGTTTTCGCTTGTTAATTTTATACGTCCGACGGTGAGAATGAGGGAGTTCTGCCCTGTGGGCTACAATTCGCCTGTGGTTAATAATCCCCAGCATATGGAGTACTGGGAAAAGAACCATAAAACAAGCCCCGCAAGAGGTTAAACATTGTTTAAGAACCTCGACGACCTCAGAGAGAAGCGTTATGCCTCATGCTAGGGGTTGCTAAATAACCGGAATTTTGAAAACTGGTTTAGACCGAAAATTTTAAAACACAAATAGGGTTAATCAAAAATAAAACAATAGAACACATCCTCTATTGAGTAATAGAAATACAGCTACAAACTAATGCATGACAACAAAAACAACCTTTTTTAAAAAAAAAATAGTTTTTTTGGTGGTTAATTTTGGGATTATGCCCCCCTTCGAATTTTTGGATAATTCATATATATATATATATATATATATATATATATATATATATATATATATATATATATATATATATTCACGGTGAAGGTAAGGACACATAGGAGGCTGAGATACATGTGATTTATTTATGGAGCAACGTTTCGGGCGTATCATCCATCTTCAGGATCTAAAATCATAAGTTAAGACTATGTAGGTAAATCAAAAATTAAAAAATAACTCAGGAATTTAAAAGGCAAGAGAATCAAATTACCAATCTAATGTAACCACTATTGACACGAAAACAAAGAAGCAAAAACACAAAAGTAAACAATTAAAGTATAATATTGCTTACCGATGAAATTCAGGAGAAATCACAAAGTGAAGAAATTATAAAGGATGTGGCTTAAAGAAGGATAGGAATTTGATTGGTTGGTTTTTAAATCAGAGAAGGTTGGTTGGTTGTTGAATGAGGTAATTAAAATTAAGAAATAAGAAGGGGAACAGCGGTATTATCTATGTTGAGTGTAGGAGATTTTGTACGTATTAGTAGGGATTCCAAAATTCTTAGACTATATTCATTGTTATTATGACCAATTATTTTGAAGTTATCTATGGAACATTCTGTCTTGCATTGTAAAATATGATTTCGAATTACAGAAACTTCCTTCTTAGACAATTTTTTCCTGTGCGATGGCTTATTCCCATGTGAGAACAAAATCTTCTCTCAATGAGCGAACCGTACTACCAATATAGGTTCCTTGCAAACAACAAGGACAAGTAAAAGCGTAAACAACACGGCTGCTCATTTCTAGAGGAAATTTGTATTTTGACGAGAAGAAACTTCCTATGGAAAGTGGTTTGACAAAAGTGATTTTGAAGTTGGTATCAAAGAAATCACTTTTGTCAACCCACTTTCCATAAGAAGTTTCTTCTCGTCAAAATACAAATTTCCTCTAGAAATGAGCAGCCGTGTTGTTTACGCTTTTACTTGTCCTTGTTGTTTGCAAGGAACCTATATTGGTAGTACGGTTCGCTCATTGAGAGAAGATTTTGTTCTCACATGGGAATAAGCCATCGCACAGGAAAAAATTGTCTAAGAAGGAAGTTTCTGTAATTCGAAATCATATTTTACAATGCAAGACAGAATGTTCCATAGATAACTTCAAAATAATTGGTCATAATAACAATGAATATAGTCTAAGAATTTTGGAATCCCTACTAATACGTACAAAATCTCCTACACTCAACATAGATAATACCGCTGTTCCCCTTCTTATTTCTTAATTTTAATTACCTCATTCAACAACCAACCAACCTTCTCTGATTTAAAAACCAACCAATCAAATTCCTATCCTTCTTTAAGCCACATCCTTTATAATTTCTTCCCTTTGTGAATTCTCCTGAATTTCATCGGTAAGCAATATTATACTTTAATTGTTTACTTTTGTGTTTTTGCTTCTTTGTTTTCGTGTCAATAGTGGTTACATTAGATTGGTAATTTGATTCTCTTGCCTTTTAAATTCCTGAGTTATTTTTTAATTTTTGATTTACCTACATAGTCTTAACTTATGATTTTAGAACCTGAAGATGAGTGATACGCCCGAAACGTTGCTCCATAAATAAATCACATGTACCTAAGCCTCCTATGTGTCCTTACCTTCACCGTGAAATTGAAGGTTAGACTGGTCAGCAGCAACTCATATGACCATATATATATATATATATATATATATATATATATATATATATATATATATATATATATATATATATATATATATATATATATATATATATATATATATACAAGAGAATGAGAAATTGGACGCGAATGAGCAATGAAACAAGAAACAAAGTTTTTTAGAGGTAAGAGAAAGGGACATTAGAAGAAGACTAGAATCAAAGAGAGCAGAGGGCGGCACAATGAAGGCAATCCTTTACGGAGAAGACAAATAACGTCAGGAATTTCAAACTTTTTTCTCCTGGCGTTATCTCTGTCTTCTCTGTAAAGGATTGCCTTCATTGTGCCGCCCTTTGCTCTCTTTGATTCTAGTCTTCTTCTAATGTCCCTTTCTCTTTCTTGTACTGTGTTGTAATATAGTCTGCAATGCAAGGTTTCTGCACCTTTATTTCTGTCTTCAAAATTGTTTTGAAAGGCAGAAAATAAATATGGCGAAAGCCCAGTGGTGGTTGTTATCACCCGCAGAACTTGCATTTGCTCTTTATATATATATATATATATATATATATATATATATATATATATATATATATATATATATATATATATATATATATATTTATTTATTTAAACAATTGTTTTTTTAATGTAGACAATGCGTGGGGGTAAATTTAAAAAAAATGCTTTGGAGTTTTTTTGTTGTTTTTTTTTTCAATCGTATCATATTGTATTATATATAATTTTTAAGGTAATTTCGAAAGGGGAGCTTTGCCCTCATACCCCCACTTAATTGTGGGGGGTTGCACCTCCACCACCCGGCATTTTTTAAATAAACTCGCAATATTCCTAATTCGAAATCCTAAAATTAGATTCGAATTCAAAAGGCGATTGCTAAATGTCTTTAGGCCTCTAGTTTTTCTATCTCATTCCTTGACTTCATACATATAATCCTCACCCCCGAATGCTATTTAAATTAATCATATTTTCTTTAAAATTGATTAATAGGAAATGTCCATATCATATTTTAATTCAGAAAAAAAATTCCTTCAGAGTGATATATTCACTATGTCCGTATGCTAAGAAAAATGTGAAACGCACTTTTATCAGATTTAGTGTAGCTTCACAATTATTTATAAATTTATTATATGCAAAAGGCTAAAATGTCAAATACATAGACAAAAAATAGGTTTTTTGCTCAAATGTGCATTTCACATTTGTTTTAGCATACGGCCGTTAATTACTCTCAATGTCTCCCAAGATCTCCGGAGGACAATCTATTTTTCGTCATAAACTAATTAGAAATTTGCCCACATTAAATAGTGAAGAAGCTATATATAGTATATCTACGATATATAGTATGCTATATAGTATATCTACGATACACACTATATATCATTTGCGGGGTTTTATTTTGTTTTTAAAGATATTTGTAACAGCGCCTACAAAATTCGAGGATGGGCATAACCCCAAAACAACCCTTATTTTTACTGAAAAACAAATAGAAATATATCATAAGAAAAAATGCAGGTATTATTTCAAGAAATATTCTCTTTTCTAAAGTAGCAGCGCAAAAATGTATTCTCGCCCATTCCTGCATTTTTTTTCATTCAGCAGCTTCTTGTTGTTTGGCATAAAAAATAGTGCCATATCTTAGATCTTTTTAACATTGTAATTAAGGGTTGGAACTTTGAATTGATAATAAAAAATTAAATAACAAAATAACACATGCGCAAATGTCTGTGACTACGTGTACAGTCAGCAATGCTTAGTTCTAACTGCCAGATGTAGGGATATTTTACTTAAATTTGTTATCTGATGGATCAAATTTTAATTTATTATAATTTTAAATACTTAGCAAGTTAGTAGGTTCAAAGAAACTAAATAGTTTTTTTTACGTTTGTATGTTATATTTTTGGTTTGAAATATGATTGGTAATATATCTTTTTATTTTATTTTTTTATTATTTTGTTCTTTTAAGTTGATATTAACACAAATTAATTTCATTACGATTCAACAAAACAGTTTTTATATTTTGATTTTCGTTTTTTTATGAAAATTTTAAAACCCGGTTTGCAATACCAAATGCGTAATCTGCGCCGCCCGAATGATTTCATCATCGGGTAATTTCGTCGAGCTTGGGCTAAGTTTCGGTATTTTGTCGAAGCACGCCCGCCGCTCCTCCTAGCGGGGGCATACGTGTCTTTATTTAACGGGAAGACCCCTCTTGTGGAGGTATGGAAGCTAGTCAAAAAGGTTTCCCTCGTTGGTTTTCATATACTTTTGCTAATCCTTAACTTTGCGATTAACGTGTATAAAGGGCGTCAAGGGTAGCACTGGCCAGTACGCTGCAACTCGCATCTGGAGGATTGCGTGCCCTTTCGGATATATCTCCCATACATTTTCACTTTCTCAAACTTCGCCACCTTTCACAAATCTAAAAATTCCTAGCGATGCCTTCGTTGGTTATCGCTTCATTTATTTTTTTAAATAACATGGTGTTCCCAGCCCGTCGGGCGACTCTACATAACCGATGTGGCTTAACCTGGCTTTGCGTAGGGAAATAATTAAAAGCGTCGGAATATTCTTCGCCTTTATATCCCTGTCTCGTTACCCTTACTCGTTGTCGTGCCGCCGCCGCCGCCCCACGTCATAGGTGACACCTGTGCATGAAATTGGGAGCTCGCTATTGTCCAATAATCTCATAGACAGAATGAGTGAGACGCATCAAGGACCCGCAGAACGCAACTCTTCGCCCCATTTATATTTTGGGGCGAGGGGGCAGCACCCCATGGCACTGACGCTTCGTAACGAGCTGCCTTTGCATATGGCGACCAATGGATGTCGCAGAAATCTGTCGTGTCATGATGCGCTGGAATATGTGGCAAGGTGGGCTGTGTCAGCTGTCATTAAGGCCATGTGTCGCGAGATTTTATTTTATCGCTCTCTCAACTGCGTCCCATTTCGGATAAATCGCTTTTATTGGCCGTTGTGGGGAAAAGGAATTTGAGTGCGTAGAATTGGGCGGCTTAGAGCCGCCTTCGTTGCACACTGAAAATTCAAAATAAGTCCGTTATCTAATACATCAAGTAATTTCATCTTTAGTCTACTCGAGCTATTGCATCTTCCACACATTTTTATTGCCCCCCCAGCCCATCCCATATTCTATAAGAACCTTACCTCGCAAATTTGGTGCCCTCTTTTGGTCTCGCTTCTTAGTTTTAAGTAATTAGTAAAGCCTCTCTTTTTGATACCACCAAATAAACGTAAAGATTAATAGAGTATAAAACACTTGTGTATCTGAATGGGCGTCATCGTAATTAAGGGCAATGTCCTTTCCTTGTGTCGCACGAGTTGAATCCGATCTGACGACCATTTTTGTTCAAACGGAGCGGGTAAATTTGATGTTATCTTATCATTTTAATTACCACGCAATGACTGATGTTTTCTTTGATCCGATCTCGCGATGCAATTCCGGAAGATTAAAGTGTAGCAGTCCCTTCTCGTTACCCCCCTCTTGACGGCATTTCCACACTTCACCGCAAAGGATAAGTCCCACCCGCCCCATAACACAGCTCCGCAGGCTTCATATTTGAGTCTTTGGTGTGGCCTTGTTTCGCGGGTGCCTAGATGGTCTACTCTTGAGCCATAGATCGTAAAGGGTGACCTTAATTGGTATTCCCCGTGTGTATTAATTAAGGGTGTGGACGAGAACTCTCACAGGCCTAAACGCTCGTCCCATTAGCTGTCGTCGATTCACTGATGTTGAATCGGGTCGTGTTACTTCGTCGCTTATTTCCTCCACTCTCCCCGGCCTCTCTACCTCACATCTAGAGTTAGCGTAATCTCCAGGCCTTAATTGTGGTAACTAAGAACGTTATGGAGAGTTACGCGCCCTCTAGTCTCCTTTCTTAGTCTACTCCTATATTTACACTTTTCATATTGATCTGCAGCATACTTGGCAACCTTAAGACCCCAAATTAGGGAGGATTTTCATGTGGGGGGGGTCCTGAACCCAGAAAAATTTGAGTTTCAAGGGTCATCTCCTGCCTTTTTGTGGACGAGAGCCCGAAGGCACCAGGGGCCGATCTTCGTCACCCCAATGGAAGGGGAGGGGGAGCATTGCGTGTCAGGGGTCTGTGGATACACCTACCTATCGGCAAGATTCCTTGGAACAGAGCAATGGGTGGTTGCGCTGTGAAGACGGGAGAGGAAAGATAGCGGCGTTATGATTGGCTCTGTGTTCGATAACATGTGAGATTTATTATACCGTCCAAAAATATCAGAACGCTTTCATATCTATCACAATATCTTCCATAACTTTTTCCAGAGAAAATACAAAGTTTCAAAATAAAATCTACTTATGGGTAAAAGTTAGGCAAATTTCGATGAATAAAACGAAAGTTATCATCAGATAATTAATGATGCGAACGCTTTGGTTTCTTGTAGAGAGAACCTGCATTGTTTGCATAGCAACTAACAAGTGCGATCTGGTGTACGGTAGGTCATTCTCTTGGCAGCTGTAAACCATGTAACATGCCGTAGAAATTGTCACGCCTCTGTCCGCAAGATAATCGTAAAGATGCGTTACTAAGAGGGTCTCCCAAGTAGACCCATTTCAGACGCTGGCAAGTGCTTCAAAGTGTAGTCCATAATATTCTGTTAACCTATGACAACACAGGTTTATGTAAGGCTGGTAAATCAACCGGTAGGCCAAGGAAGACCTCAAAAAGGGAGGATTGAGGCATCAATGTCTCCAGGCAGACACTGTCACGTCGGGTAGAGGAAGACGATCTTCATGCCATTGATCAGTCCCAAGAACAAGAAAGTTCGCCTTGCATTCGCTACCCACCACGTTACATGGGCAGATGACAACAGAGCTAAGTCTACTTCAGTGACGAATCTAAGTTCAATTTGTTCGGATCCAGTGGCAGGACCCCGTAAGGGGCACTGCGATTTGCTTTCCTTAGCCTATTCTCCTTCTTACTCACACCCTGTTTTCTTACCCTGCTTCCTCACTTTCACTAAAATCTCTCCCATAACTTTCTCCGGTCGGCCTCTAATTTCACAGGGTAGACACCAACCAGCTTCCTCTCACCCAACCTTCCCAGATCGGGGTTGAGGGGACGATGCCCCCTGACCCCTGAGCTCCGTTTGGTGTGGTGGGTTTTTAACAACCAGCCTCACCCCCACCTTCTTCCTGACTTACCCTTTCTCTCTGCTTTCACGGTCTATCAATTTTACGCCCAGCCCAAAGCGCAGTCGGCATGCCAATGGGCTTCCTGGCCACTAGGCGGGAGGAGTGTTCTCTAATTGCGGCAGCTGGCTTTGCTGTCCACGTATTTTCCCCTCGCAGAGCGCGCTTCTGCGTTGTGATTAGCGTTTGCGCCCCGTCCAATGATGAAAGTAAAAAAACAAAACAAAAAATTACTCCACTTTCCCTTTGCCACCGTCGGAGCCTCTCCAGGGCAGTTCCACGGCAGAAAAGGAGCCCCCCCCCCCTGTGGTTTCTAAGCGGCCCCTCCAAATCTCCTCTACCGGGGGCACATGGAGCCCCCACCCCGTGAGATAGACATGGGCCCTGAGGTGGCCCAGCCCCAGACGGTAGGATATTCCATAAGGTCGAAGCCCGGCTCGATGTCAAGCACGCAACCCAAATCCGCCCCTTTGTAAGCTTCTCCTCAGACGGCTTGGGTCTCCGAGGCCTTACAAGGCGAGGAGGGATCTCCTCCCACGGCTGATGCCCCTGTGACAGCCAAGACCTTCTCCATTTCAGAGAAGGATCTTGCTGAGGCCGGTCCATCTGGCCTAGGGGCTCCTATCGGTGTTGGAGAGAAGTGGGTTCATCCCTCACCCTCCTCTCCTAAAAAGAAAAGAAACAAGAAGAATACGAAAAAGGATCAGGGCTCCCTTTCCTCCGCGGGAGCCACGGGGACGGACGGATCCGCTGCCGTTTCGGTAAGCAACCAAGAAAAGATCGGCACGTCCGGCCCCGGTACTCTCCCGGGTGTGGAGACCCACACTTAAGACCAAAGTGAGCAGATTACGTCGGGGCCCCTCATTCAAAGGTTACCTGGCGTTTTGTTTTCGAGCCCGTTGGCTTAAAACGCTTCCTCGTTATTCACTCCAATGATGGCAAGATGTTGGCTAAGGGAAACATGATCCATCAGAGGAAAGCTTTAGCTAGCTAATTGGTAAAGAGCCGAAGGTGACCCGTTTCTCGGACGGGAGCCTTGTGCGAAGTGTCGAATCCCTCCGAGGCGGCTATTATTAGTGCCCTTCGGACACTTGATGGCACGCCGGTGAGTGTGACGCCGCATTCTACCAGGAACTTCGTGAAAGGAGTGGCTTATGTTAGGGAACTCGTGGACTAGTCCATAGATGATATCACCTTAGAGCTGGCCGACCATGGGGCGGTCAATGTCGAGCGTGTGATGAGAAAACAGGAAGGGGCCTCGAGACCCATCCCTACACTCTTCGTGACGTTCTACTGTGACAAGCTCCCTGAATCGGTGCCTTCCTGTTGGTATCGCTACCGCGTGAAGGCATTCGTGCCACTGCCGCGGAGGTGCTATTACTGTCACCGCTTCGGCCATACTCACCGCTCCTGTAGACGCGCAAAGTCGGGGTTACCCGAAGTGTGTGTAAGTTGGTCCAAGGCCGCACACGATAAGTCCAAATCGTGTGTGGCCAAGTGTGTCAATTGCGGAGAGCCACACCCCTCTTCGAATCATTGTGGTGCATCTCTCCTTAAGAAGGAAATCCTAGCCGTTCAGGCCCAGGATCGTCTCTCACTTCGCGAGGCTAAGGACTTGGTCCTGGCGCTGCCTGGGACGTCCTATGTTTCAATGTTAAGAAAGACAGTCTCTACTCCTGGCCCCCCCAGGCCTACGAGCACGGTCGTTTCCGCGCCCATTCGGAACCCCATCCGTGGGTACTATCTACCACGGGCACTCACTTCGTAAAGCTGGCGGCAAGAATAGTTCACACCCAGCCCCAGCTAAAGCCAGGGCTCTCCTCCCTTCCCCCCGGCGTGACCCTTTTCCCATAAGGCGAAACAGCCGCGGGCCTTGAACTAGTCGTTAGACTCACAGGAGGCAACACCCCTGAAGATGTTCGTGAGATCATCTTCCGGGATTCCTAAAGCTGCCCCCGAATGGTAGTCTGGGTGCCTCGGAGACAGTGGATCCTCCAAACGAGGGCGCTATTTGATGGAGCGCTCGCCTACGCCCTATTGTGACGACTGCGTCGTCCCCCAGACTGTTCGGCACATTCTTGTCGAATGTCCCAGTCTGGGCGATCTTCGCGCATGTTACCTGTCCCGGTACCGGGATGGGTGGGGTCGCTACCGCCTGCCCCTTGTATTTGGGACGAGTGCGTGCACATTGACTGGTGGACTTGTTGACTTTTGGGGGGAGGCCAGCCTTCTCCCTATTATTTAACCAGGTTTTTTTACTTTTGTTTTTTTCCCTTATAGGTCGCACGCTCCTGCGCCGGAGGGACCTCCCCCCGACGCAGGAGCTTGCTTACTGCTCGCTTTCTTTTCCCTTTTTTTGGGGGGGGGTTGTTTTTTATCTTTTTGAATTTGATTTTAAAGTAGCCTATTACTAGGCTGGTTTTTAATACGGCGACTAATGCCCAAGTAGGCAGTCGCCAGATGAGCTCTTTAAAAAAAAAAAAAAAAAACGAGGGATCCCCCACTTAACTTTTCGAAGTGGAGGGAGGAAAAAACTCGTATGGCGAGCCCAACCTTCCCCGATAAGTCCTCCAAGGCGACAGTGCCTTCAGCGCATTGTCCGGTCAACAGCGCCCGGAGTTCTCCTCCGGGAAGAAGCGTATAGCCATTCCCGTGAGGGTCTTCTGTTCGAAGAGGGCCCCCGCGACTCCTCCGAGCTAGGCCTAGAGGGCATATTCTTTCAATGGAATTGCCGCGGACTCCGAGACAACTGGGAGGAGTTGCGGAGGCTCGTCTCCTCCCTGCTAGCTATCTTTTTGCAGGAAACCATACTGGGCGTGTGCCCCCTGCCCCCCTCACAGAGTATAAGGGGTTTGCGACTCCACCCGAGCGGGAACTTTTGCGTCTGTTGTGCTAGCAGCACAGTTTCGTGAGACCCCTTCCGCTTTGTCGAAAGATCCTGCTCCGCCTGGGAATTCTGCACGCTCACTTCCTCCCAAACCTAAAACTGACACCACTGTTCGACGCAAAACCGAACGACGTTCTACCTGTGCCTCTCTAAAGCCAACATCTAGCAATAAACGCCAATCTCCAACATCACCAACATTGGGTGCTACTCCAGAAAAACCCAAACGCCAAAAACCACCTGATCATTCTGTAAACATCACTAGTATTCCTTTACTCAAATATAGCCGCCCAACTGATAAGAACAAATCGAAACATTCGGAGCGCAAAACATGACCATGGAGACCGTGATATCACACTGGAATATACGTTGATATCGAAATAATTATTTCCATTTAAGAACGCTACTTGCAGATTCACAGGAAACCAGAATGCCAGCAGGCCTACCAAAGCCACCACGAGTCTGGCGCCCTCGGCGGGGATGGATTGGACCATGATGGCGTTTTCACACTTCTGAAGCGCGGTTGGTAACGTTAGGATCCAGCTGACTTCGGACTTGCAGGATGTTGCAGTACGATGCCACCTTGACAAATACATTAACTGGTTTCGCAACTGCCGCCTCCGCGTGGGAGACGCTGCCGTGAACCAACGAGGCAGAATTGTAGAGTCCTTCCTTAACACCGGAGATTTTATAATACTAAATAACGATAATCCTACTCACTTCCACCTACAAACAGGCACCCTTTCTTGTATCGATCTGTTTATATCATCTCCAGATGCCGCCCTTAACTTCTCCTGGTCCGTCAGCCAAGATTTATATAATAACGACCACTTTCCAGTCATTCTATCCATTGCAGACAACTCCCCTCTCCTAACCGCACTTCGGTATATTTACGAACGGGCAGATTGGGCAAGATACTATGCTTTGGCGGCTACTGATAGGGAGGTTACATCCTTTCCTACCGTTGAGGATGCTGTCGAATACCTCGTAGATACGCTAGTTGCTGCGGCAGATACTTTTATCCTGAAAATGAGCGGAATACAGCGCACTCCGAATACCAGCAACGGACGAGAAAAAGGTAGCAGCATGCCGATATTACCGTACGCGACTTACAAAAGATAAGATTGCGCTTAGTCGCGCGAGAGCTCACGCCCACGACCTTTTGAAGAAATCTCAGGCAACTTCGTGGAAACATTACGTCTATAGCTTCAACGAGAGCACACCGATGATGAAGGTGTGGCGTCGGATCTCTAAGATACGGGGCAGGCGTATGGCCCAATCGTACTCCGACGTTGCAGGCTTCTAACGGTTTAATCTTCAATCCGCTAGAGGTTGGAAACGCTTTTGGACATGCTTTGAGCGAGGTGTCGAAGGGAAGTTCTTGGGCGCCCTTTCAGCGCATTAAACAGGAAGCAGAATCAGTAGATTTATAATTTTGTTGTAGAGAGGATGAAGATTACACTATTCTTACACTGTCCGAATTGCAGAATGCTTTGAGAAGGTGTGCTGATACGGCGCCTGGGGCGGATATGATTTCGTACGTCCTGCTTCGCCACCTTCCTCCAGTATCGCTGCAGTTCCTTTTATCTTTGTCTAACCTTATATGGATGGAGGACTCCTTTCCGACAGTTTGGAGAATGTCGACTGTGATACCTTTCAAGAAGCCTGGTATAGAAGGAACACATCCGGTGCATTACCGCCCTATAGCACTTACGAGTTGTATGTGTAAACTTATGGAACGGATGGTCAACGCTAGGCTTGTGTGGCATTTAGAAGAGCAAGGTGTGTTCCATCCCGATTAATATGGTTTCCGACGGTGTTAGCTAGGTTCGACACGTTCATCAAGACGGGATTTGCCGAGAAACAACACGTGGTGGCTGTGTTTTTTTTTATTTCAAAAGAGCTTACGATAAGATGTGGAGGTGGTACCTCATTGAAAAAGTTCTATCTGACAATAGATATTTGGGACATTACCAAAGTTCATCAAAAAATTTCTTTCTGGCAGGGTTAGGCAAATCAAAGTTGGCAAAAAACATTCTGATCCGGGTCTGCAGCATGAGAGCGTCCCGCAAGGGAGCGTCCTTAGCTATACTCTGTTTCCCCTCGCCGTCAATGGCCTCCCATCCTACATACCGCAGTATGTGGATAGTTTTTTGTACGTCGACGACTTCGCCATATTCACTCGCTCATCAAGTCTTCCTGCTGCTGAGAGGAGGGTAGGTACAACTTACCGTCAACAAAGCAGTTCAGTGGGCAAATATACCCTGCTTCACCTTTTCGCCATTGAAGCCTGTAGCGATGCACTTTCCACGTATCCGAGGCACATTCCGGAAACGAAATTCCTGGGAATGACATTTGACTCGAAACTCACGTGTCTACCTCACCTCCAGTCTCTGCGAACCAGATGCATAAAAAGCCCGAATCTTTTGAAGTGCTTGACGCATCTCTCGTGGGGTGCAGACATAGTGACACTTTTGCGGACTTATCGATCTATGGTGCGGTCCCAACTCGATTATGGATGACAACTCTATTCGTCAGCGACAGCAACGTCTCTCAAGATGCTAGATACCGTCCACCATCAGGGTATCCGTCTGGCAACTGGGGCGTTTCGCACCTCACCGTTGGTGAGTCTAGGCGGAGAGCGGTGAATCATCTCTCAGTGATAAACGAGACAAGCTTTGCCTCAAGCTGTACAGCCGTTTACTATCTATGCCGGATACCCCAGTTTACCGTGCGATTACGAATCGAAGCTTTGATCACATCTATGCTGCTCACCCACGCCTCCATAAACCATTTGGATACTGGAGTCGTCAGCTTCTTGAGAGCCTCCAGGTGCCTGATCTGCTTGAGATGAAGTCGCGTTCTTACTTTGTTTCACCTTATTTGTTACGCCTGAGAAGTTTGTCCGGGTGTGATGTCGGAGGTTTCTTCTGATAGCACGGTAGATATGAGGAGATCACTTTTTATTGACCATGCGGATACCCACCTTGAGACCACCGCAGTGTATACTGGTGGATCGAAGAGTTGCGTTGGAGTTGGCTGCGCTACAGTTATCCCGAACAGAATTATATCGCAGAAACTACCTGCAGCGGCCTCGGCGTATACCACGGAATTGCTAGCGATCCTCTTTGCATTGGCCTCTCTGACACGGTATACTACTCGCCGATTTGTTGTCTATTCCGACTCCCAGAGTGCTTTGACCAGTATATGTAACCAGTTTTCTGTTCATCCCATAGTGACACATCTATCGCTGGCTGGACCTTTTGCGTGATGGCGGATGATTTGTTACTTTCTGTTGGCTGCCAAGCCATGCAGGGATTCGGGATAACGAGTTGGCCGATCATCCGGGTAAGGCGATCATTGTGGATCCCAACGAGATTATACCCCGTCCTAATAATAATAATAAATTTAGCCTGGGCCAGATAGTGGCCCAGGCTAAATTACATCAAGGATAGTGTGACGGTGTGGGGTACTTCGTGTCGTAGGACCCGCCAACACGAGGTCCCGCTCACAAGGCTTCGCATTGGGCACACACGCCTAACACAAGTTATTGCTTGACGGCGAACCACCACCTCTCCACGATGGCTGTATTGCCCCTCTCACAGTTGAGTGCCCGGAGTATGCCGATGAGTGGGTGGCCCACTTTGGCGCCAGCGGAATCGGTCAGCCTCTGAATATTCGCTGCGTCATTCGGGACAATGAAGCTGCTGTCTCGGCAGTTCTCTCATTTTTAACTGCAACAGGCATTTCCTCCGACCTCTGACACATGCGTGACTCCATCACGCATCATTTATAATTGTGGTCTTCGTACCATACATTTAATTTTAAATGTAGGACTAGTTTGGCCTATGTGCCTCAGTTTACGTTGGGTGTGACCTGCCTGCCACATATTTTATTTGCGTACTACGTACTTAGTACATCATAGAGTACCCGATGAAAATGCTCCAATACGACCTGACACGATTCAGCACGATATATCACTTAGCGGTTGAAGTGCTAGCTAACTGGTCTGTCGTAGTAGACGGGCACCAATTATAATAATAATAGTTGAGTTTAGGTCGGTAAATGAGGCCGTTGATTTTTTTCCGGCAACCTCATCGCCGTGGTCCTAACTAATATTCCTAGAACGTCTGGCCGTTTTGCACGCCGACCACTCCCGTGGTGGTCAGCAGAGTGTGTGACTGCCCTCAAACACAAGCGTTATGCCTGTATATTTAGAAGCACGCTTGCCGCTCTTCTTGGCGGGCATACGTGTCTTCACTAAACGGGAAGACACCTCTAGCAGAGGTGTCGAACCGAGTACAAAGGATTCTGGGGCAAGTTCTCGCAGGAACCCTTTCCCGTTCTCCAGGAGAATGAGACCGCAATCTCGGTCCCCCGTCCGTGGCGGAATCCTTCGCGACCACCTTCTCCACATTCTAGAGCCGGGATGCTGCTCCGCTAGCTTTCAATGCGCATCGTTATGTTACGGAAGGCCGCCGGCTGGACTTTACCTCCAGATGAGGAGAACCCTTCAACGGCAGGTTTACTTTGAGTGAGTTGCGTTCTGCTCTTGCTTCGTGTGCGGACACCGCCCATGGTCCGGGAGATGTCCCGTACGCCATGCTTCGACACGTGGGTGAGCGAGGCATGGCCTTTCTATTAGATTTGTTCAATAGGATCTTAGTAGAGGTTATCCTCCAATACTCCTGGCGAATCGTGACTGTGCTCGTTTTTCGCAAACCGGGGAGAGATCTCTCTACCCCGGCCGGTTTCTGCCTAATCTCTCTTGCCTCCTGCGTGTGCAAGTTGATTGAGAAATTGGTAAATATTAGATTTAGCCTTTTTTTTCTGGACAGCGGAGGCCATCTGTCTTCTGCACAGTGCAGCTTCCGCAATTTCTACTCCACGTCGGATGCTCTGCTGCGACTGGAAAATACCGTCTGCGAGGCCTTTCTTCGTAGACAGCTCTACGCCACGGTGTTTTTTCGATCTGGGGAAGTCCTATGATACCGCATGGCGATACGGTGTCATAGAGACCACACGATTTTTTTTCGAAATAGTCGATTCCGCGTACGGGTGGCGGGGAGCCCTCCCCGGCTCAATAGAATGGGAAGAGGGTTTCCCGCAGGTAAGTGTCCTCAATGTCACACTCTTTGCTCTGAGCATCAACAGCATCACCTCGGTGCTGCCGAAAGATGTTTTCGCTACGCTATTCCTGGACGACCTTTCGATCTCTTTTGGCGCGGCCCAGATGCCAACTCTGGAGCGTCGACTCCGACAGGCATTGAACCACGTCTCTCGTTATGCCGAAGCGCACAGGCTTCGGTCTTCCTTCGCCAAAATTAAGGTGGTGGGCTCGCACCATTTCCTTGGTCTTGTATTTGACCGACGCCTCACCTGGGAGGCTCATATTCACATCCTTAATGTCTCTTGTACCCGCGCCATTGATATTCTTCGGTCTGTGAGGTTTAGTGCCGGGGGCGCCGATAGGGCTACTGTCTTACTCTTTTATCGATCCTTTGTTTGTTCGAAGCTAGACTACGGATGCGTTTTATGCAGCCGACCGTGTATTGCCGAAGTTAGACTCCATCCACCACACCTGCCTTTGCCTGGCAACCGATGCCTTCCGCAGGTCACCCATTGAGAACCCACTTGACGATTCTGGGGAGATGTCACCCTCTCTGCGCCGTGCACAGTGCGAGCCCGGCGCCTCCCTCAGTCGCCAACCGCTCCCATTACATCCACAGTTAATCTCGACGGTTCCTATGCCGCCGAGAGACGCCCGTCATACTCTAAGCCATTTGGGTTTAGGGCTAGGAAACTCCTTCGAGAGCTCGGAGTATATCTCTCGGGCCGGTGACGCCCCTGGTTCTGCCCAGGATGATCCCTGGAGGGTACCACCTTTGACTATTTGTCGTCATGCCTCTGCTCCTAAAGCTTGTACAGCGCCGGGAATATTGCGTTCGGCCTTTTTTGGAGTACACTTCGTGTCACGCTGGAACCGTGCCAGTTTATATGGATGGCTCCAAGTCCCAAGAGGGGTTTTGTTTCAACGCCGTGTCCCATCTGTTTGAATTCAGCGGTGCTCTGTCAGACGCTGCATCTGTCTTCACGGCCGAGCTGGTTGCAATACACCGATCGGTAAAAGGGAGAACGTGACGGGCCCGGTTCGGAGACCGGATTGTGATTTATAGCGACTCACAGAGCGCCCTGAGTGTTCTCGGGGCATTGGAATCTCCGCATCCCCTGGTTAGCGATATCCCTGACGCTACAGTTTTGGCGAGTCGGCCGGATGTCGAGATTATCTTCTGTTGGGTTCCTGGTCCTGTGGGAATTGCGGGGAATGAGTCGCAAGGACTGGGCGACCAGACCAGCATTTCGCTCTTTACACCGACTGCATGGCAGGAATACGGGCTACGCTCCGGGCGTCTTAGCAAAAAAGATGGAAGACGGTCGAGGGGAACTTAAGAGTTACGTTCCATTGCGCCGCCACTGTTCCCATGGACCTACCCTCCCCAATGCCGTGTCGGCTTCAGGCTGCTTTCTTTCGTCTCCGAATTGGATGCACCGCATTTTAATGGATCGCTCGCCTGCGCCTTATTGCGACGACTGCGTTGTCCCCCATACTCTTCGGCACATTCTTGTTGCATGTCCCAGTCCGCGTGATCTTCGCGCACGTTACCTCTCCTGGTATCGGGACGAGTGGGGTCGCTACCGCTTGTCCCTTGTACTCGGGATGGGTTCGCTCGCATAGAATTGTGGAGTCCTCATCCTTTTGGAGGAGGCTGGCCGCCTCCACTTTATTTGACTTTTTTTTGTAGGTCGCATATTCCTGCGTCGGTGGGAGGCGGACTTACTTCCGACACTGGAGCGAGCTTCCTTTTTGTTGCCTTTTTGCTTTCTTTCCTTTTTTATTTGTTGTTTTTTTTTTAGCCTGTGCTCAGCTATGTCTTTCTTTTTATCTTTGTGAAATACATAGTTGTTGTTTTTTTAATCTAGCCTACTACTAGGCTATGTGAGTATGGTGACTTTTGCCCTAGTAGGCAGTCGCCAGTGGCAGCAGGTTTATTCGTCGTAAAGCAGGCGAATGATTGTCTCTCCTTTGCACCGAAAAGAGTGAACTTGACAGGAGAAGTGTTATGTTTTGGGGCGTGATTTTGTTAGAAGTCTTTGGGCCACTTATGCGCTTGCGGGGCACAGTGAATGCACAAATGTACGATAAATTGCTGCAGCAGAAAGCTTTGCCCTATCTGCGAGCCTACGAACTCGAACCTGAAATTGTCATAGATGATTAGGCCCTTCGCCACACGGCAGGTCGGAGAAGACCGTCCTTCTATCAACGGATCTGCACAGAGCCGCACCGGAATCTCATTGAGGTCTAAAACTGTTATCCGAAAACAATTCAAGAACTGGGAAATTCTTCAAGATCAATCGGGCAAGATTACTGCGAGTGTCAACTGTTAGTTCGTTCCTTTGTCAGATGTCAAAGCATCAGCAAGAATAAAGGCTTACTCAGAAAATACTAGTTACTTGTAACTTGTACAAATGTTTTCCACTGGTAATTTTTTAATCATTATATTTCAATAGAAATTTGTTTCCGATGTCGTTCAGATCATCTTGCCACATTTTTCTAGTAAATTGCTTATCTGCTTATAAATTTCTTTTTTTATTTATCCAAATTTGCATAACCTTTAGACCATACGTAGTTTATACCTGTATGTTATCGTACATCCCGACCTGAGCGCATTTTAGGGATGCCCTTGTCAGTGGGTTAACTCGAACTCAATGATGGGGCCTGGGAAAGTAGTTGGCGCACTTCCCCCTCACTCTCTCTCAGCACTACCTTTTTATTTTATTTTTACTCTAGGACTATAAACAATCTTTTGTCTGCCTGGAGGGTACCACCTTTGAATATTTGTCGCCACACCTATTCTCCTAAAGTTTCCACAGCGCCGGGAGTATTGCGTTCAACCTTTTTGGAGCACACTTCGTGACGCGCTGGATCCATGCCAGTGTATCCGGATGGTTCCAAGTCGCAGGAAGGGGTCGGATTCCGCTCTGTATTCACTCCGAAATCAGCGAGGCTCTACCAGGCGCTTCGTCTGTCTTCACGGCCGAGTTGATTGCAATACACCGCACGGTACGGGAGATAACACGTCGTCCCCGGTTCGGAGACCGGATTGTGATCTTTAGCGACTCACAAAGCGCCCTCCCTGAGTCCTCTCGTGGCATTGGAATCTCTGCACACCCTGGCGAGCCAGGTAGATGTTGGGATTATCTTCTGCCGGGTTCCTGGACATGTGAGAATTGCGGGAAATGACGGCAACGATTGGGCGACCAGACCAGCATTTCCCTCTTCTTCACACCGATTACATGGCAGGAATCTGTGCTGCTTTTCAAAGAATAAGGGAACTTAAAGTTGTGTGCCATTGCGTTGCGACTATCCCCACGGATCTACTTCCCAATGCCGCGAAGGCTTCAGGTTGCTTTCTGTCTTCTTCGAAATACCCGCCATTGGGCAACTGGTATAAAGGCGCTTGAATGAAATATTTCACAAATTATTGTTCAGATAAAATTTCTTAGCTACCTATTTACTCTCTAATTTCACGCAGCTATTGAACGAAACATTGTGAATAAAGTAATTAAACTCTATGAAATCTAATGTCGCTGAGGAACGCCAATGGGTCATAGCGTTAATGAGACGACTGCGTTGTCCCCCAGATTGTTCGGCCCATTCTTGCTCAATGTCTCAGTCTGGGTGATCTCCGCGCACGTTACCTGTCCCAGTACCGGATGAGCGGGGTCGCTACCGCTTGTCCCTTGTACTCGGGCCGGGTTCGTGTGCACAGATTTGCGAACTCTACGACCCTTTGGGGGAGTCGCCTCCTCCATTTTATTCGACTCTTTGTTGTAGATCTCATGTTCCCGCGCCAGGGGGGGACTGGCCTCCCCCCAACGCCAGATTGTGCTTCCTCGTTTTTTTTTGTCTTTTTTTTCGTTTTTTCTTTGTTTAGTTTGATTTTGGTAATTTTAAAGTAGCCCCAATAGACTAAAAATTTAAATTACGGTGACTTATGCCCTCGAAGGCAGTCGCCAGATGGGTGCCTTAAAAAAAGTTAAAAAAAACTTTGTGGAGATGAGGAGTGGAATCATCGATGCCTTGGGGTAAATTTATTGGGATATTCCATTCTTCCACCACAGCTCCATCTGTTCTCTTCCATCCTCTCTAATTCCATTAAAGCAGTTCATCTTTTTTTTACAAACGATAGCACCGAGTTGTGGGAGTTTTTTACGACCGAGACAAAAATTAAAATTTGAGGCTTAAGTCTTTTTGCAAAGTCGCGTTTTCCGTGAACTTTTTGAGGAACCCCTCGTTTGCATTGTTTATTCTATTCACTTTTCTTCTATTTAGATTATTAATCCTCATTCCATTTATCCTTAATATCATTCACCCTTATTCATAACCACTAACTACCATTTATATCAGGCACACGCAATTTTGTTTGATTTACGGGGCCGCACCTCAGATCAAATATGGAATTTAGGCAGCAATATAAGAATATAGAAGCAATATTTAATATATAGTATTAAGTTTGGGTTAATTTTTCAGGTAGCAATTAAATTGGAAATAGGGCGATCAAAAGTCATTACTTTACGCTTTACTTTCACCTGAAAGTAGTTTTAAAATGAATGTAGTGTATTATAAAATAAAAAGGTTTAAAGTGGGTTGCAAAATCTCCAGAAAATTAATTAATGTACTTACATTTTGGATAGCGACATAACTAAAGAAAGAAATTTTAATTTACCCGATATTGAATACTAACCTGATGTTATGGGATTTTGAGCACTAACTTAAAAACGTATTTTCGTGGGACGTTTTCTCAGAATGAATGTTGCTAGATTTAAGATTTGGAGGAAAAGTATTTTATACAATTTCATGGGTGATATTCTGGTTAACAATGTTTATATAAAATTAGGAATTTGTTCACAAAGATATGATTCTTTTGTAGGGATTACGCGAAGAATGATTTTTGTGGAGATGTCAATTTTTAATGTATTACTAATCAAATTAATTAAATTTTAAAAAATAGCAATTATTAATTACAACTGGAAACCTAAATTAACTTAGGATTAGCAACTGCATTATCCGTTCGGCTTTCATTTACGAGTATAGCTGTCTTGGATACAAGGTATATCCAAGATTCCTCCGCTACTATAGCGGAATACAATGATGAATTTACGTGCGAAAACGTCTTTGTTGACAAACATGATACAAAACAATCAACGTGGAATACCTGCCAGCAACATCGTGTATTTCTATAGCCTCACACAAAAGACTAAAAAAAATAGTAAATTCATTTGAGAAAGTAGTATTCTCTCCACAAATACATATTTCATAAAGGAATTGGGTAATTCTTCAGATTAACATTTCCACCGTTTATGCCTGAAATTATTTTTGTGATAGAACGAGTTGAAGCTGCGTTTAATTTCAACTCCTATCCCATATTAATTAAAACCACGATGCTGCCCACGTGCATCTTCGATTCGAGGCTTGGAGTCTTATCACAGCTACCGGATGTCAATGTTTAATCAAGGAGGTTATCGTCCCCCCGTTCGCCCCCATACGCCGACCTCGCCAGATTGAGTTGGGCTTATGAGCAGATAAGGCATTGTTCTCCGGCCCGGCTGTGCGTTCCCTCCAAGCTTTCACTCCATTTTCCCCCACGCCAAGGAGATGTCCTGGCTATTTATATGGAAACTTTACCACTAAGATCAGATTGGAGATCCAGATTTTCGTCGCGAAACATCACCACGACCCTCTCTCCCTTTGTGCGCCAAGGGACCTCGACCTCGAGATTCACCATCACTTGTCCAGAAAGAGGACAATATTCCTTGAGTGCCAAAGGTTCGAGCCTTTCCGACGCCAAGTCCCCAAGGCTTCCCCCCCCTGTTGTTCAAAGGAGAACAGCATTAGAACAGCCATTGTTCGTTTTGAGCCCTTCGCCAAGAAACGGTTCTCATCCCCCCCTGTTGTTCAAAGGAGAACAGCATTAGAACAGCCATTGTTCGTTTTGAGCCCTTCGCCAAGAAACGGTTCTCATCCCCCCCTGTTGTTCAAAGGAGAACAGCATTAGAACAGCCATTGTTCGTTTTGAGCCCTTCGCCAAGAAACGGTTCTCACCCCCCCCCCCCTGTTGTTCAGAGGAGAACAACATTAGAACAGCCATTATTCTTGAGCCCGTAGACAAGAGACGGTTCTCATCCCCCCCCTTTGTTCAGAAGAGAACAACCTAGAACAGCCATTGTTCTTCAAGCCGTTCGTCGAGAAACGGTTCTCCTTCCCAAGACGCCACGTCAGGATCCTTTTATTCCCCCCCTTCGGCTGGAACTCGCCAGCGGACCGAAACTCCTTCGCACCACCTTCCACTGCACCACTAGTGCATAAGTTACGTAAGCCAAACGTCACCTTTGAGTACTTAACCCTTTTGTCAATTCTATCCTGTGCTTTAAATGGTTTATCGAACCATCCCATCTCTTTAACTCTATATTTGTTTTACCTTTTTTTTAATCTTTTAAATCCTCGGATTAGCCCGAGTCTCCATGACCCTTTCCATTCTGTTTATGTCAATATTTTCCGTCTTGTGTTTGTTGATAGTTATTATTAATAAAACTCTATTTTATTAATGATGCAATATTATTATCCTTGAGCTCAGTTCCACTTCTTAAGCATATCGAAGATACATAATATCGGCCGCCAGACAGTAACGCACTCTAAAGATAATTAAGGAAGTTCCCTCAACGATTAGATATATATGGTATCGTCGGGAGTCATTCTACGACATATATATATATACTATTTAAATTTGGTATCAGGTGTGTAAGGTTTAACGCTATATCTTTGCAAACACTGGTCTCAGTCGAGTAAAAGCATAGTGTTATTCGTTATAATAATAGAATATAGTAGTTCCCTTTTGTTTTAACGATTGCTATCCCCACTTTTTTTTAAACTTAAGAAGCTGGAGTAGCTCAAGGAACGGTTATAATAATTTGTTTGTTGTTTTTTTGTGATTTTAGTCAGTGGTTATTTAGATTGAGAAACCAAGTACGAATAGGTCAGTGCCCATATTTAGGTAGGCTAATTCTATAGAGGCATAATTCTTGTTGCAAGGAATTTTAGTTGGTTGACTAGTGCGCCCCCAAGTGCAAAGATGACTCCGTTCGAAATCTTTAAAGCGCAAGGAGAATCCTTGGGACTTTCCGGAAAAGAACTAATTAAGTACATTCAAGAGGAGCAAAGAAAAGAGGAAGAAAAAGAAAGAGTAATCCGACAAGAGGAACGAGAAAGAGAGGCATGGATAAGACAAGCTGAGCTTCACCATCAGATTGAATTAGCTCGGATTAAAGCAGAATTTCAAAGAAAAAAGGTAGAAAGAGAAAGGGAAAGAGTAATCCGACAAGAGGAACGGGAAAGAGTAATCCAACGAGAAGAACGAGAAGGAAAAATACAACGAGAAGAACGAGAAAAAGAAATCCAACGAGAAGAAAGAAGGAAGGATTCGCGCCCCTTCCCAGGAAAGCTGACAAAGTTTCCGAGCCCCGTAAAACCCCAAAACTTCTTTTCCTAAAACCAACAACGGGACTCCAAACCTCCCGTTAAGACTTCTCCTCCATCTCTCTTCCCGAAGCGACCAACCATATGCTTCACCTGTGGTGTAGAAAACCACATGAGCTGGAATTGCCCCCAAAATTCTAGGCTTAAAAGCGGACCAGCCCACCAAGTTCACCAGATTAATGCAACCCCGGCTCCCCCGGTGGTGCAGACCCAAGCAGAAACTTCTCCCCCTCCCTCAGGCCACCAGGTAAATTTTGTTTTTGGTAAAAGTTCATCGGGAACTTTGAAATATGAGGAGGGCAACGTGGACAGCTGCCGAGTATCGACTCTCGTCAGGGACACAGGATGTACGTGTTTCATCGTGTCCGACGAACTCCTCCCAGTGGCCTCTAACCACGAAAAATTTGCGGTGGTACATGACCACCTTGGGCGGGCGAACCGATTCCCCGTCGCTAGATGTTACCTGCAGTGTCAATATTATAATGGCTGGGCTGAAGTCATTGTAGCACCCATACAATTCTGTTCTGTACTTATAGGACAGAGCCCCCAAGTAAGTTTCGACCCTGTGTTTCAGGCCGCCCTTCCTCAAGGCCGAGATAAGAAAGAAGCCCAGGAGCCCGTCCCCATCAGAACCCCGATACCGTCCGATTTCTCGGAGACCCCTAACCAGGACTTTAGGACGGCAAAAGAGGAGTGTGAATCACTAACACCCTTAGGTGATAAGGCCCCAGACAAGGACACGGAGACTGTCCCTGGACCCCAAGAAAAAAAGAACCCCCAACGCGCCCATGGAGATACCTTCGTAGAACTGGACGAAACATCGGCGCTTGAAGAGGATTGCCCCGCGGAGTCCCTTAATGTAATCCAGACAGTGTGCATCCAACCTGATGCCGATTACCCTCCTCCTTCCCTACCAGGCGAGTCTTCGGAACCCTCTGACCTGGATAGTGACGCGCAGCTGACACCACGTCCGAAGAGTCAGCTACAAGAACTAATTAAATGGAATCACCATTTACCCGCCCTATTAGCTCTTTTCGAGCGACTGCGTAAAAATGGCCTCAGCATTGGCCCCAGCAAATGCCATTTTGCCCATGAAACCATCAAATATTTGGGTTTCAAAATAGGACAAAGCAAGTTAGGTCCCCACGAGAACAAGATTAAGGCAATCGCCCACATGCCCCTCCCGATTACAAAGAAGCCATTAAGATCGTTCCTAGGATTAGCTTCTCCCTATCAGCGATTTGTTCCGAATTTCGCTGCAATTTTGGCCCCCCTATGCCCCCTTCAGGAAAAGAATTTCCCCGATCGTTTACGTTGGAACGATGTCGCTGTTTCCCATTTTAATCAGCTCAAAAGTAAGTTCATTTCTGCCCCCATTTTAAAGTTGCCCAACCCGGAAAAATCCTTTGGGTTTAAGACCGACGTGATCAACGAGGGCATTGTAGGTGTACTCCTTCAATACGTGGATGACGGAACGAGTTATCCAGTTGCATATGCTAGTCGTCAACTATTACCACGCGAAAAGAGATATGCCACTAGAGAAAAGAAAGCTCTATCAATTATCTGGGTCATAGACAAATTCAAGCTGTACTTGATATGTAAAGAATTTCAAATAGGAACCGACCACCGTCCGTTAGCCTATATTAGGAATGTGAGACACTCAAACGGCCGCATCATGCGCTGGAGTTTACTCTTCCAAGAGTATCAGTTTAAAATAAATTAGATAAAAGGTTCCGATAACCAGGTCGCTGACGCACTCGGTAGGAATGCGTTACCGAATAGCGTAGAATAATTGTATTCATAGGATTAGTATCTCCATGTAGGTATATACCGTCTTGTACGACTTAATTTAAGATTCTTTTGTAATATAATTAATTAATGTATATGTCTGAATTTTGTAACGCTCAATGTCTAATTTTTTGTATGTATATATATTTGTTCTTATTAATTTACGTATAAATTATTTTGTCCCGTATGTACTAAGTTTATATCATTTCATTGTTCCATGCCCTTTTTTTTTCTCTGATTAAGTTGTATTAAAGGTTATTTTCCCCTGTAATCTAAAGATCAAAATAATCATATGTGTTGAGGTAATACTAGTTAGGTGCAGGAAGGTACGGTTGGTACAAGAAAACGAGTTCCCTACAACGGAGCTCTATCGTTGTCCCTTCTCTCTCTTTTTTTCGAAGTGACAACTTCCCCCGGAATGGAGGGGTGTGATAGAACGAGTTGAAGCTGCGTTTAATTTCAACTCCTATCCCATATTAATTAAAACCACGATGCTGCCCACGTGCATCTTCGATTCGAGGCTTGGAGTCTTATCACAGCTACCGGATGTCAATGTTTAATCAAGGAGGTTATCGTCCCCCCGTTCGCCCCCATACGCCGACCTCGCCAGATTGAGTTGGGCTTATGAGCAGATAAGGCATTGTTCTCCGGCCCGGCTGTGCGTTCCCTCCAAGCTTTCACTCCATTTTCCCCCACGCCAAGGAGATGTCCTGGCTATTTATATGGAAACTTTACCACTAAGATCAGATTGGAGATCCAGATTTTCGTCGCGAAACATCACCACGACCCTCTCTCCCTTTGTGCGCCAAGGGACCTCGACCTCGAGATTCACCATCACTTGTCCAGAAGGAGGACAATATTCCTTGAGTGCCAAAGGTTCGAGCCTTTCCGACGCCAAGTCCCCAAGGCTTCCCCCCCCCCTGTTGTTCAAAGGAGAACAGCATTAGAACAGCCATTGTTCGTTTTGAGCCCTTCGCCAAGAAACGGTTCTCATCCCCCCCTGTTGTTCAAAGGAGAACAGCATTAGAACAGCCATTGTTCGTTTTGAGCCCTTCGCCAAGAAACGGTTCTCATCCCCCCCTGTTGTTCAAAGGAGAACAGCATTAGAACAGCCATTGTTCGTTTTGAGCCCTTCGCCAAGAAACGGTTCTCATCCCCCCCTGTTGTTCAAAGGAGAACAGCATTAGAACAGCCATTGTTCGTTTTGAGCCCTTCGCCAAGAAACGGTTCTCACCCCCCCCTATATTTCTCTATATTTGTCATCCCCCCCTTTGTTCAGAAGAGAACAACCTAGAACAGCCATTGTTCCTCAAGCCGTTCGTCGAGAAACGGTTCTCCTTCCCAAGACGCCACGTCAGGATCCTTTTATTTCCCCCCTTCGGCTGGAACTCGCCAGCGGACCGAAACTCCTTCGCGCCACCTTCCACTGCACTACTAGTGCATAAGTTACGTAAGCCAAACGTCACCTTTGAGTACTTAACCCTTTTGTCAATTCTATCCTGTGCTTTAAATGGTTTATCGAACCATCCCATCTCTTTAACTCTATATTTGTTTTACCTTTTTTTTAATCTTTTAAATCCTCGGATTAGCCCGAGTCTCCATGACCCTTTCCATTCTGTTTATGTCAATATTTTCCGTCTTGTGTTTGTTGATAGTTATTATTAATAAAACTCTATTTTATTAATGATAGCAATATTATTATCCTTGAGCTCAGTTCCACTTCTTAAGCATATCGAAGATACATAATATCGGCCGCCAGACAGTAACGCACTCTAAAGTTAATTAAGGAAGAAGTTCCCTCAACGAATAGATATATATGGTATCGTCGGGAGTCATTCTACGACAATTTTCAATGTCTTCTCAAGGCATTGCCTTTTAGCTCTAATTGGGCCCTGAAAGCGCTCTTTTACGAGCCACATCGCCTGAAATAACTACCCCCACATCCCCTGCTATCTTCGCTTTAATTAAATGATTTTTTATAACAAGTAAAAAATCAAATTTGTCAAGGTCGAACCCCCTACCCCCACACCCATCCCGAAATAAATCGAAAGATGTTTTTGAACCCCCCCCCCTCCATCCAAAAAAAAAACAAGGTTTTAATTCCGAATGCCCGCTAGAAATCGTTCTGCCCCTTAAACACGTCTGTCTGTCTCTCTCTTTCAGGGAAGTACTTGGGATCACGACCGATCAAACTCCGCAAGAGTACGTGGAAGGACCGTAATTTCGACGTCGTTCAAAAGAAGCAAAAGGAAAAACAACAACTCGGTCTTAAATAAGACACCTTTTGTTGCCATGGTCTCTTTTTTCCCCTCCCTTTCTCTTCCTTCAGATTTTTTGTAATCTTTGTGCGATCAGAATACCGATAATACAATAGGGTATTTTCGAGATTTGGGTCAATTTATATTTTCGCCAATCCGCGTTCACCCTGTGTCGGTTCATCGACAACCCGGCACACGAGACCTTAATCAGAACCCAGGAACTGCGCACACCACCAGGCCCACATCCAATTGTCGCTCTGTCTCGGAGGCTGGGCAACGATAACGGCTCGTAATTTCCCTCCTCCTTAAGGAAGAGATTCATGCTCCAAGGTGCAACTTGTGTGTCGCAGAACTCTATTTTTCATATATTAGACATTTTTCGAGTCTTTCATTATCCTAGAGCCTCTTGAAATGAGGAATGGGAATCGAATTCACCCTTCTACTCGAGGTTCGGACCTTATTCTTTGGGAAAACAAGGTCTGCTGACCGAAAGGTCGCTTGCTCTCACTTATTCTGATTTATGACCTTACGACCTTCAAAACTTTCAATAATTCCCGGACTAACATTGGGGGGACCTTGGCAATTCTATCATTCAAAAGAGACTGTAACACAACATAAGGGTTTCAAATTTAGTTAGAATCGGCCGAATAGTTATGATATTAGCAAAACAAAATAATTCCCGGGCTAACCTTAAAAGGACCTTGGTAATTATATCATTCGAAAGAGGGTGTAGAACAACATCAAGGTTTCAAATTTCGTTAGAATCGGCCGAATACTTAAAATGTTATTACAAAACAAACGCGACTAAAAACGAACGCAGAATCATGGAAACATGGTAATTTCTAGGCACTCTTTTTAGTCGCGGGTGACTCTGACTATATCGATCGGTCCCCGTTTTGCTTTTTTTTTGTTTTTGTAATAACATTGTAACTATTCTGCTGATTCTAACTAAATTCGAACCCCTTATCCATATCAGACCTTAGTCGCCTCTTACGAAACGCGCCGGACCGTCGTATTAGGGTTTATCGTATCCTCCATTTTTTTGTCGGGGGGGGGGATTCATTAATTCTATTATTTAGGTAGTTAACCTAATCCATACACCGCCATGTTTTTGCCAAATGCACCTAATAAATTAACTCAGGCTTCCCCCCCGCATCCCCGTTTCTGTACATGCCTTCTGCTGGATTCCGTTTGCACCGTATCCCTACCCAGCCAGAGATGTAGATTTACCCGTATCATGCATTAAACCCTGGTGGGGACGGATACAACGGGGTTGGTTGCTGTAGGAAACTACCCCCACTTACGGAGACGGAGAAGGCTCGCCACAGAGGAAAATTGTGGGAAACGAGAATGGCGAGGAAATCCAGAAGCAAGTTGGACAGTGAAGTTACACTCCCACAGAAAGGGCACATCTGATTCACACTAAGTGGCCGATTGAAAGCGGCAAAGAGCTACTTCAAAGGACCGGGACTTTCCATACATCGATGGACAAGGCCGAGCAAAGTAAGAGAACGATTTTCCTTTTTTATATTATTTTCACAAATATGAGTAGGTAAATAAAATTTCCATGACACGTAAAGGCATGAATGTAATATTTTTTAGGAAGGTTTCATATAACGCATTCTATATTCAAGATATTATACTAAATAAGCAAAATAAAATATAGACACGTACAAAATAAGAGAACGACTGTTCACAGAAATGCTTAGCAAGCAAAGCAAGATTTGACAACCATGAAAATTAAAACACTTAATATCAGGTGTTGAAGCCTTTGTTTTGTATTACTTTGGTGCAACGACAACCACAGGACCTCACCAGTTTCTTTCAAATTCTGATGTCATTTTGTTACATTCTTGCGCAATTTCCGTCTATAAATCCGTCACTATTGAAGGCTGTTGGTATCGAACTTTGTCTCCAATAATCTTCCAGAGGTTCTCATTTGGGTTCAACTCCGGGCTCAAAGCAATTCTTATTGCTTTGATATCTTCTTGTTCGACTAGTATTTTACTCGCTTCGCAGTATGGCATGACGTGTTGTCCTGCATAAGTACCGCTGGCTGGTTCAAAAGATACTCTGAGTGAAAGTATAACGTATGAGGAGTAGGTACACATTCGCATTTACTGTTCCAATTATTCGCACAAGCAGACCAACTACTTCAGACGAAAACATCCCCATACCAAACAAAGCGTCTACCATCAGATTTAATTAAATTTACTTTGTCGCTGAAATTAATTCTCTCCTAAACCTCATCCCCCTAATAACATGAGCTTCAGCCTATTCGAGTCTCGTCTTCTGGTTCTTCTTACTGCTGATTGGTTTGGTTGCTGGAGAAAGCTTTGAAACCAGACTCATCGAAGTTGATGCGACACTGAAATGGCTCACTTCTTTCTCCCTATTGGTCTTATTTTTTCGAGAAATTCTTGCTGCAGTCTGGAAGGGATACTTCATAGAGAAGAACCTAATAGCTCTGTCTTCTCAGACGTTGGTTATGCGAGGTCGACCGACTTTTGCAGGAGATTTATAGGGTTTTGTTTTCATTCAATAACGTCAGAACGCGCGGAATCACACACTCGCAGAAAGAGTCCCCCCGAAGTCTTCAATGGAACAATTCTCTAACGGAGCTCAGTCGTCACTTTCACGTTTGGTGGCATCTCTGCAGAGTGAGTACGACAATAATGGAGGTTATACAGTTCTTAACTATAAACAAAATGTTGCCAGATGATTTTAAGAGACTTCTAAAATGTTCTTGAAAAATTCTTTCTCTTATTTTGCATGTGTCAATATTTTATTTTGTTAGTTTATTTTGTTTAATTTCTTGAATATACGATTGTATTGTAGGAAATCTTCATAAAATATACTAAACACATGCCTTTATGTACCTATCAAATTTAATTTACCTACTCATCATACTTGTGAAAATATTTTAATAAAGGAAAATCGCTATTATTTTGCTTGATACCATAATTTTAAATTGCAACAGCTATCCTACTCCGTCTGTCAGAGACCCCGCACTTACGCCTGAAGGGTTGGGAAGAATTTCCCATATGGTAGGGCTGCAGAGTGGACAGGAACACCGGGGGAAGTTGTACTTGCCCCTCCTCCGCACGGTAATTTTCGTGGGTCATGACATGACCAAGGTTCCATCAAAAGGTAACATGCCTCAAAGGGTGTCCAATCATCACGATCGAATCTCCTACACCAAAGGATGAGGAGAGTTAAAAGAAAGGAGGGACTCTAATACATTTAGAATCATTAAAAGGCAAAGTTAAAATAAGTCTAAAAGTTTAGCTATAAATACAGAAGCTATCCTAGCCAGGGTCAGGTCAGCTTAGCTCCACCCAAGGGGTGGAGAATTGAGACTCCTAATATGGACGTGGGTCCTTTCTGGCCACACCCTCTGTATTTCGAGCATATATAAAGAAGAATCGGAATATGAAAAGGGTATAGAGATCAGATCAGACTACTCGTAATCATTATTAGTCGGATTACCATTGGTATTGGTACTTAGCGTTCACGGTCCCGGTTAATCGCTGAGTCTTGCCTCGCCTTCATCTCGTAGTCGCATTGTTAATACTTACAAACTAGTTTCCTTTCGAATACGCTCTATAAACACGCCGCTTATAATATAACTTTCGTTATTTAAATAAAGTGTTTATTTTTGTAAGTCCATCTTTGCCTTAAGCCTTTGGTAAGTCCAGCCAAGCAAAAGAACTGCTGAAAATTATTGATCTTTGGAGTCAGATTAATAAATCACCGCAACGTCACTTATCACTCAAAAGTTAGGACCTCGTCGTGCCCCCAAGCTGGTGCCCGTCATTCGCTTCCTACAATTGGTGACCGTGTCGTTCCTCAACCATAACTGGTGACAATATATACATATACTGCCATAATTGGTGACATGTCGTTTTGACCGAACAGAGAAGGCAGTGAATTAAGAATGTACTCGTTACGCAATCGCCAGGTCGGAGAAAGTAAAAGAGATGTCGTGAACGCCGTCAGCCTCAAGCCTCCCATTTTCAACGAAGCAGCAGTCTCAGGTTGGTTCCAAATAGCGGAGGCCCAATTTTACATCTCCAGCATAAAGAAGGAAGAAACTCGGTTCTTTCACATTTAGGCCTCATTACCACCCGAGACTGTTAATCGTCTTTCAGCGGACATTATAGAAGGCCGTAACTACCAGAGTCTAAAGGAGGAAGTAATTGGCCTTTACAAGAGGACTAAGCCCGAGCTTTTTGAGAAGCTGATCAAATCCTCTCCGCACACAGGCCGACCTTCAATTAGCTTAGAAGAGTTACGGAAAACAGCCATTCAGTTATTGCGCCAATTATCGCCACTCAAAAAGTACTAAGTCTAACACAATTAAGGAAACTTGCGGATGATCTTTTAACATTCACCCGAGCGCAGTGCCATAATATAAATACATATGGTGAATCGAGAGAAAACACTGCTGTTTCAAACGCGTTTATCCCCCATAACAATGCGAGTGCAAATTATAGTGATGCACGATCAGTGACCAAATATAATGGCAATGTGTATAATGCACCGGGGGGATTGCGTCCCTTCCTGAAAGCCCCAAAACCTCTAGTGTGTCGCTCGCATATATACTTTGGCTAAAAGGCGAAATTTTGCAAACCCTGGTGCAGGTGGCCTATGGGTGAAGGATCCGTGCAAATGTAATCGTCTTCCAGGCCATCTCCAGTACCGGCAGAAAACTAAATGGGTATGCCGTCTGTCTTCACCGTCCCTGCGAAGGTATATAATACCAAATGTGAATTCTTAATTCATACGGGAGCAAGTGTTTCGATTATTCCTAGTAGACTAGTGAAATGAGGTGATGTGTGCTAATCTGGCATTAACATTTCAATAGTTAATGGCAGAAAAATTAAAATCCACGCCGGCCGATCATTTAGGTGGTCATTCATTGCTGCAGATACCACCTCTCCGTTATCAGGCATTGATTTTTTGAGACATTATGATCTTTTAATAGACTAAGGGCGCGACATGCTAATAGATAATCGAACTAAACTCGTATCAAAAGTGAAAATGTCTGAAGAACCGGCGGTAGCTTTAATAATCGATGCCCTGCAGCACCTACTACCCCCTTGTATAGCAAATACTGGAAAAATATGAAGCTCTGTACGCACCCGCACCCACTCAACTCTCCCCGTTGCCGCCGAACTCAGTAAATATACAATTGAAACTTAGTGCCCTGCCAAAATTCGCACGGCCTCTTTCGATGGAAAAACTGTAGGCTGCCAAAGCAACGCTCGAGAATATTGAAGGAGGGGATAGTGTGCCCGTCCTCATCACCATGGGCCTCACCTATCCATATGTTGCCAAAGAAGTCGCCCGGTGAGTACAGGGTGGTCGGTGATTTGCAGGAATTGAATGCCATTAAGAAGCCCGACGGGTATCTGCTGCCGCGGATTCAAAGCATTACGGAACATCTCCATGGCAAAAAGATAATTTCGAGGTTAGATCTGATTCGTGCTTACCACCAAATCCTCATGAACCAGGCAGACATTGAGAAAACTGCGATCACGACTCAATTTGGTTTGTGGGAGTACGGTAAGCAACCATTTGGTCTTCGAAGTGCCAGCTGCACCTTCCAGAGGCACATGGAAACCCTGTTTCGAGGATTAGGATTCGTTTTTGTGTACATATACGATATTCTGGTGTATTCAGACAACATGGAAGACCATCTGAAACACTTGGAACAGGTCTTTGAAATCTTGGTAAAAAATGGTCTAGGAATATCACTGGAGAATTCTTACACAATTATAAAGTCTTACAATTGTTATATAATAATAGACAAGGAATTAATACAACACTTTCTTTGATATTGGGGCGAAAGAATGTCACTTTTTAGGCCTTGCATGGCTGCCAAATGTCATCGTTTCTCTTATTTAAGCGCCCTAAAACATATCTTTTTTTTTATTTTTCAATTAACTCGATTTATACTAAATATATGGAGGAAATACTATTGTAATTGTTATCTATAAATTTTTACACTAGTTTTATATTTATTAACCCCAAATTACTATATTCAGGTCTTTCGTTTCTTTTTTAAGTTCGTTTGAAGTTCCTTCTAATAAGAGAAAAATTTATTTAATTACTCGTACAAATGTAAGGAAAATGAAACATTTCAAGTATTTTAACTGGGCTGTTTAAATTATGTAACGTTATGAGATATTTAGATTTTACGTGGACGGTATTTGCTCGTTTAACTTTCATTGATTACATTCTAGGTCTGACATTGAAATTCAGGAAGCCATGATTAAAATTCGCACGAGCTATCCTTAATTATTTAAGCGATCTTACCAGTAGACCTTTGAGTGCTTGTTTTTAGACCTTGTACTTTGTAGACATAACATGTATGTTTGCCCGCTTGCCCAGATCCCATCCGGCTTAGGATCCGTAAATCAGGTATTTAAAAGACCATCCGTCTTATGGACAAAAATCGGTCTTATGACCAGAATTCCTTCTTGGACTTTAAAAAGGAGAGATAATGACAGTTCAGGGGGCCTCGCACTTCTCTGATCACTCCTCAGATTCCCCTCCGTCGGATGTTTTTTGGTTCAACGTGTGAACCCACTATAAAATTTTATAAAACTACAAAATGATCATTATTTAGTTATATTCGATTCTACAACGTGGCTCTAACACTACACTAGAACAATGAGAAAATGATCACTCATGTAAATCGTCCTGGACAGACCACTGGAAGTCAGAGAAACAGTCTGAAGAACACAGAGACAAATCGATACAACTAAAGGTATTCGACTGTACATAAGAAGTAAAATCGATAGAGTTAAGAAAACATAAGGGATTCGACATTAAAATAGATTCAACAGTATGACCTTAAACATTAAAAAGCAACGTCACGCCGAAATTGGATGACGGGCATTAAAGTCGCCTAACAAAACGAGGGGAAAGGCTGGTCCAAAAAACTCAGGAGGTCTGATATGGTCACAAGAAGATCTGATTGGGAGGCACAGGGAACAAACAGTTAAAAGTTTGTGTAGAAAAGGCCCAGACGGTTTCAGGTGGGTAGAATAGCGAGGCTTCGCTACTAAGAAACCCCAACCGTGTGTTGTATCTCAAGCAATGGCAGGAGAACTAAAACACAAAAATAAGAGATAAATAAGTGGAAACGGGAGAGTTCCAAGTTTGTCTTCTTGAGGACTAACAATAGTAGGTTGGATGGCACGTAATACGATCTTGAGTTCTTCCCAGTAGGCAAGAACTCCTTAACAATTCCTGTAAGATAGAATCTATATCTTACGAGGGGAAACAACTGTGGTGTAAGAAACTAGGACAGCTGTTTTAAACGGTCCAATAGAGTCGGATAGAATTAAAAGGAACTAGTTCAGGCAGAATAAGAAACTGAGGTTGAAGAGATAGTTTAAACGGTAATTCACGTAACTCAAGAATGGGGCTCAAAACCTGGCGAAAATGGTAAATCCAGTATTGACTTTGCAGCACATTGTTGCAAAGCAAGATTGTTATGAACAATAGTAATATTCTTTTTATCAGAGTGAGTGGAAGTCTAGTAAATAATTCTGCATGTCGGGTAATATCCATCCCAATCGCTACCATGCGGGCGCTGAAGCAGAGGCACTCTGGAGTCGAAATGCCAAACATCCTAAGGGGGGTGACGGGCATTATTAGGGGAGTAAGAATCTTCGGTGTGAGAAAGTGCCCGGTTCCTGTCAGCGTAATGAAGAATATTGGAGTAGAGTCCCCTCGATGGAAAGAGTTCCTAATATGACAGCGCGCCTCCCTAATTTTCCAAACTCAATGAGTCACGTATTAAAAAGACTGCACTCAGTGTCATGGTAATCAGAGGTGCAATTAACACATCTAGGTGCATGCTGATAACTACGCCCACTTGTCCAAACTGCTCGCTGCCGAACCAGCTTTTCGGCAGTTCAAAATAACAAATTACTGTCATCCGGAAGTACCCAGCCTTGACAAATTGAGGAAGCTCCTGTCGTGTTAACGTCAGAATTAACGTCGGGGTATTAGTATTAGATGAGTCGGCGGGCTTAAACACCTTAAACACATTTGTAACAAGTTTTCCTATTTTGGAGCCGAGACAATTCGTAATCTTTCAATTTCTTTGATCATATTGCACCCTTGACATAATCAATCCTGGAAAGGGGGGTTACAGAGACTGGGATATCTACAACATAAGAAGGCTCGTATAACACTGTGTTGGGTGCGAAAAGTGATCAACACGATGTCTTTATAACCTGTAGGACACTACCACGTGGTTCACCGCAACCAGATTCGAAAGCACCATTCAAATAAAAAAAACTGTCAACATTAGAGAGCGGAGTATTGATTTCAGACTTTAATGCAAGAAGACGAGAATAATATAATTTTTTGTCTACTTCATTGGCATAAAAATTCAACAAACGGGGGAAATTAGATTGAACAGATTTAGCAAGTTTATCAAGAGAACCTTTCTTAGAAGTGGAGGCATCCTGGAGAGGGGATCGGGGAAAATAATTAGCCATTTCACTTAGATTCAGTTCATATTCTTCCTCATGACTCTGTGGGTTCGAGTCAGTTATGGTATTCTCTTTCTTTAGTTTTGTCGGCTGGGTTTAAGTGATCATCAGCTTCCTTACGGGATGAAGGAAAAATATATATTTATATCTGGATTCTTTATTCCTGTATATTATAGCCAGAATAAGCCTTTAAAATGGTGAACAAGGAATATAATTTTTCTTATTAAAATAACAATAAATTTTCAGATTCTGACTGATTTTTACTTGGACTTGGACTTGGATATAAAAAGTAGTGAAAAGGAAAATACATACACACATATGAGATTGCAACTGCAATCACGTATGCATCTATGTATATAATAGTGGAAAACAAATAGGTAGGGATAGATTTCCCTGAAGAAAAGAATAGAGGGAAGGGGGGAAATCCCTGGTGATAGGGAATCGCAGGCGTTGTTTGAGTTTGATGTTGTTTCTCAGTGCTTTATCTTAATATTGTTGATCTTTTTGCGTACTTTTTCTTGATTCTTGTTGTGTTTCTCTTTGTTTATGGTACTTTTTCGTGTACATTCGTGTTGTTTCTGTTTTGTGTTTTTTACTGTTTGTGATTATTGGTTTGTTTCTTGTAGTTTATGATGTTTCTTCCTGTAGCGTTCGAGCCTTTGTATGCGTTTTCTGTCTCTCTCGTGTTCTTGTCGTTGTATGTTTGTGTGTTTTTATGGGAATGTTCTGGCCATTGGGTGATTTTTATTGCGTTTATTGTTTGTCATGGTAAAAGTCCTATGTGTATATCGGTTTTTCTTGTCTTTCGGTTCTTCTTGTCTTTCGGTCTGCGCTTTGCTGCTGATGAAGTCTAGTTTTCTTCTGTTTCTGTCTTCTGGCGGAATGTCTATGTGTCTTTGCCTGGTCTCGTCCATCATGAGTCGTGGTACTTTCTCCCAGATCTTGCGAGCTCTACTCTGCAGTTCCAAATTGATTGGAGTCATTTTGGATCGTGCGGTGTAGGTCCCTCTGCCTCCTTCTTTCTCTCCTCCTGGTATTTGTAATTAAGAGTACGCCTTTGTTCTGTACTCTTTGGAGGAGTCTCATTATGTTCCTATAAATAGTGCAGATAGGTATCGGTGGATACAGCAGCTTGGATCTTAAGAGCGCGTTGTAGATCTTTCTTTTGTTGGCCGTGTTCAGATTTTTTAATCTGAACAGCTTAGAAAGCTCGGCCCTCGGGCTCGCTGCCGGCTGGGTGACGTGGCTGCTGTATCCAGTTTTACCTATCCTTAGTCCCAGAACTATCCCGTCCGAGCTGTATGGAATACGGGCGTCATCTGTTACGATATCGGCCCGTCTCATACAGAAGAATGGGATCACCTTGAATTTTGGGGCGTTAGTGGCGATCTTCCATCTTCTCTCGAACCTGCTGACATGGTCGATCTCACTGGCAGTGATTCGTGCCATGAGTTCGGGACTTTTGAAGGAAGCAGTCATGATCTGGGTGATGTCGTCGGCGAAATGGACGTACAGTGAGTCCTCCCTGATCGGATTTGGTAGATCGAGGGTGTAGATGTTATACAGCAGGGGGCTTAGGCACCCACCCTGCGGTACGCCTGCAGTCAGTTTGAAGTTGGGTCCCGTGTGGTCGAAAATTTGTATGTACGCTATTCTGTCATTCACATAGTCACATAGATTTTTTTTCTAGTCGTGGGTTTAGTCCAAGTCTCAGTATTTTGATCTGGAGCCCAGTCCTCCATACTTTGGAGAATGCCTTCTTAACATCTCTGAGCACCAGGTCCACGTACCTTTTCTGGCTAGCGATCTTCACCAGTTTTTCTGTGATTACAGCCAGCGCCGTATTAGTCCCCCCTCCCCTTCGGAATCCATGTTGGTGTTTGTTATGGAGGTTATTCTCCTCCATAAAATCCTGGATTCTGTTGGCAAGGATCTTTTCGAAGACCTTGCCTGCCACTTTGAGGATGGAAATGGGCCTGAACCTCGTTGGGCCGTCTGGCGGTTTCCCGGATTTTGGAATGAAGATCATTTTGGCGATCTTCCATTCGTCCGGGAAATAGCCCACGTTCAGGCACGCGTTCATGATATTGACCAGCCCCTCTTGGATGTTACGCGGGTCGTTTAACCAAATTAGTTTGGTAAAGTATGTTTTACCTGGCGCTCTCTGTTTGAAGGCACGTAGCGTCGATAAGATTTCATCCTCTGTTATTTTTAGACCGTCACCAGTGATTTCTCTGTCCGCTGTCGTATTGTTAAATGAGTATGTCCTGTCTACTATTGGTCTTAATTGGTCATGGATTTGGTCTTCAAAGTCCTAGGCAAAGTGTTCATTTTCCTCTAGTCTGATGTAGAACACATCTCTCCAGAAGGTCCTGAACACTTCTTCCGTTTCCATTGGGGTCATTTTCGCCCCATTGTCTTTTTCTGAGGTGTGTGTCTCTGTCAGGTGGCTTACCCTTCAGTCTTGAAAGAGTATACCAAAAGGTTCGGGGGTCCACTTCTTCATCCATCTTGTCTACGAGGTTGTTCAAAAGAGCCTCTTGTTGTTCCATTATGTCTTTTCATCTCAGTCCTTAGTATCCTTAAACGTCTGTTTTTGGTTCTGCCGGTTAGTCTAATTTCTTCAAATAGTCTCTTGTATTCGTCCGTTAAGTCGTATAGACAACACGGAACGGGCCTGCATAAGGCGCTTCTAGTGGCTTCCCAACGCGATCAACACGGACCCACACATGCGTGGCGTCACTTAATTCCTTGGGTACAAACGTTTTGGGTGCCGAGTGCAGGTGGCCTTCAGATGTCTGTGCGAAATCTAATGCGACATAGTCTTTGCTAGTTCAGAGATGAATTTAGAATCAGCTTTGGATGAAGAAGAGGTGACCAAGGGCTTTGGGCAGAGAAGGGTCGTCCCTGTGACCGCTGTAAATGGCGAAAAACGTGAATCATTGGGCAAGGACCGGATGCCCAGAAGAACGATTGGTAGGGCCATCAACCAACCTTGTCGGTGAGTCATTATAGAGCTCTTCAAAGTCCGATGCGACCTTTCCACGATCCCGTTAGTGGTAGGTCTGTACGCTGTGGTTCGCAAACGATGGAAACCAACGAGGGCCGATAATTCTTTGAAGAGTTCAGACTCAAATTGCGCTCCTCTGTCGGTGATGACGTATAAGGGAACGCTAAACCTGGATATCCAACCGCCCAAGAAGGCTAAAGCAACTGTTGCAGCACTTATGTCTGGAATCGGTATTGCTTCAATCCACCTGGTGGCTCTGTCTATACATGACAGCAGGTACCGGTTATGAGATGGGTATGTTTGCCCAGGCAGGGTACACGGCGGGAGTGGACCAACTATATCTATGTGAACCGTCTCAAATATCGAAGTGGGTGTGCTAATAGGAAGGACTGGGGACTTAGTGTGGCGATTCACTTTAGCAGATTGGCAGGAGAGGCATTCACGAGTCCAGGAACGTATATCTCTGTTCATATTGGGCCAGAAATATCTCGCTTTTACCAACCGAAGCGATGACTTAATCCCTGGATGTGAAATGTTATGCAGTTGTTTGAAAATAACTGATCTGCAGGGTGAAGGAACAAACAGTCGTGGATATTTAGATGTTACCTCACACCAGAGTTGGGAATCGCCGGGAAAAGGAAATGCCTTCAGTCCAGATCGAGATGACGTCATTTCTTCGTCTTGCTCTTGTGCTGCTGCCAAAGAACAGAGATCAAATGAGTCCACTTGGACCGAATTGATATTCCGAGCTAGGCAGTCAGCAACCACGTTGTCCTCACCACGTACATAAGCTATGTCATTGGCATACTCCAAAATTGCGGTCCAGTTCCGTTTTTGCACGTAGTGGCGAGGAGAATGCAGAGACTAGTGGCTTATGGTCCGTGCATAAAGTCACTTGGCGACCTTCGATCATATGCCTGAAGTGAAGCACAGCAAGATATGCAGCCAGGAGTTCCCTGTCATAAGTGGAGTACGCTTGCTGTGTCTTACTCAACTTCGCAGAGAAGAATGCCACTGGCTGGGGAGACCTATCCACCATTTGATTGAGCGCAGCACCAACTGCGAATTGGGAGCTGTCCGTGACCAATTGGTACTGAGAGTCATTGGGTAATGGGTGGCGTAACTTAACGGAGTTCGCCAGGGCCTCCTTAGTAGCTTCAAATGTTTTTCGAGCAGCATCATTCCAGACAAGTTGGCGAGCCTTAGGTTGAAGCCGTGCGAGTTCAGTCAGAGGGGCAGCAATTGCAGCAAAGTTAGGCATCATACGTCTGTAAAAACCTAAAATCCCCAAATATCGACGAAGTTCTTTGAAATCAGATGGTAAGGGTATTTCGGTGATTTCGGAAACCTTTCTAGCTGGAGGGCTCAAACCTGCAGCTGAGACATGGTGGCCCAGGTAATCGATTTCTTCCTTCATGAGCTCGCACTTTTCCATAGAAATTCTAAGGTTGTTCTCTGCCAATATTTTAAAAACTTGCTCTATATGTTCCACATGCTCGTCTATATTCTCAGAAAATATCAAAATATCGTCCACATACACAAAAACGAACGCCAAGCATTTAAATAAATTGTCCATGTGGCGTTGGAAGGTGCAACTAGCATTCTTTAGACCAAACGGTAGCCTCAAAAATTCCCACAGCCCAAAGGGAGTTGAGACAGCAGTCTTCTCGATATCCGCTGGATTCATTGGAATCTGGTGGTAGGCTCGTACTAAATCCAGGCGAGAGAAGACTTTCTTGCATGCATGGAGATGGTCTACCATACTCTGAATCCTTGGCAAGGGATATCTGTCCTCTTTGGTCTTCGCATTGAGGGACTGAAAGTCACCCACCACTCTATACTCGCCTGGGGTCTTTTTATGCACCATGTGAATGGGTGAAGACCATGAAGATTTCGACGGCCGCACCACACCTTCTTTCAACAGAGTCTCGAAAGTTGCTTTTGCAATTTGTAGTTTCTCCATTGGAAGTGGTCTGGGGCGAGCGAAAGCTGACGGGGCGCTACCCGTCTCAATTGTGTGAACCACCAAATTAGCCGGTGGTGAACAAACGTCAACACACTTCGGGTTATAAATACCCTCATATTTTCGGAGAACTGTCCTGCACTTAGGTGGAATATGCGAGAGGTCATTAATTATCAATGAGATCACCGGTTCGCTTGAATGCTTCACTTTTGAAACTAGGCTAGTCTGGTTATCAATTAGGACACCACCAGCACAGTCTACCAATAGGTTATAATGAACTAGAAAATCTGCGCCTAATAATGGCAACGTAATGTCTGCTACTACGAACGTCCATCTAAATGAACGTCGCAGGGTATGGATGCCTATTTCCAATTGAACTTCTCCATGCACTTTTATCTTCCCTCCATTAGCCGTCGCAATGTTAACACCCGACTTGCGCATCACACATAATCGCATTAAATTATATGGAATTAAGGACACGCTCGCACCAGTGTCTATTAGAAATTCGCACCTCCTCTCATTAATACGTGCAGCGACAGTGAGAAGAGTCGGCACGCCGGTCGTCGCATTTACTGCGGCTTGCCAATCTCGTTTTCTGAGTGGGTTGGGGAAGACGGCCTAGATGATGTCTGCATTTGAAGGTTCTCACCTCGCTTTGGCCAAGAGCACCACGGTTTGCAGTACCTTGCACTAGACCCATAGTATAAGTGTGTACGGCATACCATTGGTTTTTGATCCCGATGGAAAGGGCGTACACTAAACGGTATACCTTTAGAATAATTCCTATCACTATTATTATACTTCTTATGCACAAACCTAGGCTGATCTCCCCTAGGATATACACCGGGTGGCACGGAATGAGAATTTCTAAATTGCACTTGATTTACCGGCGTGTTAACACTAAGAGCACCTATATCGGGGAACGCAGAATCATCATCACTAGCTTGACTCTTATTTACGTTATAACACTGTGCCTTGTAAAACGGCATGAGTTCATCCGTGAGTTTCCCCAACTGGAAAAGTGTCAAGTCCTTCTGCGTGGCAATGATAGGGGCGATGTTAGGAGGTAAGGACTGGATGAACTTGTGTCTCACCAGGTCCTCTCCCCCACTCCAACTTGCAGCGCTGTCCTCCGTAACTCTTCAAGATTCACCGAAATTCGTCCGGTTTGCGGAGAAGACGCGATTAACTTCTCGAAGATCTCAGGTTTTGTTCTCTCAAAAAGTCCCACGACTTCCGTTCGTAGGACCGAATAATTCTGCGACGATAGTATTGCAGCTGGTAGGCGATCGACTATCTCGGGAGGTAACGCAGCCAGAATATGGTAAAATTTCGTCTCCTCACGCTGTATCCTCGAAATGTGAAATTGCGCCTCCACAATTTTAAACCATCCTGCGACTGCTGCTTCATTAAAAACAGGAGGTGTGATAGAGATCGCGTTTGCGAGTTCCACTTCTTGGTGTGGGTGAAATTGAGCTTGTTGAAGTCTTGATGCGTCACCTAGCGAATCTATTTTGTAGAATGATCACTTATATTGTTCGACGAAGAGGGGTCACCAGTTATAGGGTGCGAGTCAGTTATGGTATTCTCTTTATTTAGTTCTGTAGGCTTGGTTTAAGTGATCATCAGCTTCCTTACGGGATGGAGGAAAAATATATATTTATATCTAGATTCTTTATTCCTGTATATTATCGCCGGAATAAGCCTTTAAAATGGTGAACAAGGAATATAATTTTTCTTATTAAAATAACAATAAATTTTCAGATTCTGACAGATATCGTACTGTGTACTGGGGAGTCTAACTTCCTGTTTACGAAGGAGAAATACTGCAAAGGGGGAAGTTTATCCTCCTATTTACAAAAAAACGTTATTAACCGCGGGAATTTTATCTTCCTATTTACAAAAGAGGGCTATTAACAGCGGGAAGTTTATCTTCCTATTTACAAGGTTCAATGTGTGAACCGGTAAAATTTCAAACAAATGTTTCCTAGGTTCATGTGTGAACCGTTTAAATTTTTCACACAAATGTTTACTAGGTTCGATCTTCGACCCCCACAACTCCTCGACACGGAAGCCTATGATGGCCCGACACTACTGCTATTACTGAATCAGTTGCGAACGACATATCAGTTCGGATAGCTATGGTTCCAACGCCCCTTTTTTTTACTCAACAAGAAGAACCTTGAGGACGGGCTGTCTAAGTTTACCGATGCAGGGTAAACTAGACTATTGGAGGTCTTGCCCTTTGTCATTGTAAATATAGGATCATGGACTTAACCACATTACGCCTATGTCAATGAACAAAACCAGTACAAGTTCAAATACAAATACGGTCGTCATCAAGTTCAGTCTGATAGAAGGAAGAAGAAAGAGATTAAACAAAAAAAGGACAGGACGAGTGAAAAAGTGGGAGGGTGAATGACGACAAAAGGACATAAAGGGCAGAGATAGATGATGAATATAATAAAATTAAGATAAATAAATACTAAATAATCTGGATAAATATACTAAGTGGAAAATTGGAATGAAACAGTAAAAGTCCACTTCGGCACCCTCACTAATGCGAGAATGGACTCTCCCTCACTTCTAGAAGGCAGAAGCCACTCCAAGTTGAACCCCGAAACACCGTGGCTATGGTTTAGCACGTGCTCCCTTCCACTCACCCAGTGTATAAGGGCGTGGGTTTGCAACAATATCCCTCTCATGTACCTATCCCTCAATGCCTCTCAACAGCTTCACGTCGTTTTTTCTGCAGTCTGTGGGGTCATTGCGCACGTTATCCGTCCTAGTTGGAACCTGGACGAGCAGTGTTGCTGCCGTTTGTCCTTGGCACTGTGGGGGAGGCGTGTCTTTCCTATAGTATTTAATTTGGAGGGTTGGTTGCATGCTCATATTCAGGCCCCTCAGGAAGCGTGCCTCCATCCGGCACCTTTCTTGTCTTTTTTGTTTCTTTTTTTGCTTTGTATTTTGTTGTTATTTGGGTTTTTTGTTTTATGTGTATATCTTACTTTAACTTAAAGACAGGTTGGCTTATGATTTTTCTGGCGGCTATACTTTTGTTAAAGATCACCAGAGGAGACTTTGACTAGATAAAAAAAAAGAAAAAAAGTGAGTGTTCTGTGTATACTCAGGCCCCTGAAGGGACGAACCTTACCCTTGTTCCTGAGCTTGCCTTTTCTTTTCTTTTTACTTTAGTCTTTTAGGAGTTTTAGGGTTGTCTGAATTTGGGTCTTTTTTTTCTTTTTCCCTTTGTTTTATATCTTATAATTTAGCATAAGGATAGCCTAGTTTTATATTTTAGCAGATATGTTATTGATAACAGTCACCAATTAAGCCTTTAAAAAGAATAAAATCGTTCCGTCTTTATTTGTTTAGATCGAGTAAAAGAGCAACCATGCGTATGATGTTTCTAAGTCTTCCGTTGTACTCCCAAGTATTATGTAATACTGAGGAAGTGGAAAGAGGAGACGGTTGACATAAAGCCCCCTACCCCCTAAACCTGCTCACCTCGAAACAGCGGTCCCCCTGGACAGGGACCACCATATAACAAGAGTAAGATGGCAATCAATGTAACCGAAAAGGATGAAAGTCTCTTTTCACTCATAATAATCCTTCCTTTTTCGTTTCGGTATTTTCAGTTATATGAAGATACTTATGGGGGGACACCTGACCTCACTTTTTCTCACACAACTTATACTAATGTACACCTGACCTTGCTTTTTCTCATGACTTATACTCATGTACACCTGACCTCGCTTTTTCTCACACGACTTATACTCATGTACACCTGACCTCGCTTTTTCTCACACGACTTATACTCATGTACACCTGACCTCGCTTTTTCTCTCACGACTTATACTCATGTACACGGTATACACGTTTGATCGAGGAAACGTCCAAGCGATGTTTCGCCTATTTCTGTGAAACTAAACGAACTTCTTCCCGTTTCGCCTATAAAATTTTTGCTATCTTCCTTTTCCGTTTTCTCCGAAAGCAACCTACCTGGGAATGAAATTCTTCTCCAAGCTAAAGCACAGGCCAGACTCCCTCCAATATGAGGAGAAAATTCTGCTAGTCGAGAAGAAATTGAGGTCAGTCATTTAAGATGTCAAGAGTTGACCCATTTTCTCAACGTTGGAAAACTAAGTGTCTAAGGTGAAGCGAAAAATTCACTGCAAATAATACCGATTTAATTCTCATTGAAAGGAATATCTCCATCTATTACAATCTCCTTCAATTTTCCAATGTAAATTATACATTAAACGTCCCTTAAATTCCATCCAAGCAACCAATGACTTTGATTTTAGAGGTGAATCAAAGCAAAGGCGACTATTGACCACAAAAATTGGCGTCACAGTTAGTACAGGAGCCTTCGTTTTTCTTGGTGTCAGTTGCGGGGCAATCAAATGGTTCAAACGCCCACACACATTGATGAAATGAGTGTAGTCTAAGTTAGGACCCATCTCGTATAATAACCATATAAATATATACATTTGATCAGATCAGGAGACTTGTCAGTACCCATCTTGCTGAGTTCCTCCTTTAATCTCTACAGCGAGCCTTTTACCGGTATTCCTGAATCCTGGTCCTCGTCACGCTGAGCGATGCAGACGACCTCGGTCGCGTCCAGGATAAAGTTGTGGAGGCGATGCAGGATCGTTGTAGGCGGGCTATCAGGGTGAAGGTGTGGCAGGGCCGTTTGGAATCGCCGGGCGACGCTGTACATGTTGGATAGCGCGAGACGAACACGCGTGAGGCTCGTCGCGATCTCCGCCGATTGGGTCCGGAGCGACCGGAGCTGCACCTCGGCGGACTCCAGTTCTCGGTCCGCGGTCCACATCGAGTTCCGGTACTGGTACATCTGGACCATCGCGCGCCCTTCCGCCGCCTTCTCGTTCTAATGGGTGAAGCAAAGTGCGAAAGCGAAATGTTGTTTGGGGATGATTTTTACAACTAGTTTAGGGTATGATTTTTACCACCTAAAGTAATTTTTAGCCCCAAAAGTATTTTGCTATGACTTTTTGCACCAAATGTTATAATTTTGATTTCAAAAAGTATCTTCTGTTGGCATTTTTACCCCCAAAATACGTATATTTTTTAATACCGAATGCTGTTTTAACCCCATGAATGAGTTTTTGCATCGAAATATCTTTGATACGAATTTTACCATTGCATGTCGTTGCTTGTCATTGTTATTTACGGCCGATTCCTACTCTCTAACTCTTATCTCATTTGATGTCTGCAGTTTAATGTATGTAGGATCCCTACAGCAGATCGCTTCAGGGAGACGTCACAAAGCCGAATCGGGACTCCATCCATCGATTAGCCATACCCGATTGGCCTAGTGATACATGCACTCTAAAAAATGTTTCTTTTTAGCTTCAAATATATCCTCCGTTCCCCATTATTTAGAGGCAATGAGGTTGACCGGAGTAGTAGTTTTCACCGTTTTATTTCTAATCATTCGAAGGCTTTGCTTTTTTCAGGACCGATTTAGACGCAGCTATGAATGAAAAAGGTCGATAAATCCATTTTATGAAATAGCAAGAAGAAACTTCTGTATCAAGCATATTCTTTCAGCACAAAGATGTGCATAATTACACATGAGTTGGGCAAAGAAGGACGGAGGAGTTAATAATATGATTGGTATGTGCCAAATGAATGAATGAATAGTGCCGAAAATAAATGCTGCAAAGCCCAAACGGACAAGCCCGCAGCCAAATTCAAGGACGGGAAATTTGTATGAGTGTTCTCTATAAAAATATAGACATCTGGAGACTATGCAAAATTATAGCTATGAAATTAAGATCAATAGAATGGAAGTACAGGAATTTAAAACCATCAAGGGGTGTAAAAGGATATAAAAATAAACTATTGAGAACTCGACAAAGGATAAAAACATAGACTATAGATGGATCAACAATAGATACAAGAACAGAGAATATAAAATCATGAAACGATATATTAAATTTTGGCTAAAAGATTAGATTATTCTAAGAATTTAAAAATTCTATTCACAATAAAAGAGACATGAGTCTCAGACAAGATGCCCTGCAGAATCTTGGGGGGGGCCATCTGCCTAGTAATGAAAGGAAAGACCCTCCTCCCAAGGTTTCCCAAAATCCCAAAAGGGGACACTCGGCAAACATGTGAAGGATGGACAGCTGCATCCCGCACAGGATGCACAAAGGTGGGGCTGCCCATTCATCAAGTGCCCATGAATGAGTCGGCAATGATCTATCCTCAGTCGGCACAAAATAATCTCCAGTCTAAGTGGTCTCATGGTACGTGGCCATGGGAAGACTGAAGGTTTTATGGAATGGAGCTTGGTGGGAGGAAGCTCGTCCCACATCTTCAGACATAAGCCGACTACATATTCGGTGATAAGGGGATAGACATCAGAAAGTGGGACTGAGGCTGATGGGGTGTTCCCAATGATGCCGCTTCCTTAGCCGCAGCATCCGCCCTTTCATTACCTGGGATGCCCACGTGACTGGACATCCAGCAAAAAGAAATCTTATGAGTAGGAGAAAGATAAAAAAGCCACCACTGGATCTTGGAAACCAGCGGATGGCTAGGACCAAAAGCACTCAGTGCCTCCAGAGAACGAAGGGAGTCAGAGAAAATCGTAAGACAACCAGATGGCATAGGAGCAATAACAAAGAGTGCAGCAAGAATGGTAGGCGAACCAATGCGGTCTGAGATGGGAAGACAGCAGCAGCTCCAACTCCGTCCGATGACTTAGACCCGTCGGTGAACACAAAAGTGCTAGGCAGATAGTGGGAGGATTGTTAATCATACATTACCATGTATGATCAACAATCCTCCCACTATCGGCCTACATGCAAGAACTGATCCTTGGGCCTGCCAGTAAGCCTCTTGCATACCACTACAGGTGGTATGAGCCATAGGGGAATCTCTGGTAATGAAAACGGAATAACAGAAAACTCCCTTAGACGTCCTGTCTGCTCGGCCATGCGCAGAGCAAAGGAGCGAGCCAGGGATGTAAATCTATCATATGAGGCCACTGTTTGCAAATTGAACGTGCACTCATATACTGGTGACCATGGTAATTGCTCAAGTCTAAAAAGATATTTAGGTTAGACTTGAGCCTGTGAAAAGGAAGAGGAAGAGCCCCGTTCTCTACATAGACACTCCACACAGAGGAGGACTTGAAGGCTCCAGAGGCCAGGCGCACACCCTGGTTACGCACAGTATTTAATTTTTCAAGGATGGATGGCGAGGCAGAGGAGTACAACTGTGACCCATAGTCCAGCTTTGAATGGACCAATGCTGAATACAGAAGCCACAGGGTGCGTCGATCACTTCCCCAAGAAGTGTGTGACAGTAATTTCATTATGTCCATTCTCTTCAGACAAAACCTTTTCAAAGCGTCAAAATGAGGCCTCCAAGAAAGCTTCGAATCAAATATCACCCCTAGAAATCTGAAATTGGGTTAAAAGGTGACAGGGACATCATAGAGTGACAAATGGGGAGGGTCCCATGTCACCAATCTATGATTGTAAAAGTGGACAGCCTTGGTCTTTACTGCGGAAAAGCGGAAGCCCTTGGAAAAAGCATTATCAGCTACGGTATTTATAACCCGCTGTAGCTTACGGATGACAAATGGAAGTATAGGCGATGAACAGATAAGCGCCAAGTCATCCACATATAGAGTTGAGAAAATCTCAGCTGGAATATTTGCGATAATGCTATCGATGGCCACAGAGAAGCAGGTGACACTGAGGACACTTCCCTGTGGCACACCAACTTGCTCTACAGGCTCTGATAGGGCATTTCCTACTTTTACACGTAGTGTGCGCCACATGAGAAATTGTTCGACAAACCTGGGAAGAAAGCCACGCAGGCCCCAATCATGGAGTTATTTAAGGATACCACACCTCCAAGTGGTATAATATGCTTTCTTAATATCAAAGAAAACAGCTGCCTCTTTGAGAAAGCATCTCTTACGAGTGACTCCATTCTAACAAGCAGGTCGATGGTAGTCTGTTTTTTTCTGAACCCTGATTGAGAGGGAGATATAAAATGGTTTGTCTCCAAAAACCAGACGCGTCTTGTATTTATCATCCTCTCAAACAATTTACATGGACAACTAGGTTGGGCAATGGGGCCATAATGGGTGGGTTCCGTCCCATCCTTTCCTGGTTTTCGGAAAGGTAAAACCACAGCCTCCCTCCTCATAGAATGGAAGCAGCCCCTAATCAAGATGAAGTTATGGATGTCCAGCAAATATGAGAGGAGGGATGGATGCATATTCCTAATCATATCATAGGAAATGCCATCCGATCCGGGGGCAGTGGATCCACAGTGTCTCAGTGCATTATGGAGCTCATGGATATAAAAGAGCCGGTTATAAGGCTCATTATCCATGTTAGGTTCCATAAAGTTGATAGGATGCTGCTGTGTTCGAGCCTAAAGCGCTGGAATTGGATGGAATAGTTGTCTGGGCTTGAAATATTAGCAAACGATCCGGCCAAAACATCAGAAATATTCGACAAGTCCCCTAACAGTTCTCCGGCCTGAACAATGTTGGGAGCTGTAAAGCCATTGGATTTCTCCAATAGCTTTTTGAATTTCTTCCAGATTTTGTTTACAGGGGTATGCCAACATATCGATGCGATGTAAGCATCCAACGAGGTCTTTCGAGCTTGTCGAATGGTGCGTCGTCGTGCTGCCCTTGCTCGGTTACGAGCAAGTTTCTTTACCATCGTGGGACACCGATGGTAACGTCGGCAAGCCGTTTACATTCAGTGACAACTCTTGAGCATTCAGAAGATCACCAAGACAATTGTAGCCCACGAGCAGTTGACTCCTGGGAAGGAGCAAAGGTTGGTTCCTTCTCATCCAGGGATCGAAGGAATTCCAAAGCAGTATCAACAAGTGGGACTGGAGTGATAACTGGCTTTGGAGCTGAAGAAGAGCTTGGTCCTTTAGGGGGACAGGATGAATGTCCAGAGGTGTAATGGATACCACCTGGGGACCAACATGATCAACATCTACATGTTCTGGAGCGGTAGCAAGGTGCTTCATCACCCTTGGGGAACCAGGAGAGGATGGAAGGTTCCTCTTCTTGTTGGTAACCTCAGAAGCACGGTTAGGTGCCGACCAAGAGTGTTCATCACGAGGAGATGTACGTTTAGGACGGGGGAGACTATTTACCTGGTCAGGCACAGGAGAGCCAGTAGGAGGTCTCTGGCTTCTCCCTTTCTTTGGCCCGGTAGAACGCAGATCATCAGAAAAGCTCACACCAGGTTGGACATACATCTCCTTTACTCTTCTTCTGGCCTCTTTAAAACTGACCCTGTTCTTTTTTCTAATGGCAATGACTTCCCTCTCATAGAGAAAGAAAGTGCATGGCTGTGATTTTGCAGGGTGTTATCCACCACAGTTAGGGCAGCACGGTTGTTAAGAAAAGGGCGTCCCGTGATAATCCGATCCACAATTCACACACAACCTTGCCTGTTTACAAAACTTGCTTACATAGCCAAAGCATTGGCAATGGAAGAAGCGTCGTGGGTTTTCAACCTAAGCTTGACTGGGATGTTAAGATAGCCAGCCTTAATGTACTTGGGCGGTTCCAATCTGTTGAAGGTCAAGATTATGGTGGCGGTAGGTAACACAGCGCCATTCACAAACCTGGAAATGCGGTGGGCACTTACAACCTTCTGATTGGTAAGTTTTGATACCAGCCTGTCAACATCGTAATATATTAACTCTCCCGATCACATAATACCTTTACTATTGTTACAGGTCGGGTGCGAAGCAGAGGGCATGTCTACAGCAGCTAAAGACTGTAGGGTCTTAATTTGCTGATGCTGCTCGCTTGATTTCGCCTCAACTATCAATGCGCTATCATTACGTGGCCACATTTGAGCAGGTTCGCCCCCATTTCTCAACAAAATCCTCGTAGACGTCGAAGATGTCAGCCTTACTAAGAGGACTATCGTTCGCTTTTAAGACTAAAAATCGGTCGTAATCCAACTCAGGGTCGACTTTTGACCCAAAAGTATCAAAGCGTCTACCGTCAGGTCTCTGGGAGTTATGTTTGTTAAATTTACCCATATAAGTATATATTTTATTTTAAGCAGCCCCTGGAGCCGAGGGCATGCACCAAATCGCCATCGTGAGTACAAAGAGTGACCATACAGCCCAGACGGAGTAACCCGTCCCCCGACTCCCACTGTCGTTTTAAAAACAGTGGAGCCGCATAACGGAGATTCTCTGGACTGCGGTGCTAAGACCTCCCAAAAACAAAACGACGACCCGGGCAACCAAACCTGATCTGAGGCACGGTCCTGCAGACGATGCCCCCCCAGTGGGCGAATCCGTCGACCTGAACAGAGGCAAAAGTAAGAAAAGAAGGAGAAGAGGCTTAGCTGTGGCCGGACGGCATGGCGGCCAGGAAGGCAAATCACCGCGCCGCTTACGGGGGAGAGAATTGGTACAGAAGACGAAGTATGGTTTAGCAGAAGGAGAAAAAGGATGCCAAGCTGGGGCCGGACGGGGCCTAAGTCCCGTCAGCACGGCGGCCAGGAAAGCAAATCGCCGTGCCCCTTACGGTGGGGTCTGTGCCGAGTAAGAAAGAATATGTTGAGGGACTTTTGATGTGAAAGGCGTAAGATGTATGAATATGGAACTATCTGGTTACATGATTGTACTGTGTATGGTTAAATTGGTTGTTACATTGACGAGAAGGGAGGAGGAACGCGGTAAGGGAGGGGGAATCAGAAGTGAAAGGAATTTAAAGAAGAAACAAGTTAGGTAACTGCTCAATCCAGGTGGATTCTAAATGGCAGCAGGAACAAATGGGGGCAAATTAATTATAAAAGAAAGAGAAAACCTCTATGAGAACAAAAATTAATAAAGGTGTAAAAGATTCCTCTGCCAGAAGGAAACGAATGCATGACAGACGAGGGAAACTTGAAAGGGTTGGAAAACAGGACGACCGGAGAATGGAAAAATGAGAGCATTCCAGTAGATGATTGACGACTGATTGATACCCACCACAAAAACGCCAGCCGAAACAAGATGGATGCAGGTAAATCTCGTGTGGCTGATGCGAACGCGGCAAAGGCTCCCCTCTAAGGGCAGTGGATTTCTGAAGGCTCGAAGGCTAAGTACGAACAGATTTTTGATATTATATAATTTAAAAGATGAACACCCATCCGATTCGTCCTGCCACAACTGAAAAACATAATCTCTTATAGAGGGAAGGAAATCTCGAAATAACAATGCAGAGTTATCCAGGGATCCAGAGTAGGCTAAACGGGCCATTTGATCAACCTTCTCGTTGCCCAGAACCCCTGCATGCCTGGGGAAAAACAAAATAGAACTCGATAACGGGACGCATTCTGGACCAGCCAGTTGCAGATTTCTGCGACTTAGGGATGGGAAGCACTAAAATAGCGCATTGTGTATAAACACTCCTAGACTCGGAGAAAATGACAAAATCTTTAAAAGATAAAATTTGAATCGGTCTAAAAGCTAAAGTAATAGCTAAATGTTCAGCGGTAAAAATAGAAGCTGCCAGCGGCAAAGACAAAGGTAAAACCTCTCCTGAGTTGGCGGGTGCAGCACTCACGCCTCTATCTCACTTGGTACCATCTGTATTATATCGGGCAATTTTGTGTATGTGAAGTCGCATACTCGACGAACAGGCTCTTAAGAGAGCAATGGTCCACGTACGACTTGTCCAGGCTCCACATGCTGGTGCAAACTGTGGGAGGTGGAGCACGCCAACTAGGGTCAACGACGCCGGAAGGGCAAGAAACCTTAGAGCACCCAGGTTGGAGAGATGATCTCCTATCCGGAGGTTCAAAGGGCGGGGTAAAGACGGCAACCTATCGAATGCCGCCGTTGACTCAGCAGCATAAAGGCATATGTAAATCTCTGATACAGGGGCCTGCCGCATACGACACAAGTATCACATATAGATCTGGAGTCGATTAAAGGGCAAGGGGAACACCTCACTCTCACAGTAAAGACTGTTCACGAGGTGGTGCGGAAGGCTCCACTGGAAAGACAAACCCCGAAGTTACGAGGAAGTTCAGCATTTTAAGGTCTGAGGGTGAAGCCGAGGAGTAAACTTGGCACCCATAGTCCAATTAGGATTGAACGAGGGTAGTGTATAGTGACCACACTGTTTGACGATCACTGCCCGACGTGATGTTGTGCTCCTCGTGGCCGCCAGAGCTAGCCTGTTATCTCTTTTCCGTTAATTAGGGTGTTGCGTTTTGATAGTAAGCTAAATCGATATCCTTAGAACAAAGAATACGAATACATTCAAATGCAACCTGTAACGAATTGGAAAATAATTCAAAATATTAATCTGTACTATGTGCTTCCCGACAACCGTTAACCATCACCTGGATTCAAATTCATCACCCGCCCCCCGCATTGCCTACTCAACCAAACAACTGTTTCTTTTGAAAAAAGGATGTGGTTACCCCGACAGTGCTACAATACTGACAATGAAAAACCTGCAGCTATTCCACGCACGCGGATGCAAACGCGGTAAGCTAATCCAAAGGAAAATTCCCAAACACAAAATTAGGGTATTCCCATGTAAGAGGCAATCTAAAGCATTCAAACCTCCATGCCACTTTGAAGTGCTGATAATACGCTATAACTTCTCAACATTACTCCTATTAAATCTGACATCTCAAAGCAATAAAATGGACGAGATGACAACAGTCATTAACACTCAGCACCCAGGCATAGTAGCGATCACAGAGGCCTGGCAAGTTGACTCTGACGTAATTAACATTAATAACTACCAATTGTTCCACAATCTATACACGACTCGCTATACCCATCACCCATCCAAGTTGATGTGCCCCATGACCTAGAGGTGTTGTAAGGGTGACGCCAACTCAACACCCTCGCCATGCTGCGTCCCTCTTGTTCTGTGTGGTGTACCATCCCCCCAAAGCCCCCACCAAATCTGAACTACTGCATCATCTCACCCAAACTACTGACCTCCTCAAAATTCAATACCCAAGCTCAAAAGTTATTATCTGTGGAGATTTCAATGAAATAAAGGTAACAGAACTTCAGAGAGAGACTAATCTCCAATAGGCAGTCAATTTACCCACACATGGTAACAACATTATCGACATTATCTTGACTGAGGAATACTACAACCTCCCTCAACCCTTCGCGCAACCCTTGGGCGCAAAACCAACATCTACGTTATGTGGACGACCAAGGCCACACTATCTCCTGTTCAAAGTGCCACAACATTGACCTACCGCACACTCCGACAGTCCTCCACTCTAGCCTTTGGTGACTGGATTGTTCACCACCCCTGGACCGAAGTTCTTACCGTAACCGATGCTAACACTAAATGGAATAACTACCTGTCCACGATCACGACAGCTTATCACCACTTTTTCTCTGAGCAAACTCTCCGGCAACACCCCAATGACCTTCCATGGATAAGCAACTGGATAAAAAGGTTAATGCAGCAAAGAAACCGAGCCCACCTCAACAACTCATCCCTCTACAAACCTCTCCGTAACAAAGCAATAAATGAGATTAAATATGCAAAACGCAACTATTACCCAAGCAAACTTCAAGACCTAAAAGAATCTGACAATAGCAAATGGTTCAATCAAATAAAGAACTTGTGCGGGCTGAACAAAGCCTCCTGTACCCCACCTTGCATTAGCCACCTCCACCCCCCCCTTGACACCGCGAACGAATTAAACAACCACTCGCCACCATCTGCCAGCAACTCCCTCCTCTCGACCCGTCTTTACTGCCCACTTTCCTCCCCATGCAAACCACAGCGCCTACTGTACAAGAGTTCTAGGTTTGGCAGAAAATTAAGAAATTAAAAACCATACGCTCTTTAACTCCCACTGACCTCCCTATGCCTCTTTTAAAGGAATTTGCCCCCGAGCTCTCCGTACCTCTTACTTCCATTATTAATGCCTCTCTTCAACAGTGCAAATCACCCAGTGACTGGAAGACATTCTACGTAACTGCCGTACCTAAGAACCCTTCCCCCACCACCCGGGATGAGACCCGCCCTGTGTCAATCACGCCCATTCCAAGATTGATCTGCGAGAGTTTTGTGAAAGGTTGGGCTTACACGGACCTCGCCCCCAAAATCGATCCACCGCAGTACGGGAACATCCGTGCTATTTCAACCACACACTACCAGGTCAGTCTCCTAGATCACATATACGGAGGCGTGGAAGCACGCAAAACCTCTGTTTTGGCCACACTCATAGACTTGAGGAAAGCATTCGACCTGGTGGACCATACGCCCGTGATCACCAAGGCAACAACCATGGGACTGCATGAGTGTCTGGTGGCTTGGCTGGCTGATTTTTTCTCGTCCACCCTCTTTCCCCTTACATATGGTATTCCACAGGGCGCCATAGTTGGCCCTCTGTTGTTCCTGGTACTAATTAATGATGCTCTTATCAATATCCCAGACCGTTGGAAATATGTAGATAACTGTACCTTTGCTAACCATATTCAAAATTCTGACCCCAATTATCAGCCACTTCAAGATTCCCTGAATCACCTCCTCACCTCGGCAGCTGATAATCACGGGACAGTAAACCACAATAAGACTGTTACGCTCCACTTTGATCTCGCCACCACCTCGACCCAGTCTTCCACCCTCACGCTGGGAGACCACAGCCTGGAAATTGTTCGATCTGCCAGGGTTCTTGGTGTCACCATGGATGACAGGCTGTCATGGGGGACCTGCACGTCAACACCGTTGTGTCCTCGGCCTCCTTCAGGCTGTATATGCTGTGACGCCTCAAGTCCCTGTGAGTCCCTTCATCCGAGCTCTCCAGCATATAAAGGACTTTCATACTGCCGAGGTTTACGTATGCATCCCCAGCCTGGTCCTCCAGCCTCAACGTGGCACCACGAGAGAGGTTGGAAAGAGTGCAAAGAAGAGCCTTAAAGATCGTGCTGGGCCCCTCCTACAACGGCTATGATAATGCTTTGATAACCCTGGGACTCTCTTCCCTCGCTACAGTTTATCAAAAAGCAATAATCCAATTCGGCAAACAACTGCTCAACAACCCTCGCCACCGTCACCTCCTGTCGCCCCTGGCTCCCCTCCTCGCCACGCCACTCGCTCCCACAACCAACTCGTCCCCATCAGATCACATATTAACAGGCACCAGAAAAGCCCAATCCCAACAATTCTGAAAAATATAAATGAGGAGAATAAATGTAATTGAATACATGTATTGTACTTAAGCAGACTGTCTGTAAATTATCTGTAAATACTATCATTATGCTACCCTTGTAAATACTCTCCCCATTCGCTGTATAATACCTTTTAAATATTGTATTTTGTCAGTCGAAATGACTGTTTGTATCCTAAATAAACCGTTTTATTATTATATTATTATTATTATCATAGAACCTTCAAAATATCTAGAGCCCACAAACAGCCCGTTTGAAGAAGGCGTACGAGTGGTAACCAAGTAAGTTTGGGATCAAGAGTTATGCCAAGGAACCGAAACTCAGAGACGAACTCTATCTCTACCCCTTGTAGGGAGATAGGTGGCGGAACAAGAGCTCCCCCACCTCGGTGGAAATACATTGCCTCCGTTTTATTCGTGGAAAAGCGGAATCCTCTAAGTTGTGCACTTTTCGAAACCCCATCGACAGCCGGTTGCAGACAACGCGCCACTGATGGAAGGTGAGGCGAGGAACAGTATAGTGCCATGTCATCGACAAACAGGGGCGCCGATACAACCTCCAGGATAGAGGAAATGATATCAGTGATCGCAATTACAAAACACAAAATACTTAAATTTCTGCCCTGCGGAATTCCCTCCTCTTGAGGATGCAGGTCAGAGTAGGTGTCTCAAACACGCCTCATAAAGGATCGAGATGCTAAGAACTCTGAAATAAAGATTGTAAAATACGTCTCATTCCCAAACGTGTAGCTGCAATGTTGTATCGCAGGTTTTCTCATTGTCGAAAAATATGACCAAGAAAGACTCTGTGCTTTAATGAGAAATCTTTCCGGACCTATCTCTCGAAACGTACTAAGAGGTGAAGGGTACTATGACCCCTGTGAAAACCGCACTGAAATAGAGACAGTAAACGATTGTTTTTTAGGATCCAATTTAGGCGTACCAACGCCCTCTTTACTAGTAATTTGGTCAGACAGCTGGTAAGAGCTATAGGGCGGTAGTGGTCTGCGTCCAACCTGTCCCTGCCCGGTTTGACAAAAGGAAGGACAATCCCAACGTGCCATGATGATGGGTTAGAACCATTCACCCATATAAGGTTGTACAAGTCAAGTAAGAAAATGACAGTGTGGATGGGGGTGCTGAATCATATCAAAATGGATCTCGTCAAGGCCAGGAGAAGTTAACCCACAAAGGGAAAATGAAGCACGCAATTCGTCGATGGAAATCAAGGCATTATACTGCAGGTTGGAATTCGTCGTAAAATTAAGAGGATCAGACTCTTTGTTTGATTTATAGGCTAGAAAGCCTTATTGTAACGGCTGACACCAGTGACCACACGGAAATGGTTAGCCAAAGCGTTGCTGACCACCAGGATGTCATTCAATAAGGATCCCTGCAAATTGATTGTGAGGCATTATGGCCGGCATAGTGACCCCGGATCTTATTAATCCTCCTTTAGATATGTGCGGTTCGGGTCTTAGAGGAAAATGATGAAACTTATCGGCGCCATGAATTTCGGCGAGCCTTACAAAGTGTTCTTTGATGAAGCACCCGAGCTCGGTTTAGGTCAACCTTGTTACAAAAGATTGGATTTCGCCGGAAACGGGCATGAGCTAACTTGTAGTTTTTAACGGTTGTCGCACATTCTAAGCTCCACCAGCGCACGGTTGAACGACTCATTACGAGTCACCTCCGGAAAATGGTCTGTGTAACCGCGTTGTAGATAATTATCGATGTGAAGTACGCCTCTACTCGTCCACACAATTTAAGGTCCCCAAGGAGGCACTTGCGAAAAACGCCTCTCGGAAACCTTCCTAATCGGCATGGCCTAAGTCTCACTTGATAGCTATGGTGGTATGAGGGCTATGATGAACGGCCGACAAGATAATAGGGAAGTGGTCACTTTATTGAGGTTATCAAAGGCTAACCATCAAAAATCATGAGGTAATCCCGGGAACAGAGAGACAAGTCAAAACAACTAAAAGATTACGTCTGGACATGATAAGAGGTAAAATAACTGGTTTTTAAAACGCAGAGAAAGTCAGATAATAAAAGATACTATAAAGCACTGCCTTTAGTATTACGAGTAATATCGCCCCAATATGGGTGATGGGCATTATAATATCCGAGTAATTTGGGTGGGCGAAACGGTTACGGGGACTTCTGCAATCAAAAACAGATTTTGGACAAGGTTGTGTTGAGAGTAGGATGACACCTCAACGACGATATCATCACTACCTCCTAACCACATCCAGTGGAGTTTACCACAGCTGGACTTGGATGATTCATTAACGTCAAACACATCCACATTTTCAAGAGGGGTTTCAGATGAAAAACTCACGACCAGAAAACGGGGATAATCTAAATCTGGGTCAACATCGTTGGCATAGGGATCCAACGAGTGAAGGAAGGCTGAAAGGGAAACTGAAGCACATTTGGCACGAGAACCCTTACGAGAAGGGGAAGTTTTATGTTTATGAAAAAGCCATTGCAAACATTCTCCCTTGGGACTCCGCACCACGGAGGCCTACAAGGGCTCGGCGCTACTGCAACTCTAGATTCGATCACGTCCAGTATGGCCTCTTGGAGAAGGGATACGAATCAACCACACCATATTTATAGGCCGAAGAGGCTGCTCGAGTTCAACTACGCGCGAAAAAAAGGGCCAATGATGGGTTTCTCCTCGGGCATCGGCAAACAAACGATGGAGACGCTCAACCTCCGACTTTCATGAAAGAAGAATTCAAAATCAGTCAAAAAACACACGCATTGGTCAATTAACTGTCACGGCCGCAAGATAGGAGAAAAAAATGGGGAAATAAAGGTCAGTAAAAGAAAATTATAGGGGTGGAGAATAGGGATGTATTAAAAGTTTGGTTTGCAGCCAGCACCAGGGGACCCCTAAGGGCCCCAAGGCAAAAGCTGAAAGAGGCTCGAGATGGAAATAGGAGGCTATTGTGGAAGGAAGTGAGAATGAAGAGGAAGATGGAGAAAAATAGCTGTGTGAACATCAAAGGCAAGAATGGCCGTTTACTTGCGAGCAACGAGATGGTCAAAAGTTATTGGCGGGAATCACGCTGAACCACGCTAATACTCTGTAGGAAAATTTAGAATTTCTCTATTTTCTGTGAATCAATTTTGATGAAACCTTTCCCACCTGGTCAGCACAACATGGCAAAAATAATGTTATGTTTTCATAATGCTGTGTTGCGTCCTTCCTTTTTTTCAGATTCGTCGTTTTTCGGGTGAACCAAGCTAATAGCTTTTGAAATAAAGTAGCCCATCTAGACATATTTTGGAGAAAAAATGGATAATTATACATATTAAGCATATTTTGCTTATATATGTATTTAAGAGAAAACCATAATTATAATACACGATTGATGGACATAATGAATTGTTTGCCCAAATTAGCGCCATTTTAACAGATGACTTCAAATACCTTACTATGTAAGGAATCTGTCAATTTCTTAATAGTAGCAGCTGGACTGCCTCTGACGCAGCTTTGATGGCCACCCATAGGACTTCATTAGACAAAATTTGACGTCCATCGGCATAAACATCTTGTTTTTTGATGCACCACAAACTTTCAATTGAGTTGAGATCCGGAAAGGCTGGCAGCCACACCATCAACTTGTCACCTTGTACTGTATGCCGTAAGAGCCTAGGAACGCTTGGGTGATACTGGCAGAGTGGGATGGAGCATGGCTTTGCTTGAAAACTATAGTCCTTAAAAGTGCCAACGGTATGTCATCTAGCCAGATATCCAAAGCCTCCTTCATGAGATGGCAGTAGGCGGCTCGGGTCACTTTAAACCCATTAGGCACCCTGACTGTGTCCAATTATACCTGCCCACAACAGGACTCGTCTTTCTCGTTGTTGACGTCTTAAGCGTTGCTGACGCTCATGTCCTAAATAGATCCAAACATTTGCCTAACCATCAGGTCCTTTAAATGTCGCCCTGCTATCGCCAATGAAGAGAATGCAGCTCATGTCCAAGTCATGTACTTCCGGGCCCATTGAAGCTTCAAAGTCTTGTGACGGGGCGTTAAAGTAAGCAGTTCCGGGAGAGCTCGCATGGAAGCCACGGGGCTTAAGATACTGTTCCCGGTGGTCTTCGGTACGTGGGGACGACCAGCGGCAATGAAGAAGACTTTGTTTGTTCTTACGAGTTTTTAACGTAACTGGCCGCCAATATTCCTCAACTCCGTAGTTGTCTCAGTCTTGGAGGTCCCATAATCGGATTGCTTCTTAGCGAAGGATCCTTCAAAAGTCGTTTAACCGTGTGCACATAGCAAACTAACTTCTCCTCAATAACATAAAGAGATGTCTTCAGCACTTTCTTTGATGAAAGACTTTTCTTCATCGTTGAGGCTTCTGCGACGTCCCATTGTTCTTAAAAAGGATATATAGATGTTATTTGCGTGGTTCCCTAATATAAGATGAATCTGAAATAAAAATTGAAGGACGTAACACATCATAATGAAAAAATTACATTACTGTTGTCATATTGTGAAGACCAGCTGTGAAAAAGTTTCATCAAAATTCATTCTCAGAGAAGCGAGAAATCTGAACTTTCCCTACCAAGTTATTGACGTGATTAAAGGTGTACTTTCCACATCTTTTGTCTTCCACTAACTACAGCACTTCATAAACCCACTAAAAATGCAACGTAGATATCCCAATCCCTTGAGTTTGACTTTCGAGTATTGATTTTAGGAAATTGGCTTTTTGGTAATCCACCGAGGAATATGACTGCGATGAGAGTGTGGGCGAAAATGGGGGAATTAGAAAGGATAAGTAAGGTAAAAAGGATCGAGGTTAAATGAAAGACAACCCCCATTTTCCCTAGATAATAAGGAAAAGGAAGGCTTGTTTTAAAGTACGAACATTCGTACATATTATCACATGTACTCCAAAGTGCGACGGTGAACCCCTTTAGAACTTGGATTATGTAATTGGTCGACACAATCATGAGTGAAAGAGTGCAATTATTTTATTTACCTTTATCAACAGCATCCTTACGCTCTTGAAGCACTTCTACTTACCAAGACCTTACAACGCAACCACCATATACATTCAATAACACAAGCACCACCACTTTTTAACATCTTAGTCATTATATCACCTATTCCACCTGCCTTCCTATTGTTCGGCCTCACACCACAATCAACCTCTCGCATAGTTATTATTCCTCTACAACAACACCCGGTTTGCACATTTGAAGCCAATTGTATTCACATTCTCTTCATCTTCCATACCCCCATTATACAACTTATCAAAGTACTTTCGACCTTGAGTTTTGACCTCATTGCTCACAAATACCCTTTCATTCTTATACTTTATATTCACGCAACTCTTCATCTATTTGTTTGTCACCTTTTTTGTTACTTCTTCCATCCGAATGCTTCGTTTGTGGCTTTCTTCGGTTAATTACCCGTTTAACTTTTCACTTCTCCTCTCGTCTCTGTGCATGCACTCATCTGCATTTCCCAACACGCTCATCTGTGCTACTAAACATCTGCAAATACGTCTCCTTTTTGCTCTCCATCCCACGTTTAACATCTTCACTCTAGCATTTGGCTTTCTCTTTTCATTTCTCAAACGCATTTGCACTATCCACTATCACCTTTTCTCTATCATTATTTTCACACTTCTTTTCTCGACATCTCAAGCGCTTTCACATACTATCCTACCTCTCTCTCTCTCTCACTTTTTTCACCCTTTCTTTCCGCGTTATTTCCCTATTTTCATCTACGCACCAAGCCTTTCAACCTTACACAGCACAATCATGTGATTGGATAGTCCCATATTCATGCCTCTCACACCTTACATATTTTTCTTACTCGGCAGAGATCAATCACACCCTTACATTATCCCTTTCTCGTTTGCTCAATCCATGGATTTTTATGCACATCCTTGTGGTGAACGAACCTGTTTGCACACACAAGTTTCTGCCCGCACATAAACCTGCCACCCTCTCTCCAGGTGCACTGAAAGCTCCAGTTCTCCCTTTACTTATTCTTTCACCTCATTGTCCATTCACATCTCCCGCAACCTTCAACCGATTCCATCAACACCTTGGACCAAGTCATTTCAGAACTTTTCTTTCTCTGCCTTTACTTCCATCATTACAAGACCCATACTCTACAACCACGTACAGTTTCGCCCTTGCCAATCTCAACTTCACCCATATAATTTAGTTTTTACCTCACGCATTCATACCCACGGCAACGACTCCAACCGAGTAGAGGCATTTTTTTTTTTACTTTAGCAATGTTAAGCCACATCGGGTGTGATAAGATTTGAGTCGAATTCAGGAGAATGGGGTGCTGACGCCGTAGACTGCAGATGGATGGCAAACCACCATCCAAAACTTCGTGGGGAAGATACCCGTATTTAAGGTTGTTATACATCTGTATTTTCCCGTCCGTCCTTCATTTCGTTCTAAAAAAACTCAATTAGTTCTAAAAGTCATCATCTGGACCGTGGTTATATTTAGTTTATGATTTTCGATTTCCATACCCTGTATGTTTACATGTATATGTTGGGCGGGGACAGGATGTCTTTGAGAACTTCTTTTAGAATATACCCATGTGGAAAACCTACCCGTACTGGTTTCCAGGGGTGTCGTCTTTCTAGAAAACTGCCAATTATGGCTCCTTCTCATATTACTAGTCTTAGATTTCTTCCTAAGAGAGGGTTTCTCTTACTAGTCCGACTATTTTGCCTTTAACTGACCCTAAGAGCTAAGTTCTTACTAGTCTGACCCTTTTGTCTTTGAGTGAATCTAAACATTTATCACAAGTCGCGAGTGGAGATACCTGAACTAGTTGTTGGTTCTTCTCTCTCGTCGCTTGAAGGGCGTCGAAAGCCTGATCGACACGCGACATCAACTGGAAGCGCAGCGTCAGTAAATCCCGAAATCTACCGCACACGGCATCCACGCTTTTCGCTTCTTGTTCCCACAAAGGAACCGTTTTCTCGACATAATCCTGCGAAATGTGTAGTTTTCATTACCCCAAATGGAAGGTTTAGTGCGTAAAAGACTGTAGCGAACTAATAGTTTGGAAACAAAATTCTCGCACAATTTTTATTGACAATGATTTACAACGAAGCAATACGGCCAAAAAATATCGATGAACAATGTAATCACCGTTATTTTTGACTACCTGTTTCCATGACATCAGTCAATCCTGGTCGTTTCTTCACAATTGCATCTACCACCTGTTGCAGTTGCTGACCGTATAATTGAACGTCGATAGACTGATTGCGTTCCAACATTTCCCAGTAAATCACTACTTTCCCATCCCACCAGAGACAAACCATAAGCTTCTTTTGATGTTGGTCGGCCTTTACCTGAAGTTGTGCAGGTGCATCTTTGTCATCCCAGCTTCTTTTAAGTGCCATGTTTGAGAGTAGACACCATTTTAAATCTTTAGTAACTACTTTTATCAACCAATAAAACGACATTTCTTAGACAGTAGTGCCATGCAGGCATCTATGCAGTGCTGACGTTTGAAGTCGGTCAGTTTAGGTGGAATCCATACGTCCAGTGTGCTTAAATTACCAATTCCCTCCAAATGATGCAAAATAGGTGTATGGCTGACGCTAAACTTTTCACCCAGCTCGCGTGATGTCAGATGTCGATCAACTTTGACACAGGTACACAAACGGTCCTTGTCAATAAGTGAGAGGTTGGCTGATCTTGGAGATCGAATTGGCCACGCCGAAACTTTTTAAGCCAATCGTAGGCTGTGCTGCAATTTATTGTGTCTTCTCGAAATGGTTGGTTGATACGACATTGCGATTGGGCAGCGTTTAGGACGGACTTGTAATGATACAGTAAACGAGTACGTTGTTGCTCACGAAAAAGAGTTATTTGATGGGTAATTTTGGAAACTTTAGATATCATATAGGGCGTCCAACTAATTACTGTGTAGTGGCCTAGGCTTTCCTAGGCCTCGCTTGAAGGTGTATAATGACCTAGTCTATCTAGACTCTAGGTCACTGTGCCCTTTCAATTGAGGCCTAAGAAAGACTCGGCCACTGCACATTAACTACTCGTACACCTTGTATAAATCTATAAATAAATAAACTTCTAAAAAGGCTTGTGCGTGAACTTTGTTTCCAACCTAATAATTTATCAAATTTTAAAGTGGCCGATAATATATGAGAGGCTGTGGAGATGGAACCACATTATAGAATCACATCTGACTCAAAACCACCTCAAAGGTGAGCATTTTTAAGTCTTATAAGGTTCTATAATTTGTTCACAGTAAAGCAGTGCTCACAGTTCTTTACTGAGCGAAGACGTTTTTCAGACCTCCTTAAACGTTACCTCCTTTACCGGATAGTGAGATGTAAATAGCAAATGTATTTCGTCCAAGAATTCCAGGTCTAAAATGAATGAAAATTGCTAATTGCTAATTGTTTAAGTGTGTAGTTGTGTGTAAGGGGCAAATGGGTGTGTGGGTAAATAGGGAAAATAGACAAATGGTGAAAAGAGAAAGTAGTGTGGAAGATTTGCAAAGAGATGCTAGAGCATGGTGATCAGGCTTATCGGTTTCAAATTGTTTATTTTGTTATGTGTTTCCTCTGTTAATAGCGTTAGAGTTTACTTTTACTTTAAGTGCTGTGCTTAGTTTCTTTGTTATTGTTTCTTTTAGTGCGTGTTTTCGTGCTCTTTGTTTTTTTTTTGAAGTCTTGATCGTGGTTATTAAGTCTTTTTCGGTGATTTCATAGTCAATAATCGGTGTTTTTCCTTATTCTGGGTATCGTACTCTTTGTCGGTTTTGTTTTGTCGTAATTTCAGGCAAAATCAATTCTTTTCATGCGTAGAACGGTACTTCGTTTCCGCTAGCTAATAGGCTAGCGGAACTCGGAAATGTGGCACGACTTGGAGCTCTTATGTTATGGTTAATCATTTGAATGATTTCGTCATTCAAATCCTGACTAAAGAGCTCCTGTATAATTATTAGGTGTTTTTCAATGACAATGTTAATTGGACTTAGCCCAGCCTCCCGGTGCAGTTCTTCTTGGCCTCTTCTTTCCCACCTACGTGTACCCGTGATTAGGTACCCGCATTTGTTCTGCACCACTTCTAGTTTCCTCTTTTGTGTTTTCGAGACACAAGAGAGAGCAAAGGTGGGGTACAGCAACGTAGATCTTACAAGTGCATTGTAGATCTTTCTCTTGTTGCTTTCACATAGATTTCTGAACATATACAGAGCTCTTACTGCAGCTGAGGCCTTGGAGATTCGATCTTCGACGTGCTTCCTGTACCCGGTTGAGGTAATCCTCATTCCGAGTACAATGCACTCCGTGATGTATGGATAGCGTGTATCCCACACCCTGACATCTGCTAGTAGCCTTCTACCGATGAGGCCTACTTTGATCTTTTCGCGGTTCGTTCAAATCTTACGTTATGCTCGTAGATGTTTAGTCTTTCAATTTCTGATGCTGTCATACGAGCTTGCATAGTCGCGTTCCTCTGTATACAAGTGATTATCTGGCTGAAATCATCGGCGAATGGAAGGTTGAGGCAAGTGGGGTTCGCATGAACTGGGACACCTGTGGTCTAAATCGAGTAGAGAGTGGGAGACAGACACTTTCCTGCAGGAGGCCCGCAGTGAGCGGAAACTTCGGTCCATCCGTACGCCCTATACTGACTTACGCCGCTCTCTCCATGGCATAGTCACAGAGAGTTCTTTCTAAGTTTTCATTTGGGCCCAGCCGTAGGATCTTGTACTGTATTCTCCTTTACCACACCTTATCAAACGCCTTTGACACATCGCAACAAACAATGTCCATGTAACTCCTTCCCCGTTTGGCTTGGGTTAGCTTTTCCATGATGACATTTATTGCCATCTCTGTACTTCGCTTTTCTCTAAACCCGAATTGATATGGGTTTTAGAAGGAGTTCTCCTCCAAGGGGGACACCAGCCTTCGGTTGAGGATCTTCTCGAAGGGCTTCCTGCCAAATTCCAGGAGTGAAATTGGACAGTAGCTTGCCTTCAATCTCGGGTCTTTCCCATGCTTCGGCAAGAACACCATTTTTGCCGTTTTGTAAGCATATGAGAAGTATCCCGTGTTCAGACAGGCATTGTATATTCTTCTCATTCCTTCGATGATATTGGCTGGTGCCTTTTCGAAGTTTAATTTTGTAAGCCTCGATTGTCCTAGGACTTTCTGTTGGAATGAGCGGAGCGCGCCGAGTAGTTTTATAGTGTACGAGAAGTGCAGGCGAGCGGCTTAAAAGCTTCGTTTGAATGAGTCTTTTTTGAGACTCAGGATGGCCGAGTGGATTCGCCGCTGACTAACAGTGGTCCAGGGAGGCGGGAAGCTGTTCGCAACTCGCCTACGCTATTATTTTTTCTTTGCCTCTTTTCCTACTCCCCATGATCTACAGTTCTTCTTCAGTAATCTCAACGTCTCCGTCGCGCTGTCTGTTCACCTGATGGTGAGGGTGCGTCCTATGTATTTGTTCGTTTAGCTCGTCTATGATGTTGCTTTTGAACTCTATGTCGTAGTCTTCGTTTTCTTCTTTAGTTATACTGAAGATTCCTTCCCAATAACTTCGGAATATTTCTTCGATTCTTTCCTCTTCTGTCTCTATGTTTCCGTCTTCTTTTATTAGCTCAATCTTCTTCTTTCCAGTCGATCCTTTAAAGTATCTGATTTTATTCCAGGCTATCGTTCGCATTGTCCCATCGTCTCCATTGTTGTTCGAGGATCAACTGGTTCAGTTCTTTTTTATTTCTTTGCTTCTTTGGATTAGGTCAAATGATGCGTTCCTGATGTTAATTTCATATAGTAATCTCAGCTCACGGTAAGATTCCTTCATGTATTCAGTCCATCTGTAAGACGAGATGGACTTATACCAGGTTTTTGCAATACAAGCATTATCCACGTTGATGAGATGGTTATTGAGGTCTTCGAGTGCCTCGTCGATCTCTTTGAGGATTGCCTCATTCAAGTTGGGCGGATGGAATCACTCAAGGAGGCGCGCGTACCGTTGCCTGTCTGTTCTTATGCAATCCCTTCTGACTGCATGATGAACTTGTATAGAGTTACTGTTGAGGGTAAGCAGGATCCCTATATGGTCAATACATGGAATCTGGATTGGTCCTATGGAGTAGTTAAACGGTAACTAACGATTAGCCAAACATATGTCTGGCTTTATGGCACACACTCTTCTCACGAAGATGAGGAAATCGGGACCTATTCGCTTTAGCGGATGCTCGCATTGAATATCCTGAGATTATTTGAGATAATTAAGGTACGGAACCCATACAATTCTCTCAAATCTCTCTTGGTATTCGCGCAAATGTACGCTCGATATGACTCGTGTAACCCCTGTTGCTAATCTTGAGCCCCAGAACCGTCCTTTCTGTGCATTAAGGGATTCGCCCCCAGTCCATACGTATATCGTTGAAGGTCTTGCGAAACAAAGGAATTATTTTTAATTTGGGGGCATTAGTTGATATACTCCATCTCCTTTTGAAGGAGTTGATGTTAGCTATCTCCCTAGCCGTGTTTCTCGCCATGAATTCCCTGTGAACATAAACGGCGGTACAAATTTGCGATATATCGTCAGCGAACTGAACATATACCGAACACTTAGAGCGTGGTTGTGGTAGGTTACGTGTATAAATGTTGCATAAAAGGGGATTGAGACAGTCTCCTTGAGGGATCCCTGCTTTTAGTTCGAATTCGGGGCTTTTATGTTCTCTGATTTGTATGTATGCTCTCCTCCCCCTTATGTAGTCGCACAAAATCCTCTCAAGAATGGGGTTGGGGTCTACTTGAAGGATCTTATATTGTAGGCCTCTCTTCCAAACTTTGCCAAAAGCTTTTTTGACATCACGGGAGCAGATAAAAGGTCGGCATGCCTTTTATCTGCCTTGATCTTTGCGAGATTTCTGTGACAACGACTAGTGCCATGTCGGTCCCTCTTTTCCGTCTGAAGCCGTGTTGCTGCTCGTCATTCAAGTTGGTTTCATCCAGAAAAGAGTTAACCCTGTTAGCCAATATCTTATTGAAGACCTTGCCAGGAAACTCTAAGAGAGATATTGGGCCAAAGCTGGCCGGGCAGTCCGGGGGTTTTCCCGCTTTTGAAATAAAAATCATATTGGCCAATTTCCACTGGTCGGAGAAATAGCGCGTTTTCAGAGCGGCGTTCATGATATTTAGTAGGCCACTCCAAACGTTAGGCGGGGCCTGGATATAATTTTCGCGGGTCAGTCTCGTGCAACCCGGGGCTCTTTTACGAAATGATTTTTAGAGTAACGGAGAGTATAGGGCAGTGATTTCGCAACCATAGTCCTCCATTAATCTTTCCAGCGACACACAATGATGAAGAAAGGTTTTATGTATTTGTGCGTTTAGTTGTTGTATTACGTATTCTTCAAATTCGAGATCATAGTTGTCATTTTCTTCTGGGGTAATTTTAAAGATTGAAAACCAGAAAATTCTAAAGTTTTCTTCAATCATGTTCGTCTCCGTAAGTGTTGTGTTGTTATGCTTGAATGTGTAATTTGTGCGTGAGATTTTCCTTTTAGACGTTTTACCGTATGCCCTAAAGTGTGAGGGTCCTTTTCTATGTCAAGCCTGTCTATAAGTCTGTCTCATAGTAGTGTTTGTTGGTCCGTGATCAGCGTCCGGAGTTCGTCTCTTATTTTTCTTAGTCTTCTATAGGCATTGTGGTTGGGGCCTAACAACGCTACTACATTGAAGAAGTGTCTATATTCTTGGGCCAGGGATCGCATGAGAGGGGTCCACGGGGCAGCTGGGAGAGTTTTATATTTTATACGGGGAATAGTATTTAAATCGGCTTCTATTAGGTAATTGGTAAGTTTATCCAGCTCTTCATCTATTTCTTCTAAGTTTGAGTCATACAACAGGTCGGGGATGTAACTTTAAAGTGAATTTCCGTAAATTTCCTAGTTCGCTTGCTTGTAGCTTTTGCGTTATTGGATTGGAATTTGTATGGGGTTTACAGCTACCGCAATTTTAATAGCTTGGTGATCGCTCGGAATAATGGGGCCCAGTCCAATGTAATAGTTGAAAGGAAACCTGACGCTAGAAAAAAACTATGTCAGGTTTTGAGGCTGTCATCGCAGTTAGAAATGTCGGGAAATCGGGTCCGATTCTTGTCCTATATTATTAGTCAAGGAGTGTCTCGATGTTTCTACCTGTATTATTGTAGGAGGTATATTACGCTGCACATCTACCATTTAGATCTCCAGCGAAGAGAACGTTTCGCCTGTGGCCAAATATCTGTAAGATATTGTGCATGGGCACATAGCCGCGTCTCGGGGGTTGGTACCTCGTGGCAATGACCAGTCCCCCCAGGGCAGTACCCACTTCCATCGCGAGGTAAGATTCATCTAAGTCTCCTAAGGGAATAGGTGGGCGCGATAACGAAAAAATGTATCACGATAACCGATAAATCGATAATGATAACCTTATCGGCGATAACCGATAATCGATAACTGGCGAGAAATTTATTGCCCGATAAGGTGATAACCGATAAATCCAAAATTATAATACAATATTGATTATTGACTATATATAGCGTTATTTTATAATACTCGTACAATAGTAAGAATATTTGAATACTGTTTCTTAGTTTCCTACCTGGTGAGGCTCTCCTTCATCTCCTCATAGGTTTTGAGGATCCTCCTCCTAGCTCGGCCCTACCTATTCCTGCCTCCAAGGCACGCGTGGCTCGCCCCTGTGCTAAACTGGAATAAAAAACTGAAATTATCGATTATCGCTAGTTTGGAACCAAAGGTATCGGCGATACCGATAAATCGATAAGGCGATAAATTATCGCGATAACACCCACCTATGCCTAGGGGTTTATATTTTAGTCCTTTCTTTGACGGCTATTGCACATCCATCATACCGTTCCTAACTGTGGTTTTTGCTAATGACGTCGTACTGAAAAAATTGAAGTGCTTTCGTTGAGTCAGTCCGTCTTTGACGGCTATTACACATCCATCATACCGTTCCTGACTGTGGTTTTTGCTAATGACGTAGTACTGAAAAAAATGAAGTGCTTTTGTGGAGTCAGTCCGTGTTCCAATATGAGTATTAGGTAAGGGTCACTCTTTTGTATTATATTGTCATAGGTGGAACCTCTTCCGTCCCACCCATTGACGTTCATGTGTAGTATCGTAAGTCTGTCTGCTATTTTGTGTAGTGTTAGTTATTTAGTGTGTGACATTAAAGTAGACGTTTATTTGCGCTCTACTTCAGCCCGTGTGATGTACTGTTTTGAAGTGCTCCCCCTGCCCTTTCCTTTTTTCCTGTATTCCGTGTCCGTGGTAAATTTCACCATGTTTTGAGCGAGAGCCTCTTAGACTTGTCGCTCGGGAACCTCATACGAGCATTCCCACTTGTACCTTCCAGTCTTGAAACCTTCTACTACTTTGCGGGAATCCAACTCCTTTGGGAAGGGAACCGACTCGAAAGTAAAGATTTTAAGGTTGATCTTATCGCATGGTATTTGAGCTGGTGCTCTCTACCCTGCAAAAAGGAGGAGGTTGACCTTGGGTGGCGGGTTTTTGAGGCTTTCCTCGATATGTAGACCTGGTCTCCTTGCGACGCACTATTTCCGTGTTGGGTGTGTGCAATTGTGTGTCGTTTATAGTGGTGGTATTTTTCATGGGTGTTACAGGCACTCGTTTTGGTGTTCGCGTGTTTGTTGGTATATTTAGACCGGGATCGCGTGCATTGGCTGTGTTTTGGGGCGTGGGAACTTTTTAGCATGAATCTTCTCACTGAGGAGCTACCCTAATTCGCATAATTCCTCCGAAGGCGGTTTATCCGAAAACTACATCTGCTGCATTCCGTTTTTTCTGAGCATGCGGCTAACTTCGATGGCAAACGTACCTGGGCGAGTAATGTTCGCAATGTGTGCATAATATATGTAATACATAGTATATGTATTCCATGCGACGTTTTTTCTCTTTTATAAACTCGTTGACGGCAACAACGGACATAAATAGTGGGCGTTGCAAATGAGAGGAGAGTCGTCTTCATTTGCTTCCTCTACCTCACCCCCCATAGGTGACGGGGAGGGGCGTGGAAACCAGAGGCACCATTCTTACCGTTGGAGTCTTCTCCAAAAATCTAGATGCGGTAAAGGGCCTTCACCTTTATCACTATCTGAGCTGCTCTCGAGTAGCTCCACTTCTAAAATGGAGGTGTCCTCCACCACCATGTTCTTTCTCAGAGCTCTTCCCCCCAAGTACCTTATAGTGGAGAGGCTTTACCCTTTACCCTCTTTTTCAGAGTCACCTCTCGACGACTCTATTTCTTCTTAAGCGGCAGCCCCTCTTTTCCTTTAAAAGGATTCACCAAGATTAAGAAACAGATGCGGAACAGGCGTCGCCTTGAATCCCGCCACCGATGGGTCCAGATAGAGCAGGGATGCACCTTAGAGACCCCAAGATTTGTCACTCTGGTGATGTCAAGTATGCCTATCTTCCCCTTCTTACTGATGAAGGTTGGCATGCCAGCTTCTCTCCTCCTTGCTTAAAATGCCTGCTTTCAGGAAGTAGCAGTGTAGTTAAAACTGGAGAGGAGGTATATTTTTATTGCAGCGTACATACAATCATCTGCCGATTTTGATGTGGCGGACTTCCACTGTGGCCAACCACGTTTGCCGTAACCCTCTATCCTCCTTCGAGGATTTGAACGTTAGGCACCCCTTATGGGAGGACTAAACGGTGGAAGAATTTATACATAACGGTACAAGAACTACTTCATTTTTTGGCTTGATATGTACCTGTGCTCTCCTGACACAGCCGGATTTTGTATGGAAGGTATTTGATGACCTTCATGATAGTGATTACTTTCCTATCCTACTATAATTTTCAGGCCACTGAAGCCTGATAAAAAAAAAACATCCGTGTGCTTTGAGCGGTCGTGGTGGCCTGCATTTCCGGAAATGAATGATTTTTCTATCTTATTCGTCTGATGATGCCGTTCAGTAATTCTCCAGCAACCTCATCACCGTGGGCCTGATTACCATTCCAAGTATACCTGAACTCTTTACAAGCCGTCCTCTTTCGCTTTCTTGGTCATTCGAATGTGAACCGGCTTCCAATGAGAAGCGACCGTTTTCTCCAAACTTTCTAGCCGGGTTACTGCTCTGCCAGCATTCTTTGCACGTCGTGAATGACTGACGGCTGCCGATTTGAGTTTACTTCCAAAGGCATAAATCCTTCTGCGACATGTTTACGTTGAGTTGCTCTCCGCTCTCGCTTCATGCACGCATACCACCACTAGTACATAGGATATCCTGTACGCCATGTTTCGACAGTCGAGTGACTGAGACAGAATTTTGTTAGCTTTGTTTAACAGCAAAGTATTTTCTCAGATATCGGGTGAATGGCTATCGTGCTTGATTTTCGCAACCTGAAAAGAGATCACTGTACCCTAGCTGGTTTCTGCCCAATTTTTCTAACATTCTGCATGTACAAGTTGAGGACAAAAATTGATTAATATTTGATTAGGTTATCTCCTTCCAATGCTTTTACAGGGCCAGGAGTATTGTTTTCGACCTTTCTGGAGCACACGCCGTTTAATGCTGTGTAACCCTTGTTTAAAGTAATGGGCTTTAACGTGCAAAAGGCCTTGTGTCTGTCTCAACGGCCAAGCTTGTTGTAATAGACCACTCGCTACGCGAGTTTACGCTTCTTATCCATTTTAGAGACCAAATTATGAGTTTTAGCAAATCAAAATGTGCTCTGAGTACTCTAGAACCACTGGAACCTCTGCACCCCCTGGTTCGTCATATCAAGGCTGCTACGTGCTGGGTGTATGCCGAGATTGTCTTTCCTGGGTTCCTGAACATGTAAAATATGCGGAAAATGAGCACGGTGATAAGGTCGCTAAAGAGTTTACTATTCCTCACACGGCCTTCATGGCAAAAATCAGGACAAGCCTTCGATCTGCCTGGCAAAAAGATTTGATACGATCAACGGAAACCTAAAGCTGCGCGCCATTGCGCCTCGACTCTTCCAGTGGACCTCCCACCCATTGTGCCGCCAATGTAGTCATTTTGTCTGTTGTTATGTCCAAATCAGGCACACTCGCGTGACGCACCCACATTTTATGCCCTGTTTCCCTTTATGTTACTACGGCCAGTGCGTAGGACCCTAGACTGCACGGCACATTCTTGTTGTGTGTCCCACTCTGGGAGATCTTCGCGCAAGTTACCTGTACCGGTACCGGGACGAACGTGGCTACCTTCGCTTGTCTCCTGTACTGGGGACGCGTTTTTTTACATCTAATTTTCAACTTTACCAGCTTTGAGAAGAGTATAGCCTCCTTCACTGCATATATTTATTGGGTGCCTTCTGCATGTTGGGGCACCTGAGAGTGTGGGTCTCCATACGGCACCTGACCGTGCATTTTTATCTTGTTTTGTGGGTCTTTATTGTCTTTGTTAATTTTCCTTCTGTCTTTGATTATATATTTAGCCTAAGAATAGTTTAGCTTAAGTATTTTCATCTACTCTCATTGCTTGCAGTCGCCAGATGAGCGTCTTAATAAACAAAGAACCCTCTTTGCGGGGCGCCATTACTATTTAAACAAATCCGATCTGATTTTTGTCATAAAAATGTCCATTAATACATCCACTCGTGTGGCCCATAAAAATTTGGAGCCAAAACCTATTGCCTCTTTTCTCGCTGGTCTTCGATGAAGTCTAAACCTTTTAATAAATGGAATATGTATTTATATTTTTCTCTCTATTCACCTTGTATTCCCGAAAAGCTTCTACAGTCTTTTTAGTTTGAAGTGTCTTCTTCTGCACTACTACAGTAGCCTCTAAGAGCTTTTTTGCTTCTTTATCTTTCGTCTTGGTGGTAGGTTCCTGCTCTCTTATCTCCTCCTGTGCTTTTGCCCTGCGTTCTTCCTGCATCTGTTCAAGGAGAAAAGTTCAGATAAGCGACATGCAAATTGCTTTTTTCCCCTAAGCACTTCTACATCAAAGCTCTAACCACTTTCCCCAAAAGGTGAAGTCGGTATCTTTCAAAAATACCTTCTCACTCCACCGACTTACATTATATGCCATATAAAGCACAAAGCCTCAAGAAAATGTGTTAAAAATTGGAGCTGCCATCTTTGGAATTCTTTTACTCGTACCGTGATGTGACTCGAGTTGGTACTTCTGTGAGCTAAGTTCTCTTTGTACAAATTGCTTTTGAATATAATACGCACTCTTGTTCTCAATAATTTTGGATTAAGCTTGCCTTTGTTCTTCATCTTTAAACTTATTTTTATTATTCCTTTTGTTTCTATTAACTTTCCCTTTCATCTGTCTTCCCACTTATTCTCCATTGGGTAGAAATGCCATCGTTAAAAACAAGAGTCCTATAATTTCTTGAAAAAAGCTATCATTAGAATAATAATAGTATTTAAAGTCCCTTGATATATTTAAAAAACTTAAATACAACACAAAACTAAGGGCGATTAAGAAAGAAAAGTGAAAGATACATGTTAAGAATAACTCGCAAAAACCATAAAAGAAATGTATAAGAAAAACACGAGTGACATAAAGAAGAAACTGCACAAGATGAGCACAAGAAATCTTAAAATTGTCACATTTATTCATAAATAAACCCCCAGAACAACCTCGCAGAAAGGGTGAAAATGAAGTTCTTTTAATGTCGAGAGGGGTGGGGTGAGGATTCGAAGATTATGACGACCAATTGAAGCTAGTTTGTGCGTCGGACTTAGTAAGATGGGTCAAGGTGAAATAAGAAGAGGATGGAAGCGGAGGGCAGGAGACAGGACGATGGGAGACGAGGCCAGGAGACAAGATAATGGAAGATTACGGCAAGAGAAAAGAGGATGGAAGAAGAGGGTAGAATGGACGAGGATGGAAGATGAGGGCAAGAGACAAGAGGATATATAGGAGGGCAGGAGACATGACGAAGGCATGAGACGGAAGGATGAAGAACGAAAGCGAGAGACAAGAAGATGGAAGACGAGGGAAGGAGACGGGAAGATGAAAGATGAGAGCAGGATACAAGGAGAGGGAAGACGTGTGCAGGAAACAGAACAAAGGAAGAGGAGAGCAGGAGACAGGAGGAGGGAAGATGAGGGAGGAATATAGGATGATGTAAGATGAAGAGAGAAACAATAGGATGGAAGAGGAAACAAGAGGACAGGAGGAATGTAGGAAAGAGGACGTGGTAAGAAAATGGCTAGATACAGGAAGGTGCAAGATGAGGTCAGGAAACGGGAAGGTGGCATATGAGGTCAAGAGACAGGAGGATGGAAGAGAAGGGCAGAAAATAGAGGAGAGAAAGTCAGGGCATGTGAAAGTAGGATGCAAGATGAGGGCAGGAGAAAAGAAGATGGAAGAGGAGGGCAGGAGACAGGATGATATAAGAGGAGGGCAGGGCAGGGGACAGAACAATGGAAGAATAGAGCAGGAGAGAGGAAGATGCAACCCAAGAAAGGACGAAAGAAAAGGAGGGGAGGAAACAGGACGATGGAAGACAAGGGCAGGAGACAAGAGGAACATTAATAGGGCGGGAGATATGTTGATAGAAGAAGAGGGCAAGATACACTCTTTATTCATTCATTAATACAGAGGGAATCTTTTTAAGATCGACAAGGAGAAAAGATAATCAAAACTATATAAAACAGAATTTGGGGAACCAAAAAGTTACATAGTAATACAGAGTATTAAGATAAAAGGAACGAAGTGAGGTAAAAGGAGGAACCCAGGGTGGGTGGGCAGGGGTTGCAACGTAAGAGGAGGTGTTGACGCTCCGAGGGCAGAAGACCGAATAAGGTCTTCAGGCCTACGTCATCCTTATATAGGTGAAACCTAGGAGGACCGTAGAACGTTACCCAAGGTTCCTTTGCCCCCGAAGGGGGCAAAGGTCCGGGAGACCCGGTCAGCCTCATTGCACTCGGAACGTGCCCATCTTATGTTGACTGAGGAGGTGGAAAATGTTTCGGAAAAATGTAATAAAAAGGAACTAGAAAGTTTATCCAAAATTCCAAAAGGAATTTTCCCCCGCCTAGTATTATAAATGGCTGGAATATTATCAGAATATATTTGACCTTTAGGGAATAGTAATACAGAGAACATTAATACCAGTGTTTCAAGTAAGAAAATGTTATTATTTATTGGTGAAGAATAGATATTAGGCAAGGCCCAGCCGCACCTCCCCCACCGCAGTCCCAGCCCCCAGGATGAGGCGTCGCAGAAAACAAAGAGCCCAAGGTCTCTAGGTCTGGACCAGGGGAGAGAACGGCAGTGGAGGAGCTGCGCCAAAGCACAAACCCTAAAGTCCTCCTTGTGTTCAAGAAACCTCTGGTATGCTAGCTGGACCCCCAAAAAAGGGAGTTTAAGTATCGGTACAATGAAGTTTAATAATCCAGCCAGCCTTAACCAGAAAAGTCTCTTGATTTTATAAAAGGGGAGATTTGAAACCATGACAAGAGCAGATTTAAGTTTATGGTATAATTCAAAAAGGTAAGGTTTACAGACAATTTAGGAATGTTAATGCAGATACCTAGGAAATTAATTATTTGAGTAGGTAATAACAGACTTTTCCATATTTATTTTTAAAGATGACCCAAAGACAGAATCCAACATGTTAAGGAGGTCATTAATTTTCCCCAGGAAGAGAAGATCGTCTAGGTATACATAGGATTTAAGGTTAAATGATTTTGCAAGATTGTTACAGATCGTACTCATGATGCTTTGCATGATGAATAGTGATCCTGAGAAACCCATTGGTAATTTAGAAATCTATACGTTTCACTGTTTTTTAATTTAATGTCGAACAATCTTCTAGCCTCAGGGTGAAGATTGATGTGGTAAAAACCATTTCATAAGTCAATTTTTATAGCGTAAGTGCCCGTATTAAATTTGTTGAAGATTTTTCCCACATTGGGTGAAGAGAATTTAGGAGGCTTAAACAGGTTAGTAAGAGAACTCATGTCGTATATAGGACGCACTATGGGGAGTTTTTTGTTTACAAAAAACAATCGGTGAGCACATTTGATATCACTTGATTTTTTCAGTATTTGGGCCGCTACCATTTCTTGCACTATATGCCCTAATTTATTACAAGTAAGAGAGAAGTTATGATAAGATTTAGGAAAGAATATTTTAAGACCACTTTTCTTGCATGATTTAATTAAGTTTGAGCACCCGGGTACGTAAGATAGGTTTCCACATTCTAAGTTACCAGCTGTAACCTTTCTGACCAAGTATCTAGTGATTTTTTTGTTGGCCTGTTTCTAGTAAGTCTATTAGGGAAGACACTGCACCTTCTTCTGAGTTATCACCTTGGAAATTTTGATTATTGTTATTTTCCTGATTGTTATTTTGATTATTTTAGTTATTATCGTCACCTTTCCTTCTACGATCCAAGAAATCCGGGAGACCACTCATGATGACTGGTACTTCAAAACTAAATGTGGATGACACTGATATTTACGAAAAGGAACGGTTGAACACTAGTATATTTGGTAATTGAAGCAGCGGAGATGGTTGCACTTGGTAAGGTTTTTCGATTATATTGAGAGCTCCGAGCTCGGCAGCACCTTTTTCGAAGAAATACTGTAAGTTATTAAGCCTTGTATCCATGGCATTTCTACACAATTTAGGATGTAAAGGTATACTGAAGTCGAGAGAGATAAACATAATCCTATGATCTTCAATCTCAACGTTCACTATTTCCTGAAAGGAACCTTTAGGAGGAGTAAAATTAATGTCTAATATTTTTATACCAGCACTGAGTAGGTCCAAGGAAGGAGGGAGCGTTTGTAGCGTATAGCTACTGTCACTACTGACTAATGTGGAACCCGAATCAGAATCGTCACTAATTATTTTGTAATATGAGAAATAATCACTATTATCATAACACATGTTGTCGTTGCATATTTTCACGATGTCCTTTTGCTGTATATCCATGGGCTGTGTATCCGGCACGAAGAATTGATTTGACGGATCAGGAATGTCGTCATTTTCATCTTCTGAGGACCAGTCACTATAACCTTCCGATGAGGAGAATCCAGATGACAGTTGTCGTCCCTCAGCCCGAAGAACCATTTGTCGCCAGTTGTTTTGCCAGTCGAGGTGAGCGCGTCTATCAACGAGCTCTAGCACGGCCTCGAACGCGTGTGCGAGCCCGGCCGCCATATGTCGCTCCGCCTCGAGCGCCCATAGAGGTAGTTCCATAGTAGAAACTTTGTTGAGTGAGTGGGGGTCTCAGGAATCCCGTTCTTGAAGAAAGAGCACGGTCCGATAGCTGTATCCCGCTGTCAGTTATAGCCCTCTCGCGTGATTCGTGGATGGCTGGCCCCCAATTATAGTTAAGAACTATGGAGTAAAGTCTCAACCAGGACTTTCGAGAGGAGAGTTCATCTGGAGACAAGAAGTACCTGAAACGATAAATCAGCAACAATTGCTGAATTTCTTCCTTGTCCCGACATTTAAACCTTGGTGAATTGATTTCTTCTTTTAATTTGGTAGTGATCAGGGAATAGTTGGTAGGTGATTCTATTGGTTAAAGATCCGGTAGGCGGAATGCTACGCCCCCTTGCCCAGGAGGAGGCGAAAGCGGGCCGAGGGAATGCGAAGCCGCTTGTGGCTGCTGTGAAGGTTTAATAGGCGTCTGAGCCTGTAATGGGAACCCCGCTGCCCCCAATTCCGAGGTGCCCGCAGCCTGGGAAGTTAGTTGTCTCACTGCCTGTGACAGCTGGATGTCCCACACTGGATCTTGTGAACACTCACTGACTTCTTCTGTAATGTGTGTAAGTGTTGGTGCTGGAGGCACAGATGGGAGCGCGTACCGAGAGCTCGATTGAGAACGAGCTTCAGGACTAGAATCCTCTGAGAGTGTGTGTAAGCCTTCGTCAGTTGTAATCGAAGTGTGCTTACGCAACGTGAGCATCGTAGCGCGTAGACTCGCAAGGGTTTTAGCGCTTGACCCTAAAAGGGCAGGAGTGAAACCACGAGACCGAAAAAGTTGCAATGTAAGAGGAGATGTTACGTTGCAACTTTTTCGGTCTCGTGTTTTTTTTGTTGTTTTTTTATCTTGCCTTCTTGGAGGTAAAGACAAGGGATGTCGACAGGACGATATAATAGGATGGCAGGAGACAGGATAATGGAAGAGGCGCGCAGAAAACAGGATGATAGAGGGTGAGGGTAGGAGAAAGTATGATAGAAGGTTAGGGCAGAAAACAGGAGGATTGAAGAAAAGTGCAGGAAACAGGAGGATGGATATGGATGGGAGGATAGTTGACGGTGGAAGAGGAGGACAGGCGACAGGAGGAAGGAAGAGGGGGGTAGGAGACAGGAGGATAGAAGGTGAAGGTAAGAGAATGGAGGATGGAAAAGGAGGACAGGTGACATGACGAAGGAAGAAGAGGGTAAGTGACAGGAGGATAGAAGGTGAAGGTCAGATATAGGAGGATGGAAGAGGAGAGCAGGAGACAGGAGGAGAGAAAGTAAGGACATGAGAGTGGATGATCAAAGATGAGGGTAGGATGCCAGAAAATGGAAGAGGATTGCATGAAACAGAACGATGGAAGATGAAGGCAGAAGACAGGAGGATGGAAGAAGAAGGCAGAAAACCGTGGGATGGATGAGAAGAGGAGGGACGGAGACGGTAGGATGGAAGAGAAGGGCATGATACAGGAGAGTGGAAGAAGGGCGCATGAGACAGTAGGATGGAAGAGTGTAGAAGCCTAGAAGCCATGAGGATTCAAGATGAGGGCATGAGATAGGGGGATGGAAAAGTAGGGGGGAAACAGAAGGATGGAAGGCGCGGGCTAGAGACAGGATGATAGAAAGTGAGGGCAAGAGACAGGTGGGTGGCAGATCGGGACAGGAGGCAGGACGATGGATAAGGAGGACAAGAGAAACATGTTTTTTTTTGTTTTTTCTTTATTGATTCTCCATGGAACGGAAAGCGAGAACAAAATTTGGAGAGCAACGGCAACATTAGGTGCGCTTAGCCTACCTAGGCTGGTAGTCAAATGAGTAAGGCTAAGCTAACCTAATGCTGCCGCTGCTCCCCAAATTTGTTCTTTCTTTCCTCTTGTTAGCAGATCAATCAAAATATAAAAAAATTGTTTTTTACATTATTTTTAAAGGCTAATTGACTCATTAAATGATTTAAAGACGATTTTTACAAGGAATAATAATTTATAGATAAAGGATTCATCTTTCATTATCTTTTACTTCAGCTATAAAACTGCAATGATTATTGAGATATTGCTTCTTAAAAACAGTCCACCCTGTATATATCTATGTTGGCTAGGTAAGATTTCATACCATGCCCTAATTGTGAAGGTTGAGAAGTTTCAGGAAAATTGATTACTCTCTATATCCTAACTCGTCAATTAGTTTACTTTCTAGCCCACTTGGACTAGGTAACCCGTATACGAGGGGCGGTCAATAAGTTTTGCAATTCGGATATAAGGGAACGAGATATGAGGAAAGTGTTTTATTATTTTTCAATAGAACTACCCTCGACTTCAATGCACTTGCGCCACTTGTCCCTGAGGCTTCGAATTCCCGACAGTTAGAAATCTCCCGACTGCTGTTCAATCCAATCCTGGACGGCGAGCTGGACATCTTCATCTTCCCCAAACCAGCGTCCACTCAGTGCAGCCTTGAGCTGGTGGAATAAAAAGTAGTCGCTGGGGGCCAGATCCGGACTGTATGGGAGAGGATTGAGCTCCTCGAATCCGCACTCGCGCAGGGCAGCTTGTGCAACTTTGGCCTTGTGGACTTTGACGACGTTGAAGTCGATCATGGGGCGTGAGGCTTCTAGGGACCCAACGGGCAGAGACCTTGGTCATTGCCAAATTGTAGTGGATAATGTTGATAACACTTCCATGTGATATTCCAAGTTCTCGCTTGATTTCTTCTACCATCACCTGTCGATTTTCGAGGATCATCCTCTCCACACGGGCCACATTGTCCTCGTTGGTCACGTTTGACAGGGGTCATCTTCAAGGGACTCACGACCATAGTGGAACTCCCTATTCTAGCGAGCAGTGGTTGCAAAGGAAGGGGCGGTGTCGGTGTACACTGCAACCATGCGTTCATGGATCTCTTTTGCATTCTTGCCTTCCTTGGTCAAAAATTTGATCACTGCGCGGTGCTCAACCTTCCCAATTGTTATAAAATTTGTGACTGACGATCTGCGATCAGCTACTGCTTCTTAAATAGACTAGGCAGGAGCGTGAGGCTGCAGGCCCTGACCCTTAATAACTTGTCTTATCAACCCCACTAACAGCCATCCCCCTTCCTCTGTTTGGCTCTACCGATTCGCAAAACTTATTGACCGCCCCTCGTATGTTCCTTTCCCCTAACTTCACCCCTTTCTATACGAACCTTTCCTATCAGATTTCCTCAAGATGCCCTCGGTGGTTTTCTCTCGTCCAAAGTATAAATTATTCTAGTTTATATTTACGGGCACCTATTTTTTCTCTCTCGCTCCTATTGAGTCATTTCTGTCCCAGTGAATCATCAGACTGAAGATTCGGGGATTGCATGGCTGCCCACTACAAAATACTAATAAAGCTGTCTCTCACTATACCCCCCCCATCCCCCCCCCCAAAAAAAAAATCAAAGTTTGTTTGTTCATAAAGAAATTAACCATCATTCAGTTTCCCCACAAATTTACCACTACAAAATTGTCGTAACAAATTTGTTGCCCTCAGATATTTATCATAAATTTTTGCCATAAGATGCAATGAAAATGCCATAAAATGCTTTGAACTATCTCTACAACTGAAAGTGATAGTTTTAGCAAAGGTTACGGTGAAAGGCAATCCTGTCGGAAATTCTTATCTCCAGTTATTCGTCAGAATCGTTCCGGGTAAGAATTCTCCTCTTTTTTTCCACTGGAAAACAGTCAAAACCAAAGAGAAAACAATAATAAATCCGAATATTAACGGTACATTGTATAAAACTTAATGATTTATCTATTTGGTAAAGATTCGTTTTAACACATATTTTCAAATGAATTTTAAAATGTTTTTTTCTTATGCAATTTTGTGTGCACTTTTCAGATCTGACTCGCGTTTGCCTGGAATTGCATACTTTTTCCATAATGGACTGAAGGTTCATAATAGGAAAAATATGTATTTCCAGCAAAAACGAGTTTCAGATCTGAAAAGTACACACAAAACTGTATAAGAAAAACACATTTTAAAAATCATTTAAAAGATTCAGATCCAGAAGCAGACCTAACCTAACCTAATTAAGTCAGACAGAAATTTGGGAAAAAACTCACTTCATTTGTCTTGAAATTCATGCCGATACTTAGTCGAATGCGGGTATTAGAAAGCCACGTGCCTTTAAACGCAGAAACGGAAAATGGGCATGGGGTTTTACGCCCTTTCGAATTCTTTGCAATTTCAATACAGTAAATAAATTTGGATCCTGTCTAAATATAAAAATACTGCGGCATGCAATATTTCGCGCGATTACATTGTGACCCCTATCTATTTCTAATGTCTGACAATCGGCATCCAAAACTTCTGGTATTAGTTGGTATTTTGACCTAGCAAAGCCACCGCACCTCATTAAACTATATGAACTGAAAACACGGACATCGGCGAATCGTCCTAAATATAAGGAAATATAACAAAGAATGCTATTGGTTAATAGCCAAAAGGCGCATGCGCAGATCGCCTGCGGATATAACAAAGCCTGCTATTCGCTAACTAGTCACGCCAAAACTTGAAGGGAATCGGGCAAATGGCGCAGATATATTAAATTTTATCTAAGTAAAAATATATTTTCGAAAAGTGAATAAGTACGTTATTATTAAGTTCCGGAAGTTGAAGATGACATCGGTGAAAATCATTTTAAGAATTAAAAACGTTTATGTCTTTTAAAATTAAAAGATCGTAATTGTATTAAAACGAATGTTATGCATCTATTTTTAAGTGAGGTATTCTTTTGATTATATCGTTAGTACAATCGTTAAAGGCAAAAGTCAAAGATTTAAGAGCACATAAGGTCCTTTGTCAAAATGAGAGAAGTGTGAGAGAGTTGTTCAGTAAAGCTTATGTCGTATGTTAAGTCAATGATCCGAACTTATCTTAAGTCAATTATCGAAACTTATGTATCGTGGTATAGGTTTCTATATACCATACATATATCTACTATATTCGATTTTAGAGTGCGCAGGGTTTCCTTTTAATACCTTTGGTCGCTGGGTCCGATTACGAGGTCAGATTCTCGTAAGGAAGGGCTAGTCCAATAGAGCTACTTTGATTTTCTTTATTAGCTGAGTGTTTAAATCTTACTTGGTTACAGAGCTATTACAGGGCTATGATGAGCAAAAAGGTTGAAAGTGAAGGAGTCGACAAAAATAGACTTTAATAAATATTAATAATTTAGGTTAAATGGTAAAACAATAAAAGACATATAATAAGACAAATAGTTACAGTGGTTAACGGGCAAGTAATAAGATTAGGTATTTAAAATGCAATAAAATGGGTAGGCAGGATGGAATTAAAATTGGGCTTTACACGGGGAGATAGTAAACACACAATGATAATGGGAGAACAGTAGGCGGCAATTATAAATTTGGGTAAGCTACAATATTTGTTACAATACCTTGTGCAAAATGGAGGGGGGGCGAGACACTGGTCGTTTCCGGCAAAGTGGGGAATAGAGGTTGAGTCACTTCGACGGGGTCCAGGCTCAACTTGCTCGAAGTTGAAATATTCCTTTGAGATGACGGAGGGAAGGGGGGGAGAGCCTTTGAGAGTGGAGGCTGTGAATTCTTCCGGTGGAATTCCTTCGAAGAAGATGGAGGGGGAGTTTCTTCTGAAACTTCAACGGGTCGTTTGGACGACTATGCGTAATTAAAGGGCATTACGCGAAGATCAATCTTCAATGAAGCCTTTTGGGGACAAGACTTGGGTTCTTCTTTAGAGATGGAGATGTTGTACGGAGTCAGAAGGGTATTCTTACGGGGAAAGGATTCTTGAATAATCCAGGGTGGATATTTGTTTTATCCAGGAAGGATATTCGATTTTATCCCGCAAAGTCCTTGCCTTCGGCGTACGACAACCCGAATCGAGGAGGAATAAGATAGTCTGTTCCACGTGAGCTTTTCTCGCACAATCTCCTTGATTCCTAGCGACACGGGTAAATCTGCACGCCTGGAGTGAGGAGCTTACCCCATAGAAGGGGTGGGGGGACTATCGTCCATCGTTTGAGTAATGCGAACGCGGCTTCGGCTGTCGTTTGACTCAGGCGATCCATGTGTGGCTGGAAGGGAGAAGGACGAGGGAAAGACTCCTTGTCTAAATACCCGGATTGATAAGGGCTGCCTTCCTCAGCCCGCTCCTGTTGTTTCTCACGCTTTTGAGCTTGTAAAAATGTTTATAAGCGGCAACGAGGTCCATCACGTGGAGGCAATGCTTAAAAGCAACGTTATTTTTGCCATCTCGTTCTTGTTCCCTCACATTAAATGTTCAGTGTGTAAAAATGATCCCAGGATTTAAAATAATGGTATGTTTCGGAGCGACAAAATTACAGTTACGCTAAACTCGCCAATGGACGTCTTCCTTCAGTATTTGTGTTGGTATTTTTCATTGTTTCTGCCGTTTTATAAGTGAGAGGTGATATTAGGATTGGTTATTTTTATATTTTAATTAAATGGTTCGTACTACACTGTTGTTATATTTTTTGGTATGACCCGGTAAATGTGGCTATACGCACACAGGCCTACTGTCCAACCGAAATTAAGGCTCCACCTGGAGATGGTTCTAAGAGTACTTTAAATACACAATTGCTAGGCCAAGGAATATTCAAACACGGCTAAAAAAATATATTTTAATAGGACTAAAGATTACATATACATATAGGGCAAGTTGAATGACAGTGCAATTAAATATTGACGGTTCACTGGTAAGATGATTGACATTATCAATTAAGTTTGAACCATTTTACAATGATGCAAGTTCTAGAGCATATGAAATAATTGATGTTCGACGCGGTAAAGGTGGGAGAAGCGTGACAAAGCGTCTCACGAGACGCTCAGTTCAACTTCGGGAAACTGAAGGGGAAGGCGGGGGGCTATTATCCTTGAGAGGAGGCAAACAGAGAGGGTGCTTTGGGGATGGCTTTTCCGATCCTTAAAATCCGAAGACGTGATGAGAAGGGTTGAAGTGCACCTGACTATTTCAACGAACAACACTGAGTGACGACTAGCTCTTCCTTGGCTCAATTCTTCTCTGAACGAGAATGTAGTCGATTATCTCTCGACGAACGAAGAAGTTAAGGCTAACGTACTGAACGGTGGCTTCAGACACAATCTGCATGTGAACTTTGAGGTGTCGAATATATAACCCAAAATTATCTAGACGGGGAGAGAGATTCATCGCCAACAGACTTCCTAATTGCCTTGGATCGCGATAAGGTTCTATAGCGCGAAGTCGCGATGCCCACTTAATGGTCTTTCCATTGTTCTAATTTTCGCAGTATATAGGGCAGACGAATTTAGAGCGCTCAACGGCGAACTGGGGAAGTCATGGGTGGGAGGGAAGATTCCTTCTCTCTCTCTCTCTCATTCTTCCACATTATATATTAACATGTTTTTGCGAAAATAAACAAAATAAGAAAAAGCACCCCGTTGATATAGAAACCACGCATGCTTTATTTATTTTTTTCTTTACTCTCGCGAAGCTTAAAATCATAATATAACATAATTTCACGGATGACAAAAGCCACAAGGGCCTATCAAAACAGGTTTTCCTTTTTATTAGGAGACGCAATCGATAAAATATTATCAATAATTCATCGATAAACGAGGGCCAACTATCGCGTAATTATTGATAATTTAATATCACTTCCTGATTTTTTTTAAGTTCACTCTCAATGAACAAATTTGCTTTCATATTTGCAAATGACATCTATTATAATAATAAAAAGGTTTATTTATGCGACCAATTTGGTTACTTTTGAAATTCTGGATTCCCTTACTGAGGGATATTTCGTGTAAATTCACCAACAATGATGTAATCGATTGCCAATCCACAATTTATCAGTTGAACAGTGGTTCTTATAATTGCATTAGGGAGACGAGGTCGTTTTTTGTTTTAATTAATTTCAATTTGTGATAAAATAACCCATTTTATAAAATACATAAAAATTTTATATAGCCATCATGTCAGGCTAAGTGTAATAAATGCGATAAATTATTAAAATGTGCTAGAAGGATAACACCAGGATTTGCTTACCACCTCGCTCGTCCCGAGATCCTACTTCTTTCCGGCGACTATCATCAATTGATACTACTTCTCTCTTTAACGACGTTGTTTCTGCCCTACCTTCTTTTAATACTACTGCTTCACCTGACCAAACCTTAAACTCTCTGCACCAATCATTACTCGCCTGCCTTGACGTGCACGCCCCTTTTATCACTCCTTCTTCAAACCGCCGTCACCGCACCCCTTGGTTCACCATGGAACTCCTTTGTTCAAGAAGGTCCTTACGTGCCCATGAACGTGCCCTTCGTAAAGCACGCTCCCGTGAGCAGGACACGACCTCCCTCTCAATTGCCTATCGCCGTGCTACTTCGACTTATTCTTCCAAATTAAAATCAGCGCGCGAGGCTTATTCACGCAAACTTCTGACTGAGAACAAGAATAACCCTCGGACTATCTTTTGTCTTCTCCCTCGTCTTTCCTCGCCTAGCCCCATTTCCCCCACCTCTCCCCCCATAAACCCCTCTAATCTTTTTAAATTCTTCTCTAATAAAATTACTAACCTTCGCGCTGCACTACTCCAGGCGTCTGGACAAGCCCATGCTGTTCTCCCTGACCACACTCTATTGTCGCTTAACGTCCTCACTCAGAGGGCTTCCAAGGAAGTAACTGCCCTGATCTCACGCTCTAACAAATCTGGATCCCTTAAGGACGTCCTTCCACCCAAACTCCACCAAATTCTCCCTGCTGTTCTCCCACTGATTCTTCATCTCATTAACCCCGTAAGGGGCGCGGCGATTTGCCATCCTGGCCGCCGTGCTGACGGGATCCAGCGCCCCGTCCGGCCCCAGCTTAGCCTCTCTTCCTTCCTTCCGATAGCCTGTATTCCTATCCTACCTCGTCGCTTTTCATACAATCTCTCCCACAACTTTCTCTGGTCAGCCTCTAATTTCACAGGGTAGAAGCTGACCTTCTTCTCGGCCAATCGTCCCGGATCGGGGCTGAGGGGGGAGGGGACAATGTCCCCTAACACCTGAGCTCCGGTCTGGGGTGGTTGGCCTTTAACAACCTGCTTTATCCCCACCCATACCTTCCTCACATCCCTTTTCCTCTCCTCTTCAAAATCTATTTTTTTTTTACGCCGTGATCAAGGTGGAGCCGCCATGCCGAAGGACTGCCAGGCCACCAGGCGGGAGGGGTGGTCCCAAATATCGGCGCCTGGCTCTGCTTGGCCTGTAAGCACCTCTTGCAGTGCGGGCTACTGCAAGAGGTGGTGAGCGATTGTGTCCCGTAAAACAAAGAGGGTCACCATGCCCAATGATGCAAACAAAAAAAACATCTCCCCTTAATTCCCCCTATAACAACAACGGAGCCGCCCTCGTGCAGCTCCACAGAAAAGATGGAGGTCCCCCCTGTGCTTGCGCAGGGGACCCTCCATATTTCTCTAACCAGAGAGGAGGCTTACTCCTTTCCTTCGCTTACGGGTGCAGGGGACTCCCCCTCACCCCCTTCTCTGGAGGTGCTTTCGGGCACCTTCCCTTTTCCAGCGGCAGTCCCCTTTTTTCTTTCCAAGGGAATTCCTAAGAAAGCCAGCAGGCAGCCCAATGCCGACCGCCCCTCGTGTAAGCAACTCGGTAGGGCAAACTCCCTTAGGGGGGGAGAGGAAAGCCAGGCCCCTTCGGTCGCTTCCCTCAAAAGACCTGCTGGCAAGAATATTGAACCTTGCCGGGGTCAATGCCTGTGCCTCACCACACAAGACTAGTGACAATACAGCCAACGGGACCAGCGATGTCTTGGGAGGGGATGGCCAACTGGAGGCCCCTCCTGTGACACACATGGTCCTTGAGGAACCCCAGCCTCAGGCGGTAGGGCCTTCCATGGGGGGAAATCCGGCCTCGGCGTTAAGCACCGATTTCGAATACGCCCCTATGCAAGGTCCTCCTCAAACGGCTGGGGATTCTGAGGCAGTACAGGGAGGGAAGGGATATCCTCTGGATGATACTCTTGCGACCACCAGGACCTTCTCCATTTCAGAGAGGGACCTGGCTTAGGCCGGTCCATCTGGCCTAGGGGCTTCTACCGGCGGAGGTGAGAAGCGGGCTCATTTCCCGCCCTCCTCTCCAAAAATAAAAAGGACTAAAAGGACGAAAAAGACAAAGAAGACTCGAGGCTCCTCTCCATCCGCGGAGGCTGCGAGGACGGATGGGTCTGCTGCCACTCTGGCAAGCGACCAAGCCAAGATCGGCACATCCGGCCCTTCTGCCCCCCTGGGTACGGAGCTCCCGACCATGACAAAGACCAAAAGTGCACAGGGCGGAGCCTCGATGACATCGGGGCCCCTCATTCAGAGGTTACCTGGCGTTTTTGAGCCCGCTGGCTTCAAACGTTTCCTCGTTATTCGCTCCACTGATGGCACCATGTTGTCCAAGGGCAACCTGATCCATCAGAGAAGAGGATTAGCTAGTGCAATTGGTAGAGAGCCAAAGGTGAACCGTTTGTCGGACGGGAGCCTTCTGGCGAATGCGGCGAATCCCGCTGAGGCGGCTAAGATAAGTGCTCTTCGGACACTTCATGGCACCCCGGTAAGTGTGACGCCGCACTCTACCATGAACTTTGTGAAAGGAGTAGTTTATGCGAGGGAACTCGTTGACTACTCCATTGAGGACATCACCCTAGAGCTGGCCGACCATGGGGTGGTCAAGGTCGAACGTGTGATGAGAAAACAGGGAGGGGCCTCGAGACCCACCCCTACACTCTTCGTCACGTTCGACTGTGACAAGCTCACTGAGTCGGTGCGTGCCGGTTGGTACCACTACCGCGCGAAGGCATTCGTGCCACTGCCGTGGCGGTGCTATTACTGTCACCGCTTCGGCCATACGAATCGCTCATGTAGACGTGCAAAGTCGGGGTCACCCAAAGTCTGTGTAAATTGCTCCAAGGTCGCACAAGAAAAGTCCAAATCGTGTGTGGTCTAAGTGTGTCAATTGCGGAGAGCCGCACCCTGCTTCTTCGAAGCAATGTGGTGCATATCTCCTTGAGAAAGAAATCCTGGCCGTTCAGGCCCAGGATCGACTCTCATTCCGCGAGGCTAAGGACTTGGTCCTGGCGCGCCCGGCTCTGCCTGGGACGTCATATGCCTCAATAGTTAGAAAGGCACCTTCTGCTCCTGGCCCATCCAGGCCAACGAGCACGGTTGTTTCCGCGCCCATTCGGAGCCCTTCTGCGGGCTCTACCCAACCCGGGCCCTTCTCTGGTAAAGCTGGCGGCAAAAAGGGTTCATACCCAGCCCCGGCTAAAACCAGGGCTCCCCCCTCTTCCCCCAGCGTGACCGTTTCCAGTAAGGCGAAACGGCCACGCACCTCCACCGAGTCGTTAGACTCACAGGAGGCAACACCCCTGAAGATGGTCGCTAGGCCATCTTCCGGGGTTCCTAAAGCTGTTCCCCGAAAGGAGGACAGCAACAAAGGAGCTTCAGCTCCTTCGCCCACGCCCCGAGATAGAGAGAGTGGCTCGGAGACGGTGGTTCCTCAAAAAGAGGGCCCCCCGCCTCCAAAGCCGCAACGGCAGCCTAAGGTTTCGAGGCGGAGGAAGGAAAAGACTCGCATGGCGAGCCCAACCTTCCCCAATAAGTCCTCGAAGGCCACAGTGCCTTCAGCGCTTTGTCCGGCCAACAGCGCCCGTGGTTCTGCCCTCGGGAAGCGTACGGCCATTCCCGTGAGGGTCTTCAATTCGAGGAGGGTTCCCGCGTCTCCTCCGAGATAGGCCTGGAGGGCAGATTCGTTTAATGGAATTGCTGTGGACTCCGGAATCCCCATAGCTACCCTTTTGCAGGAGACCATGCTAGGCGCGTGCCCCCTGCCCGTTCTTCCGGGGTATAAGAGGCTTGCGACTCCACCACCGCGGGATGGCCGGGCTGGGGGATGCGCGGTTTACACCCAGCATGATGTCTCCGTTCTTCCTTTCTTTTTAGATACCTCCTTTTAGGCAGTGGCGTGCAGCTGCACCTGGATAGGAGGTATACTATCATTTCTGCGTACATTCCACCGTCAGCTGACTTCGACGCGGGGGACTTCCGCCGCGTCGTGGCACGGTTGCTGAGGCCGTATCTCTTGCTTGGAGATCTAAACGGCAGGCATCGTCTCTGGGGAGATTACTCCATAAATCCCAGGGGACAAGTCCTTGCCGATCTGATCGAAGAGCTTGAGATGGGTGTCCTAAACGTTGATGAGTTAAAGCATCCCTGTCCGAGAACTGCTTCATTTTCTTTCCTTGACCTATCTTTGTGCTCTTGGAATGCACAGCCTGATTTTGATTTGGGGGTGGTCGATGACCTCCATGGTAGTGATCACTTTCCCATTCAAATATCATTTTCAGGGCAACTGCCACCTGAGAGCCCACCTCGGTGGTGCTTGGCGCGGGCGCGGTGGCCTGCATTTCAGGAAATGACTGAATTCTCTATCTCAGTCGAGGAGTTTAGGTCGGTAGATGAGGCCGTTGAGTTCTTCTCCGGCAACCTCATCGCCGTGAGCCTGACTACTATTCCTAGGACGTCTGGCCGTTTTTCACGCCGACCACTCCCATGGTGGTCGGCCGAGTGTGAGACGGCCCTCAAACAGAAGCGTTATGCCTATATGCGCTATAAGCGCCGCCCGAACGATTTCACTGTCGTTGAATTTCGTCGGGTTAGGGCTAGGTTCCGGTATATTTCGAAGCACGCCCGCCACACTTCATGGCGGGCATACGTGTCTTCACTTAACGGGAAGACCCCTTTAGCTGAGGTGTGGAAGCGAGTCAAAAGGATTCGGTGCAAGTTCTCGCAGGATTTCCCTCCCGTTCTCCAAGAGAATGGGACCGCAATCTCAAGACCCGCATCCGTGGCGAAATCCTTCGCGTCCGCTTTTTCCGCATTCTCTAGCCAGGATGCTGCTTCGCCAGCATTCAATGCACGTCGTGATGTCGCGGAAGGCCGCCGGCTGGACTTTACCTCCAGAGGCGGAGAACCCTTCAACGACAAGTTTACTGTGAGTGAGTTGCGTTCCGCTCTCGCTTCGTGCGCGAACACTGGCCATGGTGCGGACGATGTCCCGTACGCCATGCTTCGACACCTGGGTGAGCGAGGCATGGCCTTTCTGTTAGATTTGTTCAACAAGATCTGGGTGGAAGGTCTTCTCCCAGACTCCTGGAGAATCGCTACTGTGCTCGCCTTTCGCAAACTGGGGAGAGATCACTCTACTCCGACAGGTTTCCTCCGAATCTCTCTAACCTCTTGCGTGTGCAAGTTTATGGAGAAATTGGTAAATGTTAGACTAGCCTTTTTCCTGGAAAGTGGAGGACATCTTTCTTCCGCAAAGTGCGGCTTCCGCAAGTTCCACTCTACGTCGGATGCTCTGCTCCGACTGGAAAATGCCGTCTGCGAGGCTTTCCTTCGTAGACAGCACTACGCCACGGTCTTTTTCGATCTAGAGAAGGCCTATGATACCGCATGGCGATACGGTATCATAGAGACTCTCCACACGATGAGGGCGAGGGGACGCCTCCCAATGTTTATATCTGAATTTTTGCGAGATCGTCGATTCCGCATACGGGTGGGGGGAGCCCTCTCCGGCCTAAAGGAGCAGGAAGAGGGTGTCCCGCAGGGAAGTGTCCTCAGTGTCACACTCTTTGCCCTGAGCATCAACGGCATCACCTCGGTGCTGCCGGAAGATGTTCTCGCTACACTCTACGTGGACGACCTTTCGATCTCTTTTGGCGCGGCCCAGATGCCAACTCTGGAGCGTCGACTCCAACAGGCATTGAACCGCGTCTCTCGCTATGCCGAAGCGCACAGGTTTCGGTTTTCTTTGGCCAAGACTAAGGTGGTGCACTTCTGCCGCCATCCACGGCTTCACCCCGACCCAGATTTTTCTTAATGGGGTGCGCCTGGATGTGGTTGAGTTGCACCGTTTCCTTGGTCTTGTATTCGACCGAAGCCTCACCTGGGAGGCTCATATTCGCAACCTTAGGGTCTCTTGTACCTGCGCCATGGACATTCTCCGTTCCGTGACGTTCAGCGCTTGGGGCGCTGATAGGGCTACTGCCTTACTTTTTTATCGATCCTTTGTTCGCTCGAAGCTCGACTACGGATGCGAGTTTTATGCATCCGCAGCCGAGCGTTTATTGCGGAAGGTGGATTCGATCCACCACACCGGCCTTCGCCTTGCGAGCGGTGCCTTTCACACTTTCCCCATTGAGAGCCTGTTGGTCGATGCTGGGGAGATACCACTCGCTCTGCGCCGCGTGCAGTGCATCACTCGCCTGTACGCGCGAGCCCGGCGCCTCCCTCAGTCGCCAACAGCTCTCACTGCATCCGCAGCTGATCTCGATGGTGCCTATGCCGCCGAGAGACGCCAGTCATACCCTAAACCCTTTGGGTTTAGGGCCAGGAAACTCCTTGGAGAGGTAAATATAGCTCTCGGGCCGGTGGCGCCCCTGGTTCTGCCCAGGACGCTACCCTGGAGGGTACCACATTTGGCTATTTGTCGCCACGCCTCTGCTCCCAAAGCATGTACTGTGCCGGGAGTATTGCGTTCGACCTTTTTGGAGCACACATCGTGTCACGCTGGAACCGTTGCAGTGTATACGGATGGCTCCAAGTCCTAAGAGGGGGTCGGCTTCCACGCCGTATCCCCTCTGTTTGAAGTCAGCGGAGCTCTACCAGGCACTGCGTCTGTCTTCACGGCTGAGCTGGTGGCAATACACCGCTTGGTACGGGAGATTACGCGACGTGCCCGGTTCGGAGACCGGATTGTGATCTATAGCGACTCACAAAGCGCCCTGAGTGCTCTCGGGGCATTGGAATCTCCGCATCCCCTTGTTCGCGATCACCGTGACGCCACGTTTTTTGGCGGCCTGGGAAGATGTCGAGATTATCTTCTGCTGGGTTTCTGGACATGTAGGAATTGCGGGGAATGAGCGCTCCCAAGAGGGCGCCAAAGAGCCTGCGAGGGACTCTGCGACGGGACCAGCGTTTCGCTCTTTCTCACACCGACTACATGGCAGGAATACGGGCAGCTCTTCGGACTGCTTGGCAAAGAAGATGGGAGACGGTCGAAGGAAACTTAAAGTTGCGTGCCATTGCGCCGCGAATGTTCCTATGGACCTATCCCCCAATGCCGCGGTGGCTTCAGGTTGCTTTCTGTCGTCTCCGAATCGGGCACACTCGTGTGACGTATCGCTATTTGATGGAGCGCTTGCCTGCGTCCTATTGCAACGACTGCGTCGTCCCCCAGACTGTTCGGCACATTCTTCTCGAATGTCCCAGTCTGGGTGATCTTCGCGCACGATACTTGTCCCGGTACCGGGATGGGCGGGGTCGCTACCGCCTGTCCTTTGTGCTCGGGACGAGTTCGTGCGCATTGACTTGTGGACTTGTTGACTTTTGGGGGGAGGCCGGGCTTCTCCCCTTTATTTGAAGTTCTTTTTGTTTTTCGTTTGATATTGTTGTTTTGTAGGTTGTACTTACCTGCACCGGGGTGAGGGGGACCTCCCCCCGCTGCCGGGGATTGCTTCCTGATTGTTAAGTTTTCCAATTTATATCGTTATGTTTTCATATATATATTTTTTAAAGTAGCCTAGTTCTAGGCTGTCGTGTTTTTCGGCGACTTATGCCCAAGTGGGTAGTTGCCAGATGGGCCCTATAAAATTTTTAAAAAAATTCATATCATTAACACTTTACTTGCCACAGGGGTGGTTTCCTCTTCCTTCAAACATGCCTCAATTGGTCCAAAAAAACACCTTAGTTCCTCTGAACCATCAAGCTATGGCCCTATCTAAGAGCTTCCATTCTTCTCTAAGATCCTCGAGAGAGTGATTTTCTCTCGCCTTAATGACCATATTTCTAACTGCAGTATGGATGAAATGTACCAATCGGTGTTCAAAGCGAAGCACTGCTGAAACCGCTCTTCTTAATGTTTCAGACGGTTTGCGTAGAGCAGCCGATAGGTGTTGTACGTCCATTCTAGTCACCCTAGACCTCTCATCTGCTTGCGACACCATCGACCGCACTGTCCTCCTTGATCGTCTTCACACTTTCCTTGGTCTCTCGGGCACTGCACTTGACTGGTTACGCTCATACCTCTTCTCCTGCACTCAGTCGGTCGCGCTCGATAAGCCTCAGGACTCAGTCCTTGGTCCCCTCCTCTTTCGCATCTACTTGCTTCCTCTTGGATCCCTTCTTCGCGATTTGGGCCTGTCCTTTTACCTCTATGCTAACGACACTCAGATATACCTTTCCTCATCCCCTGTGTCCTTCTCTCAATCAATTACCAAGCTCCTTTCAGCCTACACCTCCATAAACGAATGGCTGTCTGCCAACTTTCTTAAACTTAACCAAGATAAAACTGAAGTTCTCCTTGTTGGTACCGCTTCGATGGTGGAGAAATCTAAATCTCTCTTCCCCTCCCTTAACCTTGGGGAAATCAATGTCGCCTTCTCTGATACCGTCAGTAATCTTGCTGTTGTTTTCGACGAGCAGCTCTCGTTTAAACCGCACATCTATCGTATATATATGTCTTCCCTCGGTTTCCTCCGCAACTTCATGCCTTCGTCACTTCACGCTTAGAGTACTGAAATTTCTTCTCATGAATCTCCCTTCTTCGTCATTTCGCACCCTACAACAAATTTAGAACTATGCTGCCCGGCTCCTCTTTTGCCTACCCCAGTTCTCTCCTTCGATGCCTCTGTTACAGGAGCTATACTGATTACCTATTCGCTTCCGTACACACTATAAAATTCTTCTCATCACCTACAACGCCCTAAACCCCGAGGCTCCACCTTATCTCTCGTCTGCCCTCTTCCGTCGTCAAACTCCTCGGACACTCTGGTCTAACCTCGCTCCAATCCTGAACACTCCTCGTTCTGTCCTCTGCTCGATGGGTGACCGTTCCTTCTCAGTTTGCGCTCCTAGACTCTGGAGTGCTCTTCCACCCGAAGTCCGATCCTCTCCCTCCCTTGCTACTTTTAATCGTCTCCCTAAGACTCATCTCTTCAGAATTGCCTTCTCTTCCCTGTAAACTTTCTCTTCACTCACTACACAACCTGCGCTCTGGGAGGGCTAACAACCCTGAAGGGTGCATTATAAATATATATTATTATTATTATATTATATAATGCTTACCATATTGATTTAGGTGAAGATGCAGAAATTGCAGCAAAACATAACTATTTTAAAGAAGTTGATTTGATTTGATGTAGTAAACGATGAAATGTGTGTTAGATTTAAATGTGTGTTATGTTTAAAGGTTGCCCTGGTGATGGGTGATGGGGGCATCTCTAGCATTTCTTGCTTTCTTGTTTTTGTATTTTGTTGCCTCCTTCAAGTCTTGTGATGACCGTCCAGGACGGTCAAATTCTTCCTTTGGTTTATATTTTTATTTAATTATAATATTTGGTTCCTCCGTCGTGGCTTTCAAGCCTTTCAAGTCATTTATTCTGCTAACTTTATTTTCTTTCAATTTTTGTTTGTGTATATATTAATTTCGTTTGACACTTCGCCTCTTTTTATTTCAGCTTTTTATCTTTTGCGATCTATTTCATCTCCTCTGTCCATCTAGTTGAGGAGCAGTGTTGCCAATTTAGCGCAAAACGCGTTAGATTTGGCTTAGCGCGAATTATTTTTATTTGACGCGGCCGTTCGATTTTAGTGCTTTCGTATTTTATTTTAGCGCGTTTTGGCGCGTTTTGGCGCGTTTTTGCAGTTTTAGATTAGATTCCTTTGATAATCCATTTTCTATCGAGGATCAATCTTTTTCAGGGTTGCCAAAGTTTCTACGTTCGTACAAAATTGCTACTATTTACCTCCTAGCGTGTGTACGCTTATACAGGGCGTCTATGCACTCCAAAAAGAGAAGTTCCTCACTTTATTCTTATCAAATGCATTTTTCATTCTCTTCAACTTGCAGTGCTTACCTAGGCATTTAGACTTCATGATTAAGGAAACTTATAACTGGTTTTCGCATTCCTTTGTCCGTCGAGCAAAATATAAGGTGTTATTCGCCTCAATAAACGACGGTAATTTAGCGTTATAGCTTGTCTCGCCTAGTCCGACCAGATGGCTTTCAATAGAAGTTGCTGTTTCAAGAATTTTGGAACAGTGGGTTGAATTGCATTGCCATTTCAGTATAGCCAGGAATGAAGAAAGATGCTGTACAGTTGAAACTCTATATCCTTTGTTCAACGACAAGAAAAACTTTGTTTTTCTGGTGTTTCTGAAACAAAGACTTCCTCAAGTTTAAAGAGTTAATAAAATTTTTGAGGCGCAAATACAAGATCGGGTAAAATTATTGAGTGATCTCCAATTTCTGATAAATTCTATTGCTTCAATGATTTTAATACCAGGAAAAAACTTCAGCAAGATGAGTGTCTTCGGGATTTTATAGACCCGAAACCCTATCTCTGTTATCAATTTCAAAATGAAATCTCGCAACACAACTTTCCTCAACAAACAGAAAACGAAATACGTGAAGGATGCATTAAATTCGTCATTGAGCTTGTGCAGCAAATTAAGCAGCGACTACCAGATAATATAAAAGTTCTAAAATCCATGAAATTTTTAGTACGACTGAGTGCCCTCAAACCCATCAAACCTCCACTTGTAGACCTTGCGAAACATTTTTATGAAAATGATGAGACCATAACTAAAATAGATTTCCAATGGAACCAGCTACGGAATGTATCTCGGGTGGAAGTTTCGAAAACTATTTCATTCTGGATAGAAGTTTCTTTGTATCGGGATTCTGTGGTGGAAAATCCGTTCAAAGAACTCTCTAATTTAGCTTTAAGACTACTTATTTTGCCTCATTCCAATGCCGATATGGAAAGACTCCTTAGTGTCATGAACATTGTTCATTCAAAATTGCGCAACCGCATGAATTTAAAAACATTGAGAGAAATTTTATCCGTAAAATATGGTCTAAAGCGTAGTGATAAATGCTGCTTCAATTATAAATTGCCAAATGACATCTTGCGGAAAATTGGAACGATGAATGCATATGACGCCTCGACCTCAGAAGAAAAAGTTGACGAAGACTATGACGATTTGGAAGAGAGCAGTGATTTAGAAATCTTGGATTCGCAGTATATTAAAGGTAAATTTCTTTATATTCATTTGTTTAAAATTGATTCTAGGTTTTAACTTATTGCTTTAACTTTCCTACTTTAGCGCGTTTAAACACAAGTTTGGTGCTTTTTAGCGCGTTTTGGACCACGATCTACGCGTTTACCTTTGAAACATTTGGCAACACTGTTGAGTTGGGGTTTGTACCCTGTCTTGGGGACACACTTTTGGTCTGGTTCTAAAAGAGACGCAGTTATCCTTTCCAGCTCTTCGTCTATCTCCTCCAAGGTTGCTTCGCTTAGGTCAGTTGGGGCGTATTGACTGCAGTGCCGGATTTACGTATAAGCTAAACAAGCTATAGCTTAGAGCCCCCACTTTCTTGGGGTTCCCCACAAAAAAATTAAAGAAAAAAAGGGGCGTACATTTCCAAAATATAAGATAAAATAAAAACTACATACTGCACCAGTTTTGCAGACGATGTATTTTGCTTCTACTTCCTGCCATCTGTTGACGATTTTATGAACTACACCATGTCGGTAGTTTCAACATTATCATCATCCGTCAGAGATGGGCAGGCATTGTTTATATATTCAATTATTGTTACAATATTTTATTGTTCACTGTGTAATATATGATTTTCACTCTTTCATATTTTAATACTATTATAAATGAACGTTTGACCAAGCTTAATCAGCATTCATTCACTGTTTACCACTGGAAATAATTGTGACTGATGAGTAATTTTAGTTCTTTTGAAATTTAAATTTTAGGCCTACTGATTTATTTTATATAATACATAATTATTTCACTTGATCTCATTAAATATTACTTTAGAAAAATATTCATATGTATTACTTAGTATGCCTGTATTCAGTATTATTATTTACTAGTACAGTTCCCGATAGGAGTAAAGAGTGGGGGGGGAAAAAAGTTTTTCCTGCATTATAATTATTGTAGTTGATTAATGATCATCATTCCATATTTCTCCTACATTATACTATTAATAATGCTCACTATTTGGCCATGGAATATGACAAATCCTATAAGCAGATAACGAAAAACTAATATACTAGTATATATATAAATAACAATTGCTTTATTTCACAATCAGGAAATTTCACAAATATTATAAACAACATAATCTCAACCATTAAAAATTATGAATTCATAAAAAAATGTCATGCATTACATTTTAAATATATGTTTATATGTTTATACCCACAGTTTCTAAAATGTCAACCAGAAGTTATAAAGTGGAGCTCAAAAGAGGAAGACGAAGCAGAAAGCTGAAGAAGAGCTTAGCAATTTATCAAAATTAACAAAGACAGATAAGGGGCCTGATCAACCCAAAGCCTCTACCACAGTGAGTCAGTCATAGGATATTCATCCCATTCCTGATACGGAACCTGGTACATTTAGTTCTATAGAATCTGCTTCCACCCACTGAGGCAAGAAATATTCAGATTTACAAGCACAGAAGATTCAATATCAAAAAACAAACAGAATGATGTTGGGCTATGGGGTGATTTAGGCAAAGGAAAGATGGCATTGTATATTAGGTAGAAAAGGGTCCGTCAGAGTGTCAGCATTCTAATGGTTCATTTGAAAAGTCAAAGAAGTTTTTTGCAAACCAAGACAGATATTGTTCAAAGAGCTTGTTCTATCCCAAACGGGCTGATGGTGAAAAATACTGTAGAGAATGGTTAGTATATTCACCAGAAACTGGTCGCGTATACTATATCATAAGATGGACTTTGTGATTGGCGCAACACCTATTTAGTTCAGTCATAAAAACTCTGTAGACCATAGAACAGATTCAGTAACATATCTTACAAAAAACGTGGCTCAACAATTGACTGCCAACTAGCAGAACAGATAAATAATACTGGAAACATGTTCTTGAACGAGTTCTGGCAGTCATAATTACTCTGGCAGAGCGTGGTTTACCTTTTAGAGGAGATGAGAAAATATGGCAATTACCTTAGATTACTTAAAAAACGTATTGCGAAATTTGATCCTTTTCTAGCAAACTATATGAAAGAATTTGGAAATAAAGGATGAGGTATCAAATCTTATCTTTCGAAATAATATGTGATGTATTTATCCAAGTGATGGCATATAAAGTATGAGAATCAATCTTGGATGATTTAAAAACTGCAGGGTACTTCAGTTTATCTGTAGATCCCACTACAAACCGGTCCCATATTGATCAGCTCACTGTTATTGTAAGGTATCTTTCACTAGATGATGGGCTCCCTAGTGAACGTTTTTTAACCTTCCTAGAGATGGAAAGTAGAGGGAAAAGTATGGCTAAGATGGTGCATGACTATCTTACAAATGAATGCAAAATAGATTTTAAGAAGTGTAGAAGCCAGTCATATGATAATGCTGCCAATATGTCTGGCAAATACAAAGGTATGCAAGAAATGATATTGAAGATTAATAAGTATGCTATGTATATTCCATGTGCCGGTCATTCCTTGAATCTTGTTGGTAGAGCAGCAGTTGACTGTTGCTTAGGTACAGTAAACCTTTTTGGAATTGTTCATGAAATATATAATTTCTTTCCATCATCTACATATAGATGGGCAGTACTGTTGTCATTCTTCCAAGATGATTTTAAAGTTCCAAAGTCTTTGTCAAAGACTAGATGGGAAGCACATTCAATGCAATACTTGATAGTTATGGTGAAATAATTTCTGCATTGCATCAGCTACATATTGATACTACAGAGATGGGCTAAACAAGAAATCAAGCCATAAAAATTTTGAATAAAATGGAGGAGTTTAAATTTATGATAATGTTATATTTGTGGAGTTATTTTCTCGATGAATTTCACAAGACTAGTTAATCACTGCAAGACCCCCAAATTAGCCTAGATGTATGTAGGAAATTGTATGCTTCACTTTCGGATTTTGCTAAAGGTTCCAGAGATATTCTTGCTCATTTTGAAGAACAGGCAAGCAAAAATTGCTTGATGTTGATTACAAGTAAAGCAGATCTAAATGAAGACATATAGATGATATAGGTGAAGATGAAGATGATGCTTTAGAGAATCTTGAGCCAAGAGACAAATTCAGAATCAAAACATTTATACTTGTGATGGATGCATTAGAGTCAAATCTGGCACAAAGTGCATCAGTATTAAATGATACTGCCACAAAGTTTTCATTATTAACAAAATTAGATGCTACCGAAGAAGAGATTCGGGAAGGAGTTAGTGCTTTATGCCAAACATATCCTGAGTATGTGGACATGAACCCTGTTGGAGAACTCAAGTATCTTCATAAATATGTTAAACATAGTCAAAGCCATGATTCAAATGAACATTATAGTCTGACACATCAGGATCTGTACCAAGTAATATTTAACGATCATGTCCAATCAGCATTCCCTAATGTACAAGCAATTTTGAGAATGTTCCTTAGTATGATGATTGCCAATTTCTCTGGAAAAAGATCCTTTTCTCAGCTGAAGAGGATACAAAATGAATTTAGAACAAAAATCACCCAAGATAAATTACATTCCCTCAGTCTCATGAGCATAGAAAGTGACAAACTACGCAGTTTATCATTTGATGATATCATCAGTGACTTTGCTCTGGCAAAGGCAAGAAAGAAAGTAGTTTAGAACATGTTTGTGTTTTGTTTGTATACACAGTATACTATTAGCTGCAAAAATTACCATATAGCATATTAAACACAAGAAAAGCGACAATTTTTCACCGACATAGGCTATCTGCACATATAAAGGCCCCTATTATCTCAAATAGCTTAGAGCCTCATCAAATCTAAATCCGACCTTGATTGATTGAGTTGTCTCTTGTAATGTTACCAGTTTGCCGAGGGGTAGTTTTGCGGAGAGTGACTGGTAGCTGGATCGGCGCGAGTGAGATGCTGGTAAGGATCGCTGTATTATCACTGGGGACTTCTGGGCCCGGCTCGCTATGGTAGTTGAAGGGAAAACCGTCAATTGTTAAGATTATGTCAGCTTTCGTGCCTGAGGTGGAAGTAATGTTGGTCTGAAAATCCGGCCCTATTCTCTGGATACTTTTTCTTCATATAATCATTTCTAAGTTTCGGCTTCTTTCTTTGGTTCTACCATAGTCGGGCGATCGGCATCTGGCATTGAAGTCGCCCCATAAGAATGCCATTCTGCGATGCCCAAACACCGTGTAGAAGTTGTTTACGGGAAAATAGGCTCGACGAGGGGGTTGATATGCTGCGGTTATCACGAGATTCCCTACCAATGTGGGGAGTTCTACCGCCACAAAGGACTCGTCCAGCTCCGGAAGGCGCCTAAACGATATATTCTCCCTGACAGCCATCGTAGTACCATCAAAGCTTTCTTGTGAATGATTCTTCATGAGTACTCTGTAGCCCAGTATTTTAATTTGATCAGATGTTGTGCCAATACCGTAATCATTTATAAGTATGATGTCGGAGTCTAGCACCCGAAATATGTTTTCATATACCGTTGCTTTCCAATTCCATCCGTCAACGTAAAGTGTCAGAATCCTTTCCATGTTGTCCCTTTAGTGCTGCTGGGTTGTGTTTCTTTTCTTCCCGTTTCTCTTTTTCTTGAAGTCGAAGTTTGAGACATGCTTGCACGTGTCTTCCCAAAGGGTAACGTTTTGGCGGGGCAAGGCTTCGTCGACTACTTCTCCATCAATTGCAGCGTCGAATTCCGATTTGAAAACTTTTGTCTTAATTCCATGGAAGATTTTTCTGGGATCCATACCCTCTGGGAAGGGTAACTGCTCGGACGCGTAGATGGAGAGATTTATCTCATCTGCATCCAGCGTTTTGTGCTTGCCTTTCTTTCCCTTGGTTGATTTCTTGCTTTAGGGAGCGGCTTCTGAGTTCGATGAGTCTGAGGACTCCGAGGAATCAGTTGTAGCCGACCCTACTCTCCTGTTCTTGTTGTCCTCTCGGTTTTGTTTCGAGGCAGGAGTTTTCACTTTTAATACTTCTTTTGCCTTCTTTTTCTTCGTTTTGTTTCCTGTTTTTAATTTGTCTTTGTTAAAAATATCTTGTTCCTCTGTTTTTTGGCTGGAAACCATTTGTAGCTGTAGGACATCCCCGAAAGGGGAGTTGTCCCGGAACCACATTTGGTTCATGCCGTTCCTCGCAATCATTTGGTTTAACTCCTTTGCAAATGTTTCCGGTTGCGTGAGATTTAAAACGTGTGCGTGGAGTATGCAAGTCAAAATTTTGGTCGAGTTCCCCTTTTTAATTTTGAGGTAAGTTTTCTTTGTCTGCTTCGGTGAGTGCTGACTTCGCTATTTTGGCGTAGGTGGTATTGGACCCCTGCGCCTACTCTCGTCTCTTCTTCTTGTTTCTTTTTAATTAACTCTTTCTTGATTGGACATGCTATGGCCAATCCGGTCCGCAGTTGGTGAATTTTTCGTATGCATTTCTGCACTCCTTCTAGTGATGGCCCTTCTCGTTGCATTTGGAGCACGTTTCCAAGGGCTCTTTGCAGTCCTTAGTCGCGTGTTGCTCCATACGATAGCAGCGGAAGCAGACCTGGACTGGAGTGAACTTCTCTCTTTCGGTTTGTTCTCCGCTAACTTTAGCGTTGAAAATGAGGAGTCCGGCTCTTTGGTCTTCTGCGCCATTGTTGTCTTAGCAAATATGACCTTGAAGAAATGGGAGTATTCGCAGTTGTCTCTTCTATTTCTGAATTTAATGACATCTGTCACCTTTGCCCAATTCTATCTTACTCCGATCTCTTCTTTTATTTCGTATCGGGAGTGTTGGCCGATCTATGGATCCAACTTCCTGCATATCACACTTCTGTGAGCCAGAATCTGCGGAGAGATGGCAGGTTGCAGACCGATTTCTTTAAGTGTATTATCGCCTCGTCTTATTTCAGTGCTTCGACATCTTTCTCCTTTTCAAAAATGGGGGTATAATCAAAGGAGTCGTCCAAAAGCCTTACTAAAGCGATGTTGAGCTTGCCGAACATCACTTCAAATACCGTTTCTCTGGCGGGCTTGTTCTGTCCGGGGATTACCCATAGGGAAATTCGGGAGGTCGCTTGCGCCATTTTCCCTGAGGCCCCTGAGGCCCCTCGGGGCCGTCCTTTTTCTTTGTGCCTCTTTTTGGGATCAGTGGATGACGATCTTCAAGATGTAATGTGTTTATAACTGTTCCTTCGAGCCTGATAGGGCAATCTTTATGAGTTCGCTTTGGGTAACCCCCCTCTGTCGCAACGTAGCGTCCATGAACATGAATTACCAAATGAGAAGGATGATTAGGATGGTGGTTGAACCCAAGGGTGGTAAGCCTCTCGTGGTGAGGTGTGACGGACTTTTTGTTGTGGTTACCACGGAATCAACCAACGCTAAATGGGGATGCTACCCCTCGAGGGTTTGGGTATCAGAACTGCTTCCGGCATACATAGACGGGTATGTAATCTCTCTATGGTCATGGATGGTCCCCCGGGGTATAAAAGTTGAGCGGACCCCTCCCCCTCCCCGGAGGTTGCAGTTCTGCCCCTTGTCTGGGTGCCTCTGATGCCGAGTTCCACAGTGGGCTAATCCTCAAACCTGCTTTCCCCGGCACCTCTAATTATGTCTTTTAAATAGAACGGCATACTTGGAACGGAACTAGATGAGTGCCAACCCAGTTCATTTCCGCTCCCTTGCCCCTCAGAGGGGATGGAAGGGGTAAGGAAAAATGAAAAATTTGACGTTTTTCGAGGCAACTTTCCGTTGGCCGTACATCCTTTGTCGAGGGATTAATTCTTCGGAGTTAGCGTTTATTGTATCAGTTCAGAGTGAGGACTCTTAAATAAGTTGTCGATGGAGGAAGAGGTCTCAAAAGAGGCTAGTGTTGAAAGTTTCAGCTTCAAACATTTTTCAAAGTGTAACTTTATGCAAGAGTTTTAAATAAAACGAAAGGATGAATGTGATATTCGCCCGCTATAAATATCAATACTATATCGATTTTCCAAATTCTTTTTAGAAATTTATCCCTAAAAATATTCTCGATAATTTGCAATCCTAGTTTTGATCGTTTTCCAGGAAAAAAGTGTAAATTTCTCCCTGGAGCTATTCTGAAAGATTACCTATATCCCTTCCATGAAATACAAAATAATAAAAATAAATTCGGTATTTGGGAAAAGATATTCATGGTTATATACAAAGAGTTGTGCGATAAATAATATTTATTCAAGAAAGCCAACAAGAAGTACCAGAAGTCATCTTCAGTTGTAGAAAGTTACATTTAACAATAGTCGAGCCTACGACCAATGCTACTAAAACATGCCATACCTCTTCGTATTTTTGTAAATATTTAAACCCAATTTTGCAACGCAAAAATGCTACAACTTGGCCTAATTTCCTATTGTTTAGAGTTCGGTTTTGTTCTTATCATTTGCATATTAGGTTATTTGGCGTGTAAGGGAGATTAAGTTAGGCCATTTGGGGTTTGTTAGTTTTAAAGGATGATTATAAGTTATTTGATTTTTTTTTGTTTACCCAAAAGTTTTATGAAAAAAATATTAAACTGAAGACAAAATTACCTTGCCACGGATATTTAAATGCCCTAAGGTACCCTAAATTACTCTCTTCGTTTAAAAATGGCGTCCAACGGAGCTTGTTTTTAAGGTTAATATATTAGTTATTTTTAGGTAATTATGATAATGTAAATAAGAAATCCCTTCCACCTTCAAATTGTTAAATTTCTTTCCAGCAAAAGTAAATGAAATCCCATAAATGGATGAGGTACCTATGTAGGCTACGCATATCGTTAACCGAATGTCCGTAGCCATAGACGTAATAATTACAAGAATATTTTCATTTATTCACCTAAAAAAACGGTGTATACAAGTATACAATCTTGTATTTAACAAACAAGTATGAACATTTTTAGTTTTGTAGACTTCGACCTAGAAATATCTAAAATTATTTCCCATTAAAATTTAAACATAATCCAAATGGTAAAGCCAAGAGAGAAAGTTATGGAGGAAGGGGGATGGTCAATTTTGTTTCCAAGTAAAAATTCAACCACTCTAAAAATGCCAACCAGTTGCAAATAAACATATCCGAGCTTCGGTCTAAAAAGGGAAGAATAAATAAAAATGAATCTAGAAATAGAAAAATAAGATACGAATCTAAATTAAACGCATTTCTCCAGCTGGAAGACGTAGAAACCATTAATTTGGCGTGTCCTTCTCGGAGGTGTTAACAGTGATTTCATTTCATTTATGGTGACTCGGTGCTTAATACCCACTGGTTCTTCACACGCCTGAGATCGCGGGTTCGAATCCCAATGGAGGCTAACTTTTTCCTCTATTCTCGAGGCGTGCTTTTTTGCCTTACCTAACTCATACCAGGGCTTCAGACTTGCACTGGATACTAGCGATTAAATGTTACCCACTAGTGTAGATGGTAACCGCATGTGCTGCGCTCCGCAAAAACAAGAGAATTATACCATTCGATAGATAATTTAACAGAATTAATATCATGTACAATATTAAAAAATATGTTAATAAAAGTTATTGAGCCGGATATTTCTGTTGCGACCTACTTTGTTTGGCCTATACTTTCCTGCGTCAGTGATTCGTCCAAATATAAATAGTATTTTGTTTTTATTTACTTTTATTTGCATGTTTTCTCTGAGATATTTGATGTTTATGGAGATTATATTGATGTTTGTTTTTAGTTTTACATGATGATTAGAAGTTAATAGTATTTTCTTTCTAACTCAGAAAATTGCAAAAAATAACGTTCAAAAGTGAAAAAATTGGCCTGCGACGTCATTATAAAATTATATGAACTAGCAAATAACTTATAATCATCATATAAAACTTAAAAAGCAAAACACTCTAACAACCATCCCTAAAACACAAAAAATAATGTTTATTCAGATTAATCGATCGATCGATAAAGAACAGGGAGTTTATTTTATTCCATGGAAATCATGTAATGAATTATATATTGGTGAAAGCAGCAGACTTTCCAAGAGAATAAATGAACACAAATGCGATATGCGACGAGATAATGCTAAAATAGTTTATAAGTCTCATAATTATATACATCGACGCTTAATTGAATCGTCACTCATAAAAGAAATCCCCAACTTTAATACTTCCGACGGCCAATTCAATACTAATACCTTAATAAGACAGAAATTCATACTTACGTTTCTCAAAAATGCCGACACATTATCCCATATTCAATCTTAGCGCCAATGATTTGTGTGTTTGTACGTTAAGCAACTTTTGTATCTCATTTGTTCACTAGTGACTGATAATGACGGATGTCTCTGTCGAAACCTGGTTTCGCATATAAAATTAGTCCTGTTACTGTGGTTTTATCCCTATAGTTACACGTACGCTGCTGTATTTTTTGGGATATATATATATATATATATATATATACACACATTTTCCGAAAAGCACGAACTTTCCAAATGACCTAATACTTCGATAAGCGAAACTATTCATTTTCATGCCACCGATAGAAATAAGAATAATCAAGATGGTGGGAAAGTGAGCATGCGCAGAAGTCAGCTAACACGAAAATTTTCGTGACGTCATACACCTCACACCTTCTGCTCGGCAAATTTTTCGTTGAAGATGAATGTGCAATCAGAGCCACATAAGTAAACGAGATAAATAAAAAATTTAGAGGGGATAGGAAGCCAGAAACAAGAAAGGTCAGAAGATCACTCAGAGAAATATTATTGAATAGAGAAGACATATCAAAACTGACCAGAATAAAGTTCTTATGATAAGGAACAGATTTCAGTCTACTCGTGAGACTGAGAGTATTAATGTTTTGTGGATCTGAAATTGTTCCCACTTTCATGCGGGTATTTGCTATTCTTGATCTCGCGTAATTAATTAATGTGAGCTTTATCATATATATATATATATATATATATATATATATATATATATATATATATATATATATATATATATATATATATATATATATATATATATATATATATATTAATTAGGGTGGTCCCCCCAAAAAAAAATTAGTTTTTTATCTCCACATGCCTGATTGTATTACCACATTGAACAGTAGGTCACATACTCAATTTCATCAAAATCGAACAATATCTACTGGTCGCTATATGGATCTTAACATATTAGTCTGCCGGTAAATTAATTTTGGGGATAGAAATGAACAGTCTTTGCAAATACTAGTTTATTTGAAACAGATTTTGGTGTTAAAAGACAATTTTTTTGTAAATATTTATATTAAAGTGAAAATAAAATAGTTAAATGGCAAATGATTTCTTTTTGACACAAATTATAAATAAAATTGCTGATCCTTTTGAGCATGAGAGAAAATCTTTGTGATGTTTTGCCACAAGTCTGAGAAGCAGCTGTTTTTCTTCTTCACCTTTTGTAGGGAGATGCATTATACGATTTGATAAGTGCAATACCTCTTTCTACTGGATCGTTAACAACCATTAAGTTAATCGTTCGACGTTGAAATTCTTGAAAGCACGTATTCTCTTCCCAAGAACTTGAGTTAGTCTTCAGGAATGTATCCTCTGCAAACTTGTATCCATCTTTCATTAGGAGACTGAAGATTAGCTTAGTTTTTTGAGTTACCAGTCCATGCAAGTCCAAATCCTCGATGTTTTTTGTAAGATTCAATCGGTGAATAACTTTGGTGTTTTCATTATGTTGGAGATTGGAGACCATCTCTGTTTGGTCTCAGCATTAATTCTATGATCTAAAAATGCAAGACCAACAAGATGTTCTCCAAGATACCAAAGGTGTCTGTGAAGGGCTGTGGTTGCTTCTTTAGATATTGCCTGATTTGGATACTTTTTCAAAGTTTTAAGAAGCAGAATGTCATTTAAAGGAGCATTAATTCCAAAATGGGCTTCATCCCAAAAACGCGAGTAGACCAAAGAAATAAAAAGAGAGCAGTCTGTAATATTGGCCTTTTCACGTTCCGTTAGTTTCAGTCGATGCTTAAACAAATATTTTTTTAGGACATATATAGCCTTAACCATCCAGCGTGCATGATGAGTCGCTCCTGGGGCTCTTAATGTAACTTCTGTCTTATCAATATCCCCAAGAAAGATGAGACTGAGTCGCAGCAATTCTTCATAATCGTCACGCAACTGACAAGATTTCAAAGCTTCCTGAAAAATGAGACCATTTGTCCTCGAAGATTATGCATTACTGGATTGACGAATAAACTGCTATCCGCCTCTAAAAAAAATCCTTTTCAAGTGACGACCATTGTTCTTTAAAACGTTCAAAGAGACTCCTCATTTGACCACTTGTAGGCCCAAGTAAAATATTGCAAGCACATGACAACATAATTTCGAAAATATGATGACGGCACGCAATCCAAACAAGCTCCCTTCCTAATAATTTCTCAATTATCGTACAGGCTCCTTTTTGTAGGACTGTATTTGATGCAGTTGTGTCAAATACAAGGCCTTGAACTTCATCACGAAGATTTCAGTCATTAATTGATGAAATGTATGCCATAGCCTGTTCTTCTCCTGTGCTCGTGTTATTTTTGGCACACCACGAAGTTTTTCCATTCCATTTACAGGAACTATTATTGCAATTTGTTCTACTGTTTCCTTTGCCTCATCAATATTAGGTAGTAGTTTTCCATCCCAGTGAAGAAGGATCGGTCCTTCAACAGACAACGAAGCTTTGTCTTCATTGTATGTTGCCTCTCTTACTTGCTTTCTGGAACGTCGTATAGAACACCTGTAAAGTGTCATAGCTGCAATATCCTGACCCAAGGCTTGTGCTATTGATCCAGCAACCATTGTTGCTTTTCTATCCGTAATATTTGCACAATCAAGAACAGCAGCCACACCTGAAGTTGTAAAGATATTTTTCGAATTTAAAGGACTACATTGTGCATTCTTTTTTCTAGTTGAAGAAGGTGGGAAAACTCTTTGTCTGCCGCAATTAAACTTTCTCCTTCAGATGATGATGACTCGAAATCTGCATGAACAGCATCCTTTGCTTGATTTTTAGAAGTATATACTTTTCTTTGTATTGTAAAGCCTTCTCATGTCGATATCTTTTGCGGGATTCCTTGGCTGAAGTAATCCTATCACGGCACGACATATTGCAGGAGAAAAAGTTCTATCTCTGCATCAACAGAAATTGGCGGTCTTCTTCATTTTCTACTACATTTAAAGCATTTTGTGAGGCTACGTCAAAAAGTTTTGAAAGAGTATATTCGAAACTACGCTCATTCATTCTACATGAGTACATTTCGGTTTTGCGGTTCTTCTTCAAAGAAAGGTATTCTTCATACAACCTTGAGAGTTTCCTAACGCAAGAGTCTATTCGTTGTGTGGGAATTCGAGCTCTTTCCCATACTTTTATGACTTTTTTGCGAGCGAGGTTGTAACTTTGTGTCAAAGTCATTGACTCCACTTGATGGTGGTACTAAACAACACGAAGCACATCACCACATGCTGGTAGTCTTGCATATGAAAACTCAATAGTAGGATGTCATAAAAGCCAGACTGCCGCAGATGAACGAGTACTTCCAGCCATAATCTGAAACAACAGAAATACAAATTTATTGTAACTGAGTGAGCTCACGGTTCCCCTCCATTTAGTTATACTTAGAAGATATTTTTTTTATACTCTAAAATATCTAAATATTCAATATTCATGAAAGAATAAACTTTCATTTGACATAAATAAATAGGCTCCTGTGTTTGTAAAAAAATACGGCAGTCGTGCTTAATTAATATATATATATATATATATATATATATATATATATATATATATATATATATACATATATATATTGTGAATTAAAATATAAACATAAAGTGTGTTAACATATAATTCTAATATTCTTTAAGTAAGTCTGATATTGATAAAAAACTGCAAATTATCTATGCACTGAATAAACAAAGTATATTCCTTACCTAAATAATTATATATATACTTGCATAAACCAGCACTTGTATTCACTTGTATTACGTCAACTGTTAAACTTCAAACTACAAATGAACAATTAATCAATCCTCGCTGACTTATATAGGAAATGGTGCGATTGCATCACCATTTGAAACGAGGGGGCGTTATTGCGTCATCACTTTACAAATGGGCTCAGAAATCAACAAGCTGAAACAACAATTATTATTGCATCATACTCCGGGTATGTGAATGTCATTCCACTTTTCAGGTAATCAAATATCTTGATTTTGCTGATGCAATATTTTGCATCAGCTCTTTTAACATCTTATAGCATAATTTTAGCCATGTGGAGAACATTTCCAACTAATTTCAATTTTTTGCATATATTTTGGGACCACCCTAATATATATATATATATATATATATATATATATATATATATATATATATGAGTTGATTATTACAATTTTTGGCATCCTTCTGTCTCGGAAGACAATGGAGATTGCGCCCTGGAAGTCAGCATCCCATATTGTTTTTGTCGCCGGGAAGTGGCACTGGAGTGACCTCTCCATGGTGCATGCCTGGGCGAAGTGTATAGAGATCCTGTGTTGCTCAGTCCTTAGGATCCCCCTCTCGGCCTTGCTGGTGTCATCCAAAGGAATGCTGAGCAGTACGTTTGGCACCAGGTTGGCTGCACGAGGTGCCGGAGTCAGTGAAAACAGCGCACTGGTGAATGATTGTAGGTGCTATTCATTTTATTCAATGAAATCTCTGTCAACCTCAACGACGTCCTCCAGGAGACGTCGGAACCTGCTTCAGGTCTTCTCGACGGTCCCCCTGTTATACTGGATGAAAATTGTGGTGATCCTGGACATAAGCTCTACATTGGTGTTGCACGAGGATTTGTTGGTCCCTCTCTCATTCACCCATGCCCTAAATATAATAGTCAAGGAGGTTGAAGTCTGGATAGGTAGGGCACCAAATAAATTGTCTGGCAGCCAATACTGCGTCCTTCTGCTTGCATGACATGGTTCAGAGTCCTGCTGCCACAGGTATGGCCTTCTCAGAGCCGCCTTATGGATCCAGGGCAACATTATTTTCTCCGCGAAGATAAACGAGGAGCATAACGTGGTCCTCGCTACTTACCACCTCGAACACCATAATGTGAACTGGAAAGTTGTCTTATTGACTCTTAGTATATTTTAGGGCACACAGCAAGCCAATAGTTTTTTTGCTAGTTCATTACTTGGTCCTAGCAGAAATTCTTCTCGTCTGAGAAGAACTAAAGTATGCTAGACTTGAAGCGATGTTTCAATTTGTTCACTAACTTCACAGCACGTTCCTTCCGCTTGTTCTTCGTCTTCTGCAACAGAAGCTGGCCTTTTCTTATCTTTAATGAGTAGTATACGCAGTAGAGGATTTCCTTAAGAAGTGAAGGAGCCATCACCCAATTTGTGAAGAAACCCCGTTTCAAGACAGCTATAGCACTTTCTCGAGAGATTAATGAGATTTTGGAAATTAATGTCTCCAGACAGACACTGTTACGTCGGCTGGAGGAAGACAATCTTTACGCTTGCACACCAGCGGTCAAGCCAATGTCAGTCCAAAGAACAAGAATACTCGTTCGTCTTCTATTCGCTACCTAGCATATTACATGGACGGATGACCAATGGAGCCAAGTTCACTTCAGTGAAGAATTTAGGTTAAATTTGTTCGGATCCAATGGCAGGATGTTCATTCGTTGCAGAGCAGGCGAAAATTTATCTGGAATTGGCATCAAAAAGAGCGTGAAGTTTGGCGGATGAAGTGTCACGGTCTACAGCGTGACTTTGGGAGAAGGCACTAGACCATTTATGTGCTTTACGGGGCACAGTGAATGCCCCGTAAAGCATCCTTTGCCCCATCTGCGAGGATCCGAAGCCCAACGTGCAATTTACATACAGGATAACGTCATCTGCTACACCACCAAGTCGATATATGTTATGAACTGCCTGCAAAAAAATGTTTCGAACTCACTCGGAGAGAAGTCTAAAGCGAAGAACGCGAAAACCGTTCAAGAATTTTAGGAAATTCTTCAAGATAAATGGAGCAAGATTACTACGCAAGAGTGTCAACAGTTTATTCCTTCATGTGGAAGGAGATCTCAAAGCACCATCGAGAATAAAGGCCGTCACACTAAATACCAGCTACTTATAGCTTGCACAAATGTTTTCCACTGATAATTTTATCGTTATATTACAAAGGAAATATTTCCGCTGTCATTCTGATCATTTTTAGGCACCATTTTTTCGAGTAAATTGCTTATTTGATGACATCTTTCATTTTATTCATCCAAATAAACAATCGTAATCCATACGTAGTTTATACCTTCATGTTATTGCACCAATTTTGGGAACCTTGGATTTTTCTACCGAAAGTTATGGAAGATATTGTAATAGAAATACAGGCGTTCTGTTTATTTGGGAGGTAATCCTAACTATGTACGAAGAAAGTCTCGCCTTAAGCGTGATCTTTATGCTTGTTTCTGTTAGGGTAGGTTAGGTTAGGTTTATTTTGTTAAGTCCATGTGATTATCACAAATAACACACTTGACTATTTAAAAGTCTGGGTTGCGTAAGTCAATTAATAACAGATAAAGAATCATCAATAGACAAAAGAAGTGTGACAAACTTAATAGATAAACACACTGGTCGGTCAACATACTCAACCTAACCTGGTCACAAGTAGAATCAGGTCGTTGAAAATTCTTTGGGTTTTGGCAGAGGTCTTGGTGATATATTGGCTGCCTGTTGCATACCTGTGATCATGTGAAGAATATCTGCACCCCAAACTCGTCAGATGAATACCCCTACCCCATCCTACCTAGGAAATTGCTTATATGATTCAGGGAGTCTTTAAAAACATAGGAAAAACTAAAGGAGGTATATATGTGGTGTAATATGCTAAGTAGAATAAGTGAAGGCAATATAATTTTTCTTACCGATTTCTTTGATGGATATAGGGTCTTAAATCATGTACTCAATGAGTATCTATCTATTTATTCACGACGAGATACCATGAGACTTGAAATTTAGACTTTGAAGCATGTTTTCCTTATGCGAACACTAAAGGTTTCCACTCTTTCAGAGCCGAGCTTTTGCAGTCACAAGAAATATCCTTAAAAAAAAAACAACCCAACTATCCAACCGAGGAGGCGTTATTTAGGGAAACCCCTTGATGCACAACTTGAGAAAAAAACATAGTACAAATTATGGCTTTCCCCACCCGCCTCTGCGTCCACGGAAGAGGTGGAAGATAGATGTGATGATTAAAGGAAGGAAGATAACTAGGAATTTCGACAGTATAACTGTTACTTGGTAAAATATTATAATAAACTATCTATATGCAAATTATTGCGCACAAAAAAATCAGTCAATTCTATCTTTGAATTGCTCAACTCTGGAATATTGACTACTGTGAAGGTAGCTCCTTAACACGGGAGTCCGAAGGTAGGTGCAAGGTGGGCACTTCGCCATGAAAATGCCAAGAAAATATATCGAATTTTTTCTTAAAAAATATCTTATATTTACTGAAAAGTCTCCAAAGTAAGGAGCGAATATTTTTATTTGTACGTTTACTAAAAGATGCCACCTTTTAATTCTTTTATAAGTCCCCCCCTTATCCATGTATGTTACCATGTATATTTTAGATGAATTGATTTCAATAGCTGTGTATGTAAAATTAATATATTCCTGGCTTCATGAACTAATGTACATATATTGAATAATATACTTAAGCTGCCATCCAGTCGCGTATTGAAGTAGGAGTGCAGCCTGGCGAGGTTGCAAGGGGCGGCATAATACAAGTTTTGCCTGACTAAATCTCTTTGGGGATTCATGATGGTCGAGTAATAAGGTTCCGCGTACCCTGATCGCATTCGCAACTCGCCGCTCGCTCCGTTCGATCTTTAGTTCTTCTCTCGCCCTTCTTCCTACATTCCTGTATCTACAATAGGAACTTGCCACAGTTGTCTCATATACATATCTCTCTAGCATATTAATAAGATTTTTTTATTTACATTGTTTACGGTTGCTGTTATTATTTAAAATTTTCCTATATCGTTTTGATTCCACCATGGCCGAGTATTGCATTGTATAAAAGCTGCATGAAGTAGGCCGATACTATTTTGATTTTTTTGTGACAATGCTGTTTTATATCAATTTTAGTAATTTGTTGATTTTGTTATTTCTGTTAGTTATTAATGGAGTATTGAGGTCAATTTTCTATGATTTTTTAATACACTATTTTTCTTTTTACACTCGACATAGGAAATTATCTGAAACCTTGGGAACAAAGACATAGGATGGAGCGAGTGGCAGCAAGTGGCTACTGGTTTGGTAGCCGGGACATATCACCGTGGATTGAAAAATATTGATAATACTGAAAATTGGTCAGATTTTGATATATTTTAGGCTAATTCAGCAAATAGTATAATTGATGATCTCAAGTATAGTCTGCTTAGAGAACCATTTGAATCTCATTGGATATATGGCTTTAAAAATATTATGTGTGTGGAGGTGGGAAATGAAATTTGAAACACGTTTGCTTAATACAGAATGCTCCATGGTTAGCATATTGTTTTAAAGGTGGAAGGTGTGGTTTGCATATTTTGCACTTCGTTCCCACCTACTGCCCATCGAAGCTTTCAAGGCGCATTTATTACTGGTACCTTTAAAAATTATAAGAATTTTCAATGAACATTCGCGAAATCACATTGCATCTGCATAGCATTTTGGTTCTCAATAACCTACTGAAGAGCTGATGGTAGTTGAGAAAAATCCAAATGAAGATATCATGCGCCAGCTAGATTCCACCATCGATGATACGTTTAAAAGAAAAATCGAAAAACTTATATCCTATTTTTTCAACAATTTTGCTCTGTGTAACAAATGATATGGCTTTGCAAAGAAAGGAAGAAGAAAATAAAGATGTAGAACACTTTATTATTTTCTTTTTTGAGGTGAATAATTGTGTTTCAAAAACTCATATCCGCTCATCAGGTCATTTTATGTCGATGCAATGTGCATCGAGGATTTTTAGCAGCTGTTTCGAGATAAGTTAGAAGCACTGCCAACAACGAGAACTGGAAATTCAAGACTTTGAACATCACTTGTTTGCATACTCCTTACCTACTTTTTTATTTCGCTCCGTTATTATTTCCTTTTATTCGGTCTTTCTTGAGCCAGTCACTCAGTCCCCTTATTCAATTAAACTTGACCTCTCGCAAGTGCAGAACAACATTCACAATCAACTTTCTGTAATACAGGGTGGGGCGGAAAGATTGCCTTGATTTCAAAGGTTAATAAAAAACAAACATGAAAAACTTCGTATCTCTATGAAATATATTAAATGCTATTTATTTTCTGTTTCAGGTAGTACCCATCATGGGCTGGAGTGGAGAGCATCGTGCATTTGTTCTGGAAGAGTTTATTAAGTATGTCCAGTGAATCCGTCGTAACGACGCAGCGTTCCTTCCGAAGACACTTTGCGCTTCGTCGTCATGATCCCGAACCGGATGGAAAAACAATTCGTCGGTTGGTTTCCAACTTTAGACAAACATCATCGGTTTTAGACAAGAAAAGTTCTGGCCATCCTAGGACCGCTACAGGACCAGAAAATGTTGCAACTGTGACAGCTTTAATACAGCAGTCTTCCAGACGTTCCGCGCGAAAATAGGCATCTGCCTTACACATGTCCGTTCAAAGTGTTCGCAGAATCTTACGCAGATCTCTCCACATGCATACCTACAAGATGATGGTTGTACAGGAGCTATGCGAGAAGGATTATGAAACCCACACAACTCCGTGTCGGGACATTCTTCAGACCATCTTCCCAACAGCTGTTCTGATCTGCAGTGATGAAGTGCACTTCCTTTTAACGGGGATGGTTAATAAACAGAACTTTCGATACTGGTCAGTCAATAATCCTCGTGAACTCCACGATCGACTACTCCACAGTGCGAAGGTTACTGTCTGGTGTGCCAGGGGTGATTTCAGCGTGTGGGGTCCTTATTTTTTCGAAGAAGAAAGGGTTACATTAACTGTTACATCGACCCGTTATTGTTAACTCCTCGAAAGGTTTCTCCATCCTAAAGTCGTCCAGTTACTCGCAGCTCATAATCCAGATGATGTATGGTTCCAACAAGATGGTTGCCATATCGCATACGTCTCGACGTTCCCTTGGAGTCCTCCGTGAAATGTTTCCAGGTCATCTTGTTTCTCTGCGAGGCGATATTGGGTGGTCCCCACGTTCCCCGGATTTAGGCCCTTGTGATTTTTTTTCTATGGGGTCATCTCAAATCACGAGTGTATCAACACCGGCCAGCAAGTGTAGAAAATCTAAAGGCAGCAAAATAACTCAGGAAATCAATGCAATTCCACGGGACAGGGTTCAAAGGGCTATGGTGAACTTTCGAGAGAGACTTAAGAACTGCATCGACATTGGCGGTTGTCACTTAAGTGATACAATTCTCAAAACCACTTAAATCACAATGGCATTTAATGTACTTATTATAAATACAAAGTTTCTTTCTCATATGATCATGTGTTTGTTTTTTATTACCCTTTGAAATCGGAGCTTCATTTCTGCCCCACCCTGTATATCTACACTGCACAAAGGAAAAGAAGCACGTTAAGATGGATGTCTATTGAAACAGATCCTTGCTGGAGGAAAAACTCAACATTCAACTCAGTGTGCCAAAGCAATGTGGAAGACAGACATCGAAGTAATTTGCAAACAAGAAATGTAGAGGACTATTTCATACAGACTATCTATATTCTCTACCTTAATTCTCTAATCATTTCACTGCAAACTCAATTCTATGAAAACAATAATACACAATTTAATCTTTCTAAGTTTTACCCTGCGAACAGAGACAAGTTGACAACTTAGAACTTGATAGAGGGAGTTGCTATGAATGCTTGGCCGCATCATCGCATGGCACAAATAATCAGAATTTGTTGAGTTTTTATGTAATATTTTGTTCTGCAATACGTTATGTATTGTTCATTCTTTTGACTTTACCATCAACTAAATGCACAGTCGAGACATCCTTCAGTACACTTCGGCGAGTTAAAACATGGATAAGGTCAAGTATGTCTGATGAGCAACTCTGAGTTGTGTCGGCTCATTTAGCACCGAAAACTGTCAACTCCAACAAAACTGATTTTATAGAAAAGGTAGAATTGATCATTTTAGTGGTGAGTGATCTACGCCTCCTACTGAGTTTTCACAGTCTCTTCTATAAGCAAAAAAAAAGACTCAGTTTAAAGGAAAAAGTTTATTCTGAGACTAGTTTTGAAATTGACTGGGTTCCATCTTCAGCTCAGAAACAATGATAGCAAAGACCAAATGGTGGGTTACTAAAAAAAATATCGCAAATTTTAGGATAGCATCACTTACTCGTACATCGTTTTCGTACATCGTTTTATACGAACCAAACCGAGGGTGGGACAGGAAAGAACCGCCGGCCGATTCATCTATTTCTTTCACCCCCCAAAAATAACCTATGAAGCACAAGAACGAACCTATATGAAGTCACTCCTTTGGCTTTTGTTGTCATTGTGTTTGGACTGAAGATGGAAGTCAGTCCACTTCCGCAACTCGTCTCCAGAATACAATTTTTTCCGGGTAATTTTCAAGGAGAGCGTCGCAAGATATTTTAGCCGTTTTGTTGCCTATATTTTAGTGTTTTTCAATTACTTAAGTTTAAAAAAGCTAAAAATGGATAAACTCTAGTCAAAGAAAAGGCTCTAATATCTTGCGGCGCTCTCCTTGAAAATTGCCTTTTTCCGTTGAACCTCATTTTTTTCATTTTTTTTAGTAGTAACCGTAGACCATTACAAGTCCTATTCAAATCAAGAGTATAGGTGACGTCGAAGCACCTTTTTAAAGTTAGATTCAACATTAACTTCAATGTACTATTTTCTTCATCCTATTTTGTTTATGTTATAAATCAAATTAACGATTGTTATCCTATGTGCATTGTATGCACATATATACAATATGTATTTGCATTTTTCATTACAGAAACTTGTGCATTAAAATTGCTTAGAATTAACCTGTTGGTTCCTATCAGTCTAAAAAGTGTGTTTGCTCCTTTCCTTACCAATTTCCAATTAAATTTTGCCCCCTTACCCGTGTAAAAAAATCTTGCGGGCGCCTATGCTCATACCATGTCTCGCATATTATACTAGGTGTCCAAAGGTAACCATACATAAAATTTAGAGGTCCCAATGATCTTTAAGTAATGTCTACACGTAAAAATTAATTGTCAGAGATCTTGAATATCGGAAGCCATACAGTGATATCATATTGACAAATCCACCAATCAAGAAACTGTTATTTCTTTTGTTAAACGTATTAGATAGTTATCACAACTTTTGGAGCACCCTGTATATGTATAGTTGTCCAGTAAATTACTGGTAACACTCTTCGAACGCGATGGTTTCGGATTTCGCAGCGACCACAGCGCGTTAAACGCGAAATCGTCTGTTTGTAAGTTTTTATTATGCTTGTTATTTATTTTCTCAGGGGATTTTGGTTGTTTGTTGATTATTAACTCGTTTTCAACTTATTTTTGCCCGCTCAATTGCTGTTATGTATCATTGGTAATCAGTCTAAAGCAGTTTAATTGGTTACAAATGCTTTAACTTACAAATATTATAGTGTTGCAATGCCTTAACTTACAAATAGAAAAGTCAATGTTGTATGCAGTGACGAAAGCGACGATCTTTCTGACCTTGGTAAACCATTGAAGAGGTTTATTACATTTTGCCACAAAGTCATCCAGGAGGTATTTATATCCTTGCCCTTCGTACTTCAGTTCGCTTCGCCAATACAGTCCTAAATGTTGAACTGCTCCCATTATTCGATGAATTCATCGTTGGGGTCGTCGTTGATACCAGCAAAGATCATATCTAAGGTCAGGGGAGTGTAGGCTGTCTTGAACATAGCTATTATTCTTCAGTCAGAGCCTGCAGTAACGATGTCGTGCTCGGCGGAAGAAGGAAAACTTGAACATTTTCATTTATGTCCATGAGGAAATGCCAGTGGCCGGGATCGTTATTGATTATAATTAGCAGGATCTTGAATGGCAGTTTCTTGCTCTTAGGATATTCCTTGGTATTCGGGACGAAATAGCATTCCCGTACTGAGAAGGAGCGTCACCCAAGCCTTCTTATTGCACATGTAGCGCTCAAGTAGGGAAATCGTGTTTTTTCCCTTAAACGCCCATGGTCTCCATGCTCAGTAGACGACTGTAAAATTCAACACATCTCCTACAGTTTTGCCACACATCATCATGGTGATCCTTTCCTTGCAAGCCTTTAATTCTGGTGCATGCTTTACCGTCTTCTGAATGCAAATTCTGCTGGGACTAATTCCTCCAGAATAAGCCCGCCTCGTTCATGTTGTCCACATGTTTTGGGCAGTAGCCTTTCCCTTCGATGATCTTCAGTTCTCGAGGAACTTTACGGGCAATGTTTGTGGAACTAAAGATAGCGTCACTGCTGGCGATGAACTCTTTTCAATCCTTCACTGGAAATTCGACACTAAAAGGAACGTGGAGGGACTTGGCCTTCTCGGCCACGGTAGCACCCTTCGCAGGAACTTTACGATGGGCCATATACTCTGCCCAGAGGTTCGGCGCCTTTACATTCCTCTTTAGAACTGTCTCCAGGGAGGAAAAGCGCTTTTTAGCTGTCGTAAAGATCAAGTTCGTGTAAACCTTACGAATCGCCTTCTATTTGTGTTTAATTGTCCGGATGCTGACTGGTTCCATCCAATCTACGCGCTACACACTTAACACACATATCCGACCTTAATTTGTCTCAAATTTTCACTTTCTCAGCAACTGCGCGTTTCCTGCGGGACCTGTTAGTCTTGCCACCCTCACTAGCAGCACTACTAAAGGATCGCTTAGGCCTGATGCATAGAGTAGAGTATAGCAAAGTGACACACAACAAAACGTTTGGATTAAACTCTCAGCGTGACATAACGCCTTATTCAGAGCGTGACACAAAGCGACTGAATGACTTGGACGCATCCCTCGGCGTCCAGAAAGATGGCCTCCTAGATCTTTTCGTGTACAATTGCGGGCGCATTTGGCGAATATGCGTTCGATTCAAGTTACCTGTAGTCATGAGCCGCGGAAGTTCTAGCTTCCAACCGTAGTTCCTATTCTAGCTAAGGTTAGAGAACTTCTAGTGATCAATATTCTCGAAGCCTCGAAGAATTTTGAACACATTTATCAGTTGACGGCTCAGTATCCGAGTCTCTGGCGAAGAGAAACGGAGCTCTTGCAGTAGCATCTGATAATTTATATGCCTAATCTAGTCAATGGGGTCGTTTTCGCGGCTATGGCTTGCATCTTTTTCAGCTTTTCGATATATTTTCGAAGGCTGAGGAGCAAAATTGAACGACGTAATCCAAGTGAGATCGTAAAAACTAGTTATACATTGACAGCACAATTTCCTGGATTTAAAAACTGACCTAGGTATCTCTTAAAGTAACTAAACAATCACTGAGCCCTACTTGCTACTAATTAGCATACCTATGGATTTTTCCACGTTAGTAACCTCTAGACCCTTCCCTTATATAGAGTATTCCGACTGGAGATTTGCACACCCTTGTGCTCCAACACTGTCCTCTCCGCCCCAGGTCAACCTTTCTATGCTTTCACCTGACGCTACACCACTTAATTGTGTGCCTTGTGCATAGTAGGCTACTTGGCTAAATAATCCATTCTCTTTATCTCTGATATACGTGATAAATAACAAGGGGCCTGACACAGAACCTTGTGGCAGTCCACTCGTGACCGATGACCAGAGAGAGACCTGATCGTTGATACCGTTCCGGGTTTAATAGCTGTTTCCCCCTTATCCACTACTGTTTATTTTTATTGTCTAGTCAACCCCCACTCCCTCCTCTACATACAACTTGACAGAGGGCGTAAACATGCATCAACCCCCTTAAAAAAATACTCCGTCGAGGGGAAAGAAATAAACCTTTAAAATGGGTTCGTGTTCCAATAACCGTTGGTAGAAGAGTCCATGTTGTTTTTCCGTGTTGGCGCGATGGCGCCTCGTTTCTTCATCCTTTCGGTCGCTCTGGGGTGGCAACACAGAAGCGTTGCTGGTCTCGCAATGGATGAGGGCAGCGCTATGAGCTACTTCGACACCGAAGTTGCAACCATCTCTAGAAAAGGGGAGTGGGTAGATTTTAAAACGTGTAAATGTGTATCTTTTAATTTATTTATAAGAAACAAGGTCAACAGACCTAGGTCGCGTGCTCTCAATTATTTGAAGAATTTTGAAAAAAAAAATAACAAACATCGTCCGACCTTCCAAACTTTCCAAATCTCATTGAATAGTAATATGGTTACCATTCGACCGACCGATTGACATAGTAACTTATAGAGTCAAGTAAACGCGCCTAAAAATCCTAAATTAACACCCCGCCCCATAAGGGGTGTGAAGGGCAACATGGGCAACAATGTTTCAGCAGATATGTGACCGATTGCTTGCCTTACCGGCCCCAGCATTTGCCGAGAGATCTGACTTAAATATGGAGAATGGGCATTTTAGAGAAATATGCCTAGTAATCTCCTCCTTAGATTATATATATATATATATATATATATATATATATATATATATATATATATATATATATACTGTATATATACGAGGGGTGGTCAATAAGTTTTGCGAATCGGTAGGGCAAAACAGAGGAAGGGGGATGGCTGTTTGTGGGGGTGTTAGGACAAGTTATGACAAGTCAGGACCTGCAGCCGCACGCTCCTGCCTCGTCTATTTAAGAACCAGTACCTGATCCCAGATCGTCAGTCACAAATTTTACAACAATTGAGAAGGTTAAGCACCGCGCAGTGATCAATTTTTTTATTAAGGAACGCAAGAATGCAAAAGATATCCATGAACGTATGGTTGCAGTGTACAGCGACACCGCCCCTTCTTATGCACCATTGCTCGCTGGAATAGGGAGTTCCACCATGGTCGTGAGTCCCTTGAAGATGACCCCCGAAATACGTGACTAACGAGGACAGTGTGGCCCATGTGGAAAGGATAATCCTCGAAAATCGACGGGTGAAGGTCGAAGAAATCGAGCGAGAAATTGGAATATCACATGGAAGTTTTATCAACATCATCCACGACGATTTGGCCATGACCAAGGTCTCTGCCCGTTGGGTCCCTAGAAACCTCACGCCCCATGATCGACTTCACCATCGTCAAAGTCCACAAGGCCAGAGTTGCACAAGCTGCCCTGCGCGAGTGCGGATTCGAGGAGCTCAACCAACCCCCTTACAGTCCAGATGTGGCCCCTAGCGACTACTTTTTATTCCGCCAGCACAAGGCTGCACTGCGTGGACGCTGGTTTGGGGACGATGAAGATGTCCAGCTCGCCGTCCAGGAGTGGATTGAACAACAGTCGGGAGATTTCTGGTTCTCTCGGGAATTCGAAGCCTCAGGGACAAGTGGCGCAAGTGCATTGAAGTCGAGGGTAGTTATATTGAAAAATAATAATTGCAAAACTTATTGACCGCCCTCATGTATATATATATATATATATATATATATATATATATATATATATATATATATATATATATATATCTATATATATATATATATATATATGTATATATATATATATATATATATATATATATATATATATATATATATATATATATATATGAGAAAATGGGAGGGGGAGTAAAAACCTGGAAAGTACACTGAAGTTCTTTGTTGACGTTTCGCCTGTTGGCTTCTTCAGATTTGAACTAAACAAAGAACACGAGATCGCCCCATATATATGCAGCAGATTTATCCCGGGTTACTCTGGCTCAACATATATGCAGCCTCAATTATCCTCCTCTCTCTTCTCGCCAATCCTTTGTGGATAACTCTAATCCCATCCCAATTAGGCAAGTGACCGTATTCATCGATATGGACCACCATGGCATTCGAGGTTCTATGAGCTCTCACGTCTCTTCTATGTTCACTAATCCTGGTTTTAATTGGCTACCAAAATACCTGCCTTCTTAAGAGATCCGTTAATCGTACACGCCACCCTAAATTATGGGGCAGACAAGTATCTGATCCCTTTTAATCCCTTCGTTGTGGGCACATTATCCTCGGCCGCATGAGTGACATTACTCGTTCTACCCCTCTCTGCTATTTTTATTGCTTTTTTCGTAATTTCATCAACAGACCCTCTGGATACTTCAGTTTTATGAAAGCTTTCTTTATGTAATCGAATTCATCACTTAAAATGTTTTTGCTGCAGATACGAATAGCCCTTAGATAAAATCCGATGACTACCCCGGTCTTCGTTTTCATACCGTGTCCAGACAAATAATGAATAAAATCGTCCCTATTTGTGGGTTTTCTGTACACGGAGAACTCCACCCTACCCCCATTCCTATGGATCAACGTGTCTAAGAAAGGAATTTTGTTGTTTTATTCCTCTTCCGCGGTAAATTGTATATTTTCATCAACCTCGTTCAGCCGCTTCAATTTATCGCTACATTAGTATCCACTGAAATTATGGCCAGGACATCGTCTACATATCTTACCCATAGGAAATTCCTGCCCATAACCCCCATTAATTTATTGTTCTCTAAGACTTCCATGAATAGGCATGCCATGACGTCACTTAGAGGTGATCCCATAGCTAGTCCTCTGTGTTGTCTATATTCCTCTCCCTCAAAGGTGAATGCCCCAAACCTTACACATAATGAAACTAATTCAATAAAGTCCCTTTTATTAATGGGTAGATCATCAGAGTTATTAATGTTGGCTATTGATTTTTTCACTGCTTTCAAAACGCCATCTACCGGGACATTAGTGAATAATGCCTTAACGTCAAAATTAACCATTTTCTTACCCTCGAGATTCCCCCCACATAACCTATCTTTTAAATCTGTAGATTTCTTTAAATGAACTATGCTGATCTTGCCTAGTGCTTGTGACAATGGCCTAGCTATAATACCTTGGCAATTTTACCCACTCAGAAGAAGCCAACAAACGAAACGTCATAAAGAACTTCAGTGTACTTTCCAGGTTATTACTTCCTCCTCCCATTCTCACCTATACGTCGTGATATTCCTACAAAATATATGTATATATATATATATATATATATATATATATATAATATAAGGAAAGGGAGAAACCGCAGTTGGTACAAGGTTCTTTATTACTCACGTTTCGTTCCTCAGAGTAACAAAACCTAAGACAAGAATTACGAATTAATGTAAGTGGGAATGTGTGTGTATAGGAGATAAAAAGGGTGTGTGGATAGATAGACAGAGAGAAAAGCGGTGAAAAGAGAAAATAGTGTGACAGATTTACAAAGAGATGCTAGGCGCCTGGTTATCAGCATATCGCTTTCATTATTTTCTTGTTGTGCGTCTTTTTCGTTGTTTTGTTTTTATTATTATGGCGTTCAAACCATTTGTCTTAATAATCTTAATTTCTTGCATGTGTAGTGTGCATGTGTTGTTGTTATTGTAATTAATTACTTTATATTTCGTTGTTAGTTTTCATTGTTTTTATTTATTTTGTAGTGTGTGTCATTTTGTGTTTTTTTTATTCTTCTTTCTTCTTGTATTCTTTCTTCACCTCACTTTTGGTTTGAATTAGTCTTGAGCGGTGAATTTTTTAGTCGAACTCGGTGATTTTTTCATAGTTCGGAGTTTTTATCATCATATATAACTTAAGAAGGGGATTTGAATAATAATTTCATCTTAGTTTGGTTATGACATGTTTTTTTTATCAAAGTTATTTTTAATAATTCTTTTATAATAAAAAAAAATTGGTGAAGTTCAGAAATAAATATAAGTATCGAAATTTTGTGAATTTTTTAATACTCAAAGAATTACAAATGGTGAAGTTCAGAAAATATATTTTTATATATCTTCTATAACTATATTTTAGCAACGTAATATTTTGAAAGGTGAGAAATTTAATTTAGAGTTCCTTTTTAAAACTATTATAACTGACGAAGTTCATAAAATTTATAAAAATTTAACCAAGGCTGCTTTTAATCTTAGTAGCGAAGCACAGGAGTGGCGAAGCCATTGCCTGGTCTCTTCATACGCGCAGGTTTTTTGTTATATTTTTAGGTAAATTTACATTTCTTTGATGCGTAGAGCGGCACTTCATCTCTGCCGGTCACTAGGCGGGCGGAGCCTGTAAATCTGGCGCGACTTCTGCCTCTTTCGTTCTGGTTAATCATTTGAATGATTTATTTCTTGATTAACCAGTTCCTGCATATTCCTTCTCCGCTCTTCTATGATTATGTTAATAGGACTTAACCCCACCTTCCTTTGTAGCTCTTTTTTGCATCTTCTTTCTCGCCTGCGTGTACCTGTAATTAGGTACACGCATTTATTCTGCACGATCTGTAGTCTCCTCTTTTGTGTCCTCGGGGCACAAGGGAGGGTGGAAGCAGGGTGGAGCAGCGTAGATCTTACAATTGCATTATAGATCTTCTTCTTATTGCTCTCACGGAGATTTCTGAACATGAATAATTCTGACTACGGCCGAGGCCTTTGAAATTCTCTCTTCGACGTGTTTCCTGTACCCGGATGAAGTATTCTTCATTCCGAGTACATTGCACTCCATGGTGTAGACGTAGCGTCTATCCCACACCCTGACATCTGTAAGTAATCTCCTCCCAATGTGGACTACATAAAATTTCTCTTGGTTTGTTCTTGTTCTCCACTTCGCCTCGTAGATGTTTAATCTTTCGATTTTTGCCGCTGCCATACGAGCTTGCATAGGCGCGCCCCTTCAAGCACACTAGATTATCTGACTGAAATCATCGGCATATTGAATTTTGAGTTGTTTTTTTTTTTTTTTTTTTTTTTAAGGGGGCTATCTGGCGACTGCCCACTTGGGCATAAGTCGCCGCAAACAAACAGCTTAGTTCTAGGCTTATTGAATATTGAGGCAAGTGGGGTTCGCAGGGGCCCGGACATCTGCGTTGTATATCGAGTAGAGAGTGAGGGAAGGACACCACCCCTACGGGAGGCCCGCATTGAGCGTCAACTTCGGTCCATCCATGCACCCTAAACTGACATACACCTTTCTCTCCATGACTTTTCTAAGTTTTCACTTAGGCGAAGCCGTAGGATCTTACACTGCATTTTCCTTTGCCACACCTTACCAAGCGCCTTTGATACATCCCGACAAACAATGTCCACATAACTCCTCTCCCGTTTGGCTTGGTCAAGCTTTTCCGTGATGACATTTATCGCCATCTCCGTACTTCGCTTTTTTCTAAACTCAAACTAGTACGGGTTGTAAAGGGAATTCTCCTCCAGGTGAGACACCAGTCTTTGGTTGAGAATATTCTAGAAGAGCTTCCCACCAAATTCCAGTAGGGAAATTGGTCGGTAGATCTCTTTTAACGTTGGATCCTTTCCATGCTTCGGCGAGAAAATAATTTTTGCCGTTTTGTAAGCATTTGGAAAGTATCCTGTTTTAAGACAGGTGTTGAAAATTCTTCTCATTCCCTTTATGATGTTAGCTGGTGCCTATTCATAGTTTAACTTTTCAAGCTCTGATTGTCCTGGGGCCTTTTGATGGAATGAGCAGTGCTGTATTTACGTATAAGCTAAACAAGCTATAGCTTAGTCTCCCCCTAGAAAAATTAAAGAAAATAAAGGGTGTACATTTCTAAAATATAAGATAAAAAAAAAGAAACAAAATAAAACACACATACTGAGACATGTTCCTTAGTATGATGATTGCAAATTGCTCTGGAGAAAGATCCTTTTATAAGCTGAAGAGGATAAAAATGAATTTAGAACAACAATAACTCAAGATAAATTACGTTCCTTCAGTCTCTGGTGCATAGAAAGTGACAAACTACGCAGTTTATCATTTCATGGTATCATCAGTGACTTTGCTCTGGCAAAGGCAACAAAGAAAGTATTTTAGTTTAGAACATGTTTTTGTTCTGTTTGTATACACATTATACAATAAATCTTGATAAAATTATACAATTTAATGGGTATTGGGTAGATGCATTAATATAATTAGTCCTTATAGCAAGTTTCTAGAGACTAGATTATTTCCCAGTAAATTGTATTTCTAAAAGAACTTTTGTTTATTACCAAAGTGTTTACATTATTAAGTTTTTTATGAATAAAAAATCATTTTAGGTAGAGGTTAATAATTATTTCACTATTAATGTAATTCTTCTTAATTATATTTCAGTTCAACAATTACTTTGATAAAATACATATTTTGTCAAGTGCAAATGGCTTTAGATATCTATTAGGTCCAAAAATCACCATATATCATATTAAACACAAAAAGCAGTGACAATTTGTCGCCGACATAGGAGATCTGTCATATAAGGGGCCCTATTATCTCAAATAGCTCAGGGCCTCATCAAATCTAAACCCGGCCCTGGGAATGAGCGGAGCGCGCCGAGTAGTCCATCTTCGATAATCTCGGCGTCTCCGTCGCGCTGTCCATCCACCTGGTGGTGCGGGGGCGTCCTATGTATTTGGGTATTAAGCTCGTCTCTGATATCGCTTTAAACTCTATATCATAATCTTCGTTTTCTTCTTCAGTTATACTGAAGATTTTTTCTCAATAACTTCGGAAAATTGGTTCAATGTTTCTTTCTTCCGTTTCGATGTTTCTATCTTCCTTTAATAGTTCTATTTTCTTAAAATCTCTCCATGGCAGCTGGTATCCGGTGGCTATGACCAACTTTCCAATGTCGAGTTCGATCTCAATAACGAGATAGGATTCTTCAAGTTTTCTGATTTGCTTATATTTGATCCCCTTCTTTTTAATCGCAATAGCGGCACTGTCGTACCGCTCTTGCGAGTAATTTGTGGTCAACAATTCTTAATTCCAGATCTTCATTTCCAAAATACGTGTATCGATCCCGTGTTCCGAAATTAAGATGACATCTGCATCAATTTCCCTAAATACCTTTTCCGTAAAGAGTTCTTTTCTTCGTCCAACTGTTGGTGTTAATTTCCAAAATCTACAGTGCGTTCCGTTACAGGATGTGATGTATTAACCGATGCCCCCTCTTCTTTTTCTTTTTGATCTGTGGGGCAGCTTTGGTGTGCCAAGGATTCTCACTCTTCGAAGAAGGATTCGTAGTTTTTGATTTGTTCTTCGTCGCTCGTGTACGAGTGCATGGGCCATCGTCACTGTCTGAAGATGTGGTTTCTTCATCGTCTTCTTCTTCTTGATCTTTCTCTTCTTCCTTTTCGGATTCTTTAGATGAGGGAGCCTCGAGCGTTGCTTCGAGACCAGATTTAACCTGAGTGTTGCTTCTGATCACGGATTCATTATGACTGAAGAAGAGTTATTTGCCTTCAATAATGTATTCAACACCTTGTTGTAGTAGCCAGATTTGACTGCATTAGCGACCTTTGAGTACGTGATGCAGATAAGAATTTTTGCACTTAAGTGGCTAATAATATTTAATTCCGACGGAGATGTCCCTGTTAGTCGCATCTCCTCGCTTTTTTTGTCCGCGCTCGCGTAAGTAGTTTCTTTAGCCTTTCTTGTTCTTATTTCTTCCTTTTTATAATTTATTTTCATTTAGGGCAGTTCAAGGCCATGCTCCTGTGTTTTCCCTTGCAATTAAGGCACTTCTTCTTAGTGCTTTCGCATTTATCAAACCGGTGGCCTTCTATGGCGCACAGTTTTTCCTTCTTAGGGCAGGTCGCTCTCGTATGCTGCTCTAATTTAGAGCATACAAGGCACATCTGCATGCTATTAAATATTTCCTTTTGGATGTTTTCTTCTGGTATTTTCATGTTAAATACCAGTAGTCCATCCGCTGTTGCCTTCCTTACCATATCCGTAGCCGAAAAAGTTACTTTGAAAACGTGTGCGTCCTGGCGAAATTTAATTATTGCGCCTCTCAATCTCCTCTTTGAGCTCGTCGGGTGATTTTTCACTGACCCAGCTCTCCACTTTGCGGCAGACCACTTCAGTTCGCTGACCATTGCCTTGAGGCAAATGGTCTTCAGTACTTCAGCCCCCTCTTCCGATAGGAGCCGGTCCATATCTCTGGTTTCGGCGCAAATAACGATGAACCCAGAGGAAACTTCGATTAGTTTAACGAGAGTCACCATCAATCCGACGTACAGTGTTTCGCATAGTTCGCTCTTGTGTGGGGTCTTCGATCCTTGTATATTCCTGAGTTGGACCCTCTTTTCGAGGGTCTCCATGATCTTCTTTGCTCCTTCTTGATTTATCTTCTTTTCTCTGGAAACAAGGTGTAATTAAAGGCAGTATTAGTTTCCGTCGGTGGGTTCAGAAAAATTGAAGTAAGCGCTCCCGCCCATTTTTCAGTTGATCTCCTGCTCAGATGTTGGCGGGATGATGAGTGATAATGGATGGATGTGATGGAAGCCGATTGGGCACCTCAAGGGGGTGAATCATGATGGCCCTTGATGAAAGTAGTGGCCGAATCAACTGCCGCTACCCTTTTGCCACCACCTCTCGGGTACTTGCTCCATAACTGCTTCCAACATACATAGAGACGGGGGTTATTTCCTCTATGATTCTGGTCGGTCCCTCGGATGTGAAGATTACTCCTCCACTCGAAGGCTTCAGTTAAGTTCCATTTTGGGGAAATATCTGACTCATTATTCCGCTGTGTGCTAGTCCTCAAACCAGTTTCCACATGAGCACTTAATTATGCCAGTTCCAAGTGACTGGCATAGTTAAGACAAAATTAATGAATGGCAGAAATCCGAGGCAGGTTCCCACGCTGGTCGATGGAAGAGAGCGATGAGTTTTTTAAGCCCTAATTTACTTGAGTTTATCTAAAAAAAAAAATAAAGTTATATCTTTCTTTTTTAATTGAGAATAAAAATTTGCCAAAAGACGTTCCAGTTAGGCTGTTATCTCGTCAGCGTTGCTCAACGTCCGTTACAAAGCAAAAATTCTTAAAAGTGAAATCCGATGTAAGTCTCAACAAAAACGGAATGTCGAGAAATCGGCCTTCACTACGAAAAGATCTTTTTAATTTATATATTTATGTAGAAGGATGGTAAAAAGGGGACCCCCTCCTTGTTTCCTTTGAATCGGGGACAGGGGTAGATAGGAATAGTGGTGAAACTTAAGTACGGAGGAAGGTATAAAGTTTGCCCGGGAATCGGGCCATCTCAGAAGTAATATTGTACAAAATACATTGATGTTTAAGCAGTAATGCACAATACTTAATACATAATATTTCATTTGTAATGATAAGTTATCCCTCGTCTCGTCCATCCACCTAGGTTGTGGGAGCATTTCATATGAGATTCTGGGGACGCATCTGTCGTCGGCTTGTATTAGGAGATTAGTGATCTTGTTTATCTCCTCATCTATTTCTTCGAGATTTGCATCGCCCAGGTCGGCTGGTTGGTAGCCGCTGAGCATCTCTCTATTTAGCTCCCAGTTAGCTATCGCATAACTTTTCCTAAGTGGGACAGGCTTGAGCATTGGCACAAGCGAGATTGTGGTGACGATCGGAATATGATCGCTGGGTACCACGGATCCTGGTTCATTGCTGATTTTTGCTCGCTAACACTATGCCCAGTTTTGTTGTCGAATAGTGCGTTAGGAAGGTCGGGGAATTTGGTCCGACCCTCTGGACTCTGTGGGAGGGGTTGTCCTCGAAGGACCAGCGTGAAAAAAAAGCCCGCTTCGGAATACCCCTTTCAGACCCTTTACTCTAAACCACGTGCTCCTTGGCGTGGGAAGTTTAGAATCTTCTAGAAGGAAGGAGTCCCGCACTGAATCCCCCGACCCAGCTGTATTTTCTTTCGGGCGCTCCTCGCTTCCCCATCCCCCGCGATAACGCCAAGCTCTCATCCCCATGCTTCCCAGGCATGTTTATTCCCCCACGAGCGCCAGCCATACTAACCCTACCTCCATATCATAAGGCAAACTTCGCTGTCCGATCCGATTCGTTATCTCGAAGTAAGTTTACATAGACTGACGTCGAGAATCCTCTAGAGATAGCCATGCCCTGGTGCTATCTATCGGACCAGCCACCTGGCTATTTAACCCTGAGTCTGCCATTCTTCAAGGAGATTGAGAGTCTGCCAGTCCCTCCGTTCAGACAGTTTTGTCTGTTCCCCCGCGAAGTCCGGCAACCCCTGTTCGAGTCGTAGCTCGGCGTGAAGATCTCACCAGCAGATCTTCTTTCGTGAAGCTTTGGCCCTTGTTCAGAGTAAAGCTATCGAGCCACCTTCTTCCCGGAGAACTGTTCCCCCCCCCCCCTCTCATCTCGGATCCCCTTCAAGACTCCCGTTCCTTCGTGTCTGAGACTCCCTGCCAAACTGCAGAACCGTTTCGTGTTTGAGATTCCATCTCTCTGGAGCAGGGAAAATCTAGTTCTTCAACAAGAAGTACTCAAAACCCCCATCTAGAAGTGCTCCTCGTTAGGAGTCCCCGAAGTATCTTCTCGAAGACCTGTGCCGTTGCCTCCCCCCCCCCTCTCTGCATCAGATCACCACCACGCTTCAAGTTAAATTGATCTTGTGTTGTAATCCCCTGATTACACCGCGTCAATCGTCATCCGCATCCACTTTTGAATTGAATTCCCGCTCAATCGAAACTAATATATCTCTTGTTCGAGTTAACGTTAATTTTGCTCCTCCCGCCGCTTAACTCTGTCATATTATAAATTGTCACAATCCAATTAACTAACTTTATTGATTAATTTGTTCCCCTTTTTTGTATATATATATATATATATATATATATATATATATATATATATATATATATATATATATATATATATATATATATATATATATATATATATATCTATATCTATATATATATATATATATATATATATATATATATATATATATATATATATATATATATATATATATATATTGCCCCATTTATTATATATATTGAAATTATATTTTGGGGTCTTGTTCTTTATATATCATTTGAACTGCAACTTGGCAAGATAAATCCCGGTCATTCGTAAATCGCACTCTGTATAAAAATCAAGGAGGCAGTCGCCCACTCCTTTAATTGCACCAAAGCATATCGCACGCGGCCTAGGGTCTGCTATCTACCCGTGCCTGTGTATGCGCCCTCGCGCCAAGTGAGTATTCACAGGCATACCTCCTTTCCCTTTCGTCGGTGCGACCGTAAGCCAGCCTCTGGCATTTAGGTCTCCGCAAAGCAATGCCAGTATCATGTGTCCGAATAGAGTGAGGAAGTTGGTGATTGACGGGTAGATACGACGAGGTGGCTGGTAGGCAGCTGTCACGGTTAGGGTTCCCACCAGAGTTGGGATTTCAACATCCACGAATGATTCTTCTAAGTCTGGTAGCGTGTTGTATGTAATGTTTTTCCTGATTGCGATGACTGCGCCGTCGAATCGCTCCTGCGTGTGTTTATTGCGGATGAGTGTGTAGTTAGGAATTTTTATTCTGTTTGTCTCATTGTTGACACAGTGTTCGGAAATAAGGATTATGTCGCAATCCACTGTACGGAATATGTTTCCGTAGTAATGTATTTCCTTTTCTATCCGTGAAAATTTAGTTTATTTTAATGGGTTGTCGGTGTTTTCCATGTGTAATTTATTTTGTGTATGTAACGTCTCTAGGTGTGTGTGTGTCTTCCTTTGTACTTTTTAGTGCATTTTTTGTTGCCGTTTTTTATTTTGTTAAATTCTGCATCACTTAGGGTGATGCAGGAGTCCCTATAAAGTCTTATAACTTCTGCCAGGAGTGCCTCTTTGAACAAAGATTCTAGTGCCGGCGCTTTGAAAGACAATTTAAATTGGCCTGTTTGGACTCCCCTGAAGACCTCCCCTGTACTCGGGTTGTCTGGGAAGGAAGCCTGCTCCGACAAGTAGAAACGCAGGTTGAGCTCTTGTCCATTGAACTTGAAGGTCCGACAGGGAGTCTTTCCCTTGCTCTTGCTCTTCAATCTCTCGGGAGAGAGATTGCAGTAATTAACTCATCTTTTACCTGATGCAATCGTGCCTTGTCTCCTCTTTGGGGACAATTATGTTCGATGGTTTCTCTCAAGACAACATGTTGCTGTTCAAGATTTTCAATTTTGCCATTCTGAGTGTGTGCGGTAGGGTTCTGAATGCCGTAGTGGAGACGTGCTTCTTGTCACCCTTGGCCAACGCCTCAATCAAATTATCGAGTTCCTGATCTATCTCCTCCAGTGTTGTTTCAGGTAAATCTTCCTGCCTGTGACTAGCCAGATCCTCTGAGTAACCGAGCCAATTGGCGTTCTTGTGTTGTTTCCTAGGGGGGCATCTAACTTTGATTAGATCTAGTGATAGAGTCAGAACTATCATCTCATGGTCGCTGGTTGATATGGGACCTTTCTCTACGAGATAGTTGTATTCGAGGTCCGGAGTCCCTAAAACTATATCGGGCTTAGTGAACCTGTTTGGCCGAAAGTAAGTTGGAAAATCTCGCCCTATGCGATCCACTATTCTTCTTTCTAATAATGTGTCATGGTTTTTGCCCGCCTTGTTAAAGTTACCATTGTAAGCAGATGCTCTGTGGCGGGCGTTTAGGTCCCCCATGAGGATCGTCTAATCTTTTTGTCCAAAAACTTCTATGAAATTATGTAATGGCAAGAAGTTCCTCCTTGGGGGTGATATCCAGTCACGATGATAAGATTTCCTGTGTAGGTCCTTACGTTTATTGCCAAATAAGCTTCATCCAAGTCTCTAAATTTCTTGAAGCTTAAATCTTTCCTTACTTCTATTGCAACACCATCGAAATTTATGTCGTTGGTAGTTTTTGTTACGATGGTATAATTGAATAATTTGATCTTATTCGTTTTTGGGTCTATATTTATTTCGTTCAGCAGTATAATTTCCGGATCTTCCTTTAAGTAGGCGTTGCTTAGGGAGTGCCTCTTTTCATTCCATCCAGGAACATTATCACTGATAATTATCTTTATTTTCCTCCTTTGGGCCATTATTTAGGTGTTCTTCCCTCTAGTCTAGCTCTCCTCTCGGCTTTATGAGCTTACGATTCAATGGGTGATTTTGCCTTCCAACTTTTCTTTCTAAATTCCTCTTTTTTACCGTATAACACAGGTCCTGGGGAATTACCAGATTTCCTCCTGTTATGATTTTATAGACCTCACCAATTGAGTATGGGCACTCGAACTCATACTTGTAGTAGCCCATTTTGATTCCTTGGATTGATCCGTTGTTATTTTCGGAAAAAGGTCTTTCCTCTAAATCAAAATACCTCTTGAGCTGCGGCTTGGACTTTTAGGGCAGCTTTCTCTCTTAACATGCGCTGGAGGTTGGTTCTCTTTCGTTTCCTTTTGAGCTGCGGCTTGGACTTTTAGAGCAGCTTCCTCTCGGTTGCTGTCGATTGGGGCAGCCTAAACTTCCATTACTTCCTCTTGACTCTGGTGCATAGTCTACTTGAGCCGCGAGTCTCTCATCTCTACGGGTTGGGTTCCGGTGCTTTCGCTTGGCTTGGGGTCTTTATTGCGTTTGGGCGTGATCCGATTATGTTGGCTTATATTGAATGTTTAAGATGTGCCCTGAGGGAGGATTCTCAGGGAACCACATTTAATCTAGCCCGTTATTTTTAGTATAAGGCTCAGTTCTCTGCTGTGACCTTAGCAAAAATAAGGATGTTTCTCCTCCTCTGCCCTGGCTCTCTCCGTTTTATTGCTGCCCATAATCTCGCATTTCATTGGGCAAACCATTGCTATAGTGCGATGACGCCCATTACAGTCAGGCATTTCTTTGACTGTAAATCACATTCATGCCACGCGTGGCTTTTGCTACTGCACTCGGAGCACCATTTTATCTCTTTCAATCGGCAATCCCTGGTAACGTGTTTCTCTATTGCAAAACGGTTAAAGCAAGTCTGAACACTGACGAAGTCGTCACTTTTATCTTTTTCCTGGTTATCTTAAGATTAAAGGCCAGTATGCCGGTCGTTTTAGCCTTCCTAGCCATGCTGGTCTCTCGGAATATTACCTTGAATACATGTGAATACTCCGTGTTGTTACTCCTCTTACTAAACTTAATAACCTCTTTGACTTTCGCCCAGGCCTGAGCCCTCTCGATTTTTTTCTTGATTTAATCTGCCTTGTGGTAGCCGATCCAAGAATCGATTTTACGACAATAAACGGCTTTCTGGGCTTCAATCTGATGGGGTACTTTAGCTTCCAATCAAATTCCTTAAATTCTTTGATGCTTTTTCCGAAAGTAACTTATCGACGTCCTTTTCATTTTGGCATATCGCTATATATGAGTTAGAGTAACATAGTAGTCTTACCAAGACGGTTTCGAGTACACCGTAGATCAGGGGCAGGCAACCTTTTTAGAGTGAGGGACAGATAAGACTTTTGGGAGCAGGCCGCGGGCCGGAGTGACAAACGAAATCCCCAAAGTAACTATATATATATATATATATATATATATATATATATATATATATATATGTGTGTGTGTGTGTGTGTGTGTGTCGTGGTATGAACGGTGTACGCTGTTATACGCACACAGACCTACTGGCCGACCGAAATTAAGGCTCCACCTGGAGAAGGTTCTAAGAGTGCTTTACATACACAGTTGCTAGGCCAAGGAATATTCAAACACAGCTACAAAAATATAGTTTAATAGGACTTAAGATTACATATACATATAGGGCAAGTTAAATGGCAATGTAATTAAATATTGACGGTTCACTGCTAATATGATCGACAGTATCAATTAAGTTTGAACCGAGTGATAATTAATTTAGTAATGATTTTACAATTATGCAAGTTCTAGAGCAAAAGGGATCCTTGGGGTTTGACGCAGTAAAGGTGGTAGGAGCGTGACGAAGAGGGGATTAAATACCTTTTACCTTGATGTGCAACGAGTAGAACAAGGTAAGTAAGTTCGAACTTGAACTTGTGGGCGTCCGCGAGACGCTCAATTCAACTTCGGGAAACTGAAGTTGGGGGGAGGGGGCTCTTATCCTTAAGAAGCAAACGGATGGTGCTTCGGGGATGGCTTTTACGATCCTTAAAATCCGAAGACGTGGTGAGAAGGGTTGAAGCGCGCCTAACTATTTCCACGAACAACACTGAGTGACAACTAACTCTTCCTTGGCTCTTCGACAACCACTCAATTCTTCTTTCGACGAGAATGTAATCTATTTCCTCTCGACTAACGAAGACGTTACACCTAACGTACTGAACGGCGGCTACAGACACAATCTACATGTGAATTCTGAACTGTCGAATATATACCCCGAAATTATCTGACGGGGAGAGAGATTCATCGCCAACAGCCTTCCTTAATTGCCTTGGGTCGCGATAAGGTTCTATAGCGCGAAGTCGCGATACCCACTTAATGGTCTTTCCATTGTTCTAATTTTCGCAGTATATTGGGCAGACGAATTTAGAGCGGTCAACGGCGAATTCTGGGGAAGTCAGGGAGGAGGGAATTCCTTCTCTCTCCATTCTTCCACAATATATATATATATATATATATATATATATATATATATATATATATATATATATATATATATATATATATATATATATATATATATATATATATCATGAGCAGGAGAGAATAAGGAAAAATAAATCCAACTTCACCGCAGGAAAGAGAAAACGGAATAATTTTTCTTCGGAAGTAGATATTTCTTACTTCGAAAAAATCCGAGTCATAAGCATTGAGATCAAAGCGGTTGCTGGCTGCCTTAATGTGCACGGTTTGAATCCCGCCCCAGCTCGGAGTTTTTCGAAGTAAGAAATAACTATTTCCGAAGAAAAATTATTCCGTTTTCTATTTCCTGCGGTAAAGTTGGATTTATATATATATATATATATATATATATATATATATATATATATATATATATATATATATATATATCAAAATTTTTGATGACGTCTCTGCATAGTTGCTCTTCGATCTCACCAATATGCCTTATTATCTAATCCTTCAGCTGTTGAATTGTTGTTGGCTTGTTGGCATAGACCTTACTTTTGAGATGAATCTAAAGGAAGAAATCTAAAGGCATCAAGTCACACGATCGTGGTGGCCAATTGACCTCGCTGTTTCGAGAGATGGTGCGACCTGGGAACTTCTCCTTCAATAAAGCCATTGTTGCATTGACTGTGTGTCATGTGGCGCCGTCTTGTTGAAACCACAAATCTTCGACATCCATAGAATTCAATGCAGGGCATAAAAAGTTGGTTATCATGGCACGGTATCGCTCGCCTGTCACCGTAACAGAATTCCGGGCATCATTTTCGAAAGAATATGGCACAATGATTCCGCTAGCAAAAAATGCACACCAAACAGTGACCTTTTGTGGATGCAGTGGCTTTTCAACAATCTTCCTGGAATTTTGATCAGTCCAAATGCGACAATTCTGCTTATTAACGAATCCAACAAGATGAAAATGTGCTTCATCACTAGAGAAGATTTTTTGCGAAACATCATCATTGGCTTGTCTTTGCTCGTGCACCCAATTGACGAATGTACAGCGCTTCAAATGTTCAGCAGTCTTCAGTTCTTTTGTCAATTAAATTTTGTAAGTGTGTAGAGACAAATCTTTTGTCAAAATTCAATGTAACGTTATTGTGGAGAGGTTCAATTCCTGCGCGCGATGACGAATAGAGGTGTCTCGATCTTCGGCTACAAACTCGCGCACTGCAGCAATGTTTTCAGCTAAACGGCGTAAACGAGCACGCAATGGCGTTTTCATATATGCCACCGACCCCGTTTGTTTGAATTTACGAACAATTTTCCCAATTGCACTCTCGGTTGGTCGATTAGGTTGACCAAAAAATCGCGAAGTGCCCGAAATGCGTTTCTGTTTGAACGTCCATTTTCGTAATAGGCTTCGATAACTTTAACACGTTGTTCGATTGTTAATCTTTCTATGGTTGAAATTGCCAAAGACTGAAGTTGTTAAATCTGAAAGAAAAAGAAAGAAATCATTAGACGCTTAAACTTAACTCGCATTTAAAATCGGTCCAAGTTATTCGAACACCCTTTATATATATATATATATATATATATATATATATATATATATATATATATATATATATATATATATATATATATATATATATATATATATATATATAATATCTCTAAAAGTAGCGCGTGTGAATGATGAAGATGAATGCAATAAAGCTCATTGAAGGAGAAAACGGAGTAAATTTTTTTTTACAGTAGCATAGTGTACTAACGGCATACTTTTAACTGTGATCAAAGCGGTGCTCGCTGCCTCAGTGTCCATGGTTCGAATCGCTTCCCTGCACGGATTTTTTCGAAAAAAGGTAATAAATATTACTGTAAGAAAAATTTATTCCGTTTTCTCTTTCAAAGTGGTTTATTGCATTCATCTTCATCATTCTCTCACGCGACTTTGAGAGATACTATATACATTTGTTTATTTACTACGCATTTAATTATTCCTCATTTATTCTTCGAATTCCCAATTAATTTTCTATTTCTTTCATAGTCCCCGTTCGAACTAGCGAAAAGTGTTCCTTAAAAGTTATTCTATTCAGAGAATTTTTGGTTCTATGCGTAGCATAGTGTACTAAAGGCATACTTTTAATTGTGATCAAAGCGGTGCTCGTTGCCTCAATGTCCATGGTTCGAATCGCTTCCCCTCGCGGATTTTTTCGATAAAAGGTAACAAATATTACTGTAAGAAAAATTTATTCCGTTTTCTCTTTCAATGTGGTTTATTGCATATATATATATATATATATATATATATATATATATATATATATATATATATATATATATATATATATATATATACACTTGAATAGATTATACAAGAATTTTATTGAAAAACATACAAATCAGTGAGACAGCTGGTGCTGCTTGCGATGAAAAAGTCAAGCATTTTTTGTTTAGAATTGCCTCCTCTACAACTTTGGTCTCTATGAAATTTTTCGTATCTGTGAGGGAAATGCATCTTTGTCTCATTCTTTATTCATTTTCAGTGTCAGAGGTAAGATTAATTCCCCTCTTCCTCTATGAGTCTACTGAGACAGATGCTGTTTGGCAGAATCTATTATTTTGGGGGGGAGGGGGGCTGGAGTTTCGCGAGCGGGATTGCAATATTAATGCCAAGCAAGGTGGTAGGCCAGACGCTAGGCCTTCGCGGGCCGGAAGTTGCCCGCCCCTGCCTTAGGTAATCCTAAATACGTTTGTCCGATCGGGTTTTGCGCGCCCAGCGAACGCGCAAAGGGACCTGTTTGGTGGAGTCCATTAATTCGCTATCCAATCTTCCTTTTCTTGTTTTTCTTCTTTGGCCGAAGATAGAAAAGGAAAAGTAGAGAGAGGCTAAAGGGAGACAAATTGTGTTGTTATATCCAGTTTTCTGATTTATTCAGCTGGCAAGTGAGTAGCCCTACCTGCTTGCCTAACACCTAGCCCTATCATTTTTTCCCCACCACACTCAAATCTGCTGCTCACACGGGTCTAGCCCGTCCGTCCCTTGTAAGTTGGCTCGTCTAAGTCCCATCAGGCAGTAATCGTCTCTTTTGGTGCTCTTCAAGTGGAGATGAATCTCGCTTCGAAGAATAGGAAATTAGGATTGCTTTGAACGATCAACGAAATTCAAAGATAGGAAAAATGGTGTATTATAGTAGGAGGGAGTATAGGTAGAAAAAGAGTTATTATAGTACAAGAGTTTGTGTGTCAGTAAGTGTGGCAATTTCTTCACGTGAGCATCTTCTTATCTTTCGTATTTTTTATTGATTTATAAAAAAACATTCAACTCTTTATGTTCGTAGTATATCTACTTGTGGTAGTAGACCATACTCTGTTCTTTTAGCTTTATTAGACATACTTGTATATACATCTTTTGCTATTTCTGTTTATTATTCCTTGTCCACTTCTGAAATAATTATCCTTTTTCGAGTCCACTTCGGATATTTTGCTTGTTTATTTATTTATTTAATTTTATATTTATTTTTTATTCTTTTCAGATTTATTTTTACTTTGTTTTTGTCCACTACGGATATTTCTTTATATCTATATTAGTTCATGTATATATGGTCATATGCATGCAGATGTATATTTATATTTGTTCTTGATTGTCCCTTTTTTAATTTACGTTTTTCCGGAGTATGTTTATCTATATAACGGTATGACATCCTCTGCGTACGCAGTTGGCTCCTTTGAAATCCTCGTCAGTAATGTCTTTGTTTGGGATTCGAGATCAGGTAGTCTTATATTTTGGAGTATCCTATCAGGGATGTACGAGGGGCAGTCAATAAGTTTTGGAAATTGGTAGGGCAAAACAGAGGAAGGAGGATGGCTGTTTGTGGGGGTGTTAGGACAAGTTATGACAAGTCAGGACCTGCAGCCGCACGCAACCGGCCTCGTCTATTTAAGAAGCAGTAGCTGATCGCAGATCGTCAGTCACAAATTTTTCAACAATGGAGAAGGTTGAGCACTGCGCAGTGATCAAATTTTTGACCAAGGAAAGCAAGAATGCAAAAGAGATCCATGAACTTATAGTTGCAGTGTACACCGACACCACCACTTCCTATGCAACCATTGCTCGCTGGAATAGGGAGTTCCGCCATAGTCGTGAGTCTCTAGAAGATGATCCCCGTCCAGGACGCCCGTCAGACGTGACCAACGAGGACAATATGGCCCGTGTGGAGAGGATGATCCTCGAAAATCGACGGGTGAAGGTCGAAGAAATCGAGCGAGAACATGGAATATCACAAGGAAGTGTTATCAACATCATCCACTGCAATTTGGCCATGACCAAGGTCTCTGCCCGTTGGGTCCCTAGAAACCTCACGCCCCATGATCGACTTCGACGTCGTCAAAGTCCACAACGCCAGAGTTGCACAAGCTGCCCTGCGCTAGTGCGGATTCGAGGAGCTCAACCATCATCCCCTACAGTCCAGATGTGGCCCCTAGCGACTACTTTTTATTCCGCCAGCTCAAGGCTGCACTGCGTGGACGCCGGTTTGGGAAAGATGAAGATGTCCAGCTCGCCGTCCAGGAGTAGATTAAACGGCAGTCGGGAGATTTCTGGTTGTCGGGAATTCGAAGCCTCAGGGACAAGTGGCTCACGTGCATTGAAGTCGAGGGTAGTTATATTGAAAAATAATAAAACACTTTTCCTCATATCTCGTTTCCTTATATCCGAATTGCAAAACTTATTGACCGCCCCTTGTACGAGTAGATTTTCCTCCAGATCGATTTTCCCTCTCATGTATAGTCACCGTTCAGTGGTTCAATTTCTGCAAGATTGTGCAACATTCTAATGTGTCCTAGGGGGTCACATTAGGAATAAGTCGCAGTCCCTGGTTCTATATGACTTGTGCCTTTTTAGTCACGCGCGAGTCTAGTTGCAGGCCACTCTACATCTCACTATGTCGGTCGGTCCCCGTTTTGCTTTTTTTTTAAATGATATTGTAACTATTCGGCCGATTCTAACGAAATTTGAATCCCTTATGTTGTTTTACATTCACTTTCTAAACATCACCTACACAACCTACAACACCAACGCGACCTACACCACCACCACCTGCACAGACTGCGCCTACAACACCACCGCGTACAACACCAACACTTATACCACCTACATCACCATCACTTACACTACCTACGCCATCTACACGGCCACCAGCACCACCACCTACACCGGTACAACCTACACCACCAATTACACCACATATACCACCACCAGCTATACCACCACCACCTACAGCTACACCGCCACCACCTGCACCTCCTACACCGCCACCACATACACACCCTACACCAATACCACCTACACTATCAGCAGCACTTATACCACAACCTACACCACCACCTACACCATCATCACTTAGATTACCTACGCCAACTACACTACATACACGCCCTACGCCACCTAAACCAGCGCCACCTATACCACCACCACCAGTTACACCACTACTACCTACCCCTACGCTAAATACACCACCCTTACTTATAACACCTACACCACCAACTACAACATCTACACCAGACTACCTACACTATCACCAGATACACCACATACACGTCCTAAGCTACCTACACCAGCGCCACCTATACCACCAGCAGCTACACCACTGCCACCTACACCTACACTAAATACACCACCACCACTTACAACAACCACACCATCTACACCCAGATCACCTACACTATCACCAGATACACCGCCTACACTTACACTACCACCACTTACACCGCATACGCCACCTACATCACCTCCAGCTACACTACCACCACCAGCTACACTACCACCACCACCACCTACACCCCCTCCAACTACACTACCACCACCACCTACACCCCCTCCAACTACACTACCACCACCACCTACACCCCCTCCAACTACACTACCACCACCACCTACACCCCCTCCAACTACACTACCAACGCCACTTACACAGCCTAAACCACCTATTCCAGCACCTACACTACCACCAGCTACACCACTACCACCTGCAGCACTTACACCACCTACACCACCACCACTTACACCACCAGCACCCAAGCTTATCCCATGAATTATTTTGTTTTGGACGTAACATCATAACTATTTGGCCGATTCTAAAGAGATTTGAAACCCTTATAATGTTTTACATACTATTTAGAATGATATATTTGTCAAAGTCCTCCCAAGGTTAGCCGAAAAATTATTTGAAAATAACATCATAACTATTTGGCCGATTCTAACGAAATTTGAAACCCTCATGCTGTTCTATATTCTCTTTCTAATGATATAATTTCCAAAGTCCTCTCAAGGTTAATCGGTTAATTATTTGGCAATAACTTCATAACTATTCTGCAGATACTAACGAAATTTGAAATCATTTTGTTGTTTTACATTCTCTTTTGAATGATATAATTGCCAAGGTCATCCAAATGTTAGTCCGTGAAGTATTGAAAGTTTTGAAAGTCGTAAAGTCATAAATCCATATAAGTGAGAGCACGCGACTTTTAGTCACCAGACCTTGCTTATTTGGGTCTTGCTTGTCAAATGAAAGGGAATGGCAGGGTATAGCAAAATCAGTCTAACCGTTGTCATATACAGTATACCTTTTGTTTCTGGGAAAGAGTGTCTTGAAGCGATACAGATATTATACTCGTAAGTTCCTTTTTGCCTGCATGACTTTTTCGTTGAAGTGTTCTCTGTACCCTCTTGCTGTGGTTTTGAGTCCGAGTGCACGACCGTCTCGAGAGCATGGGTAGTGTTCTACTTGTACCAATATGTCAGCAGTTTGTCTCCGCCCGATGGGAAATACTTTAAACTTTTCCGCATTTGTACGTATTTTATTCCTCTTTTCATATCTTTTGAGGTTATTTATTTCATCAGCCGTCCTTTTTTTAATATATCTACCGCGGTGGGGTAATTGCTGGTGATCACCTGCTTTATGTAGTCTACTAGCTGGACGTAGTGGACGTAGTTGTGGGTCGGAGGAGGTAGGTCACCATTAACGTCTCTAAGTACGACATCCAGGCTTTTGTTTTCTGCTTTTGCGATAGGAATATATTGGGTGATCAATTCAAGGGCTGTTTCCGTGCCTAGGTTTCTACGGAAACAGTGTTGGTGTGCATCATACTGATGTCTTGAGTCCAGGAAGTCCCTTAGTTTGTCATTGAGTAGTTTCTCCAACAGTTTCCCTATAAATTCTAATAGGGATATCGGCCTGTAGCGCTTACTTTCTGCTTTTCTGGTTTTAGTAGGAAGATTAGTCTTGCCGTTCCGACAGGCATTAAAGAGATTCTGTAGTGCTTTGTTGATTCTCCCAGAGGCGTTTATCAAGTTCGCTTTGGTAATGCTTGAAATGCCTGGGGCTTTATGTTTATAGCTTTATAGCACTCCCTTGAACTTCTCGTGATTAAACGGCCTTCCTACTTCACTTATCTGTCAAGTGCCGTTTATGTAGTAGAAGGGCGTTAATGCTGTCCCTCAAACCTCTAGACTTGTCAAAACTACCTCTTCGTAATCCGTGTCGAAATCGTCATTCTCTTCTTCTGTGATGTTAAATTTCCTTCCGCATGGTTCTCGGAATTGTTATTCTATTGCCCGGTCCTCCTTAATCTTTCTCCCGTCGATTGAGATGGTAATGCTGGCCTTGGTGGGGAGGGTTCCACTTAACTTCTTCATCTGGCTCCTGAACATTTTAAAGTCGCCTTCCTTATTCATTCTCTCTATAATATTGTCCCAGAGCATTTTTGTTGTTTCACTAATCAAATCTCTTAGCTCCAAACGAAGATTCCTCAGTTCCTGATATCTATGTGCCGTATTTTTGAATGCGTTTATCTCCAATCTATTTTTCTCCCCATAATGTTCTCGTTCCATCATGGTGCCGGGAGAGTCTTGTATTCCACACTGGGAATGACAACTCTGTCTGCCTAATTTATTCTAGACATCATGTTCTCAAAATGTCTATCTAGGTCTTCAAGTCTGCATCCATTCAGTTGTTACATTCGATAGTCTTGGAGGATTCCTTTATAGGCGTCCTATTTGGCCTTGGGTAGGCACCTCCGAGCATGAATTTTTACCTTAAAAGAGGACATTGAGATGGTTGTGACTATGCTAATGAAGTCCGACGGAGTGTAAGAGCCTGGAACTGTTGAATAGTTCAGAACAAAGTTTTGATTAGTGAGGATAATGTCTGGGGTTGTTGAAGATTTCCTCATCAGGTCAGTGGCAAACTCTGGGTCAACTCTTTGTACTATATCGCGGTCAATGAGAATGCTCAGGGAGGCTCCGGAACCGTTAAATGCAGTGGTATATCCTGTTTCTCTGAAACCGGCGTTAAGGTCGCCGATCAAGATGGTGGAGTTGTTTCTCCTGAATAGGAGAAGGAAATTTTGGTAAGAAGATAGGGTCTTCTGGGGGGCGTACTCCACTGGTATTACTAGGTCGTCAATGGTCGTACTTATCTTCACGGCGAGGTACGATCCCTCTAGGTTTTGAATCTCTTTGTATTTAATCCATTTCCATACCGCAATAGCTACACTGTCCTATCTCTCGTTAGTATGGCTGTTTACTATAGTAGTGTAATTATATATCTTGATACAATTATTTGCTACATTCAGATCGTGTTCAGATATTAGGAGTACGTCCGTATCTATTTCAGGAATGATGTTGTTGTAAATGTACTTTTTGCCTTCCCATCCATTCACATTAAGCGAAAAGATCTTTAGCTTGTTAATGAGTATAATGTTGTATGCCATATTATTCTTCTCGTACGATTTTTATTTTGGTCTGTTCTTCTCGTACGGACGACCTTACTCTCCCAGATCTTTTTTTCTTAAACTGTTCGTGGGAATTTTCTTCTTTTTTTTTCATTTTTAGGAGCCCATCCGGCGACCTCCTACTTGGACATAAGTCGCCGTACTCAAGAGAGACTAGTACTAGGCTACATTAAAATAACAATATGTAGAAAAAAAATCCCGATAAAAAACAACAACCTTAACAATAAAACAAGGAAAAGGGAACAATCAGGAAGCATGCTTCGGCGTCGGGGGGAGGGGAGGCCCGACCTCCCACGACGCAGGAACGTGCACATACGAAAACAACAACAAAAAAATATCAAGTTAAATAAAGTGGAGGCCGGCCTCCTCCAAAAAGATAAAGTCCACAAGTCAGTGTGCACGAATCCGTCCGAATACAAGGACAAGCTGTAGTGACCCCGCTTATCCCGTTAGCGGGACAGGTAGTGTGTGCGAAGATCACCCAGACTGGTACATTCAACAAGAATGTGCCAAACAGTCTGGGGTACAAATCGGTCATCACAATATGGTGCAGGCGAACGCTGCAGCAAATGGCGGTGCGGCCCACGAGTGTGTCTAATTCGGAGAGGACAGAAAGTAACCCGAAGTCGTCGTGGCATTGGGGGTAGGTCCATGGGAACAGTCAGGGGAGCAATGGCACGCAAGTTTAGGTTCCCCTCGACCGTCTCCGATCATCTCTGCACAACAACCCGGAGAGCTCCCCGGTTTCCTGCTATGTAATTAGCGTGATGAAGAGCGGAACGCTGTTCTGGTAGCCAAGTCCTCGCGGACTCTTTGGTGCCCTCATCGGCGCTCTCATTCACCACAATTCCTAAATGTCCAGGAACCCAGCAGAAGATAATCTCGACATCCGCCTGGCTCAACAAAACCGTGACTTCACGGATATCGATAACCAGGGGATGCGGAGATTCCAATGCCCCGAGAGCAATCAGCACGCTTTGTCAGTATAAATCACATTCCCTTCTCCAAACCGAGCACGTCGCGAAATCGCCCGTACAGAGCGGTGTATTTCAACCAGCTTGGCCGAGAAGACAGACGCAGCGCCTGGCAGAGCTCCGCTGACTTCACACAAAGGGGATACAGCGTGGAAACCGATCCCCTCTTAGAACTTAGCGCCATCCTTATACACTGGCACGGTTCCAGGGTGAGACGAAGTGTGCCCCAAAAGGACAAACGCAATACTCCCAGCGCTGTAGAAGCTTTAAAAGCAGAGGCGTGGCGACAAATGGTCAATGGTGGTACCCTCCAGGGAGGCATCCTGGGTAGAAACAGGGGCTCTACCGACCCGAGAGCTATACTAAGCTGTCGACGGAGTTTCCTAGCCCGAAATCGTAGGAGCTTAGGGTATGACAGGCATCTCTCGTTGGCATAGGCACCGTCGAGATCAGCTGCGAATGCAGTGAGATCTGTTGGCGACTGAGGAGGCGCCGGGTTTGCACGCACAACCGAATAATACACTGTGCACGGCGCAGAGGGAGTGGCATCTCTCCAGCATCAAGAAGTAGGCTCTCAATGTGGGAAGTCCGGAAAGCACCGGTCGCCAGGAGAAGGCCGGTGTGGTGGATCGAGTCCATCTTTTGCAACACACGCTCTGGTGCGGATGCATAAACCTCGAATCATTTGTCGATGTTCTAACGAACAAAGGATCAATAAAAAAGTAGGGCAGTAACACTATCAGCAGCCCAGGCACTGAACGTCACGGAGAGAAGAATATCCATGGCGCAGGTACAAGAGATCCCAAGGATGCGAAAATGAGCCTCCCAGGTGAGGCATCCGTCAAATACAAGACCAAGAAAACGGTGTGAGTCGTCCACTTCCAGGCGCACCCCATTGAGAAAAAAGTTTGGTTTAGGATGAAGCCGTGAATGGCGGCAGAAATGCAGTACCTTAGTCTTGGTCTAGGAAAACTGAAGCCTGTGCGCTTCGGCGTGGCGAGAGACGCGGTTCAATGCCTGTTGGAGTCGACGCTCCAGAGTTGGCATCTGGGCCGCGCAAAAGGTCGTCCACGAAGAGCGTAGCAAGAACATCTTCCGGCATCACGGAGGTGATGCCGTTGATATTAGGGGCAAAAAAGGTGACATTGAGGACATTTCCCTGTGGGACACCCTTTTCCTGCTTCATTGAGCCAGAGAGAGGCCATCTCCCCCACGACCATACGCAGAATCAACGATCTCACAAAAATTCAGATATAAATATTGGGAGGCGTCCCCTCGCCGCCATCGTTTGAAGTGTCTCCATGATACCGTATCGCCATGCGGTATCAAAGGCCTTCTCCAGGTTGAAAAACACCGTGGCGTCGTGTTGTCCTCAAAGGAAGGCCTCACAGACGGCCATTCGGAGCAGAGCATCTGACGTGGTGCAGAACTTGCGGAAGTCGCACTGTGCAGAAGACTGATCGCCTTAGCTGTCCAGAAACAAGGCTAATTTAACATTTACCAATTTTTCCATCAAATTGCACAGGCAGGAAGTTAGAGTGCTTGGGCGGAAACCGGTCGAGGTAGAGTGATCTCTCTCCTGTTTGCGAAAAGCGAGCACAGTAGCGATTCGCCAGAAATCTTGGAAGATACCTTCTACCCAGATCCTGTTGAACAAATTTAACAGAAAGGCGATGCCTCGCTCACCCAGGTGTCGAGTCGAAGTATGGAGTAAGGGATATCGTGAAGACCATCTTCAGATCACCGCGACATCAAGACGAGTATTAAATTCAGGCGGATCAGCATCTTGGCTAGAGAATGCGGAGAAAGCAGTCGCGAAGGATTCGGCAACAAAAGCAGGATCCAAGATTGCGGTCGCACTCTCCTGGAGAATGCGAGTGGGGGTTCTGTAAATCGTTTTACTTGCTTCCACACCTCTGCTAGATAAGCCTTCCCTATAAAGAAGGACACGTGTGCCCGCCAAGAAGAGTGGCGGGTGTGCATCGAAATATACCTGAACCTAGCCCTAGGCCGACGAAATTAACCGTCAGTGGAATCGTGTGGCGGCGCTTATAGCGAAGTAGGCATAACGCTTCTGTATGAGGGCCGTCTCACACTCTGCTGACCACCACGGGAGTAGGCGTGAGAAACAGCCAGACGTTCTAGTAATATTAGTTTGGCCCAATGAGATGAAGTTACCGGAGAAGAACTCAATGGCCTCATCAACCGACTTAAACTCCTTGACTGAGATAGAGAAATCAGTCATTTCTTAAAATGCGGACCACCGCGCCCGCGCCAAGCACCACCGGGGCGTGCTCTCAAGCGGCAGCGGCCCAGAGAAGGATATTTTAATGGGAAAGTGATCACTACCATGGAGGTTATCGACCACTCCCTACCCAAAATAAGGCTGTGCTTCCAGAGAGCACTAGCATGTATCGAGGGAGGAAAATGAAGCGGTTCTCGGGCAGTGATGCGTAAACTCATCCACATTTAGGACACCTATCTCCAGCACGTCGATCAGGTCCGCAAGGACCTGACTTCTGGGAATGATCGAGTAGTTTGACCAGAGAGGGTCTCTACCGTTTGGATCCCTGACCAAGAGAAAGGGCCTCAACAACCGTGCCACGACGCAGCGGAAGTCCTCTGCTTTGAAGTCATCTGACGTTGGAATGTACGCAGAAATAACAGTATACCTCTTATGCATGTGCAGTCGCACAGCTACTGCCTGAAAGGAGATATCTAAAGCAAAGAGAAGAACGGACACATCGTGCCTGGTATAAATAGTGCCTCCTTCTGCCCGGCCCCCATGCCCTGGTGGTGGGGTCGCAAAACCCCCTATTCCCCGGGAGGGTGGGCAGAGGGCACGCGCCTAGCATGGTCTCCAGCAAAAAGATAGCTAACGTGGAACGGGACGAGAGGAGCCTCCACAACTCCTTCCAGTTGCCCCGGAGTCCGCGGCAATTCCATTTTCAAAGAAGATGCCCCCCCATGCCTAGCTCGGAGAAGATTACGGGGACCATCTTCGAAGAGAAGACCCTCACGGGAATGGACTTACGTTTCTCGGAGGCAGAACTCAGGGCGCTGTTAGCCGGACAAAGCGCTGAAGGAGCCTAAGCTCCTTTAATGCTGCCCTCCTTTCGGGGGTCAGCTTTAGGAAACCCGAAAGATGGCCTCACGACCAACTTCACGGGTGTTGCCTCCTAAGAGTCTCAGAATCGGTGGAGGCGCGTGGTCATTTCGCCTTATGGGAAACGGTCACGCTGAGGGAATGGATGTGAGCCCTAGTTTTAGTCGGGGCTGGGTGTGAACCCTTTGTACCGCTATAGCGAGGGAACGAACGTGTTTTAGGCCTGGAAGGGCCAGGATTAGAGGGGGTCTTTTTTAATATTGACGCATTGGATGTACTAGGCAGCACTGGGCACGCCAGAACCAACTCCTTAGCCTCGCGAAATGAGAGATGATCCTGTGCATGAACGTCCAGGATTTCTTGTTCAAGGAGATACGCACCATATGGCTTCGAAAAAGCAAGGTGCGGCTCTCTGTAATTGACATACTTGGCCACACACGATTTGGACTTATGTGTGGCCTTGGAGCAACTTACACGGATTTCGGGTAACCCTGACTTTGCACGTCTATACGAGCGATTAACATGCCGAATTGGTGACAGTAGTAGCACCTCCACGGCAGTGGCACGAATGCCGTCACGCGGTTGCGATACCAAGCGGCACGCACCGACTCAGAGGGCTTGTCACAGTCGAACGTGACGGGGAGTTTAGGGGTAGGTCTCGAGGACCCTCCCAGTTTGCTCATCACACGCCCGACCTTGACTGCCCCATGGTCGGCCAACTCTATGGTGATGTTATCTATAGAGCAGTCCACGGGTTTCCTTTCATAAACTTCTCCTTTCACGAAGTTCCTAGTAGAGTTCGGCGTCACACTCACCGGCGTGCCATCAAGTGTCCGAAGGGCACGAATCATGGCTGCCTCGGAGGGATTCGACGCATTCGCCAAAAGGCTCCCATCCAAGAAACGGGCCACCTTCGGCTTTCTACGAATCACACTAGGTAGAACTCTCCTCTAATGGATCATGTTGCCCTTAGACAACATGCTGCCATCAGTGGAGCCAATAACAGTGCGCTCGAAAATGCCAGGTAGTCTCTGAATGAGGGGCCTCGACGTAATCGAGGCTCCGATCTGAACACTTGCACATTTGGTCTTTTTCAGGGACTCCGCACTCGGAGGAGCAACGGGGCCGAGCATTCCTAACTTGGCTTGGTTGCTTACCGAATTGGCAGTACACCCATCCGGTCCCGCAACCCACGCTAATGGAGTGGATCCCTAGGTCTTTTTTTTATTTGTTCTATTATTTTTCTTTTTAGCAGAGGAGGGTGGACAATGAACCCTCTTCTCTCCTCCGCCGGCAGGATTCCCAAGACCAGATGGACCGGCCTCAGCAAGATCCTACTCCAAGATGGAGAAGGTCTTGGCTTTAACAGGGGCACTAGCCGGATGAGGAGACCCGAGCCATATGAGGAGGACTTTGTACAGGGGCGGACTCGGGTTAGGTGCTTGGCACCGAACCCAGGTTCATCCCCATGGAAGGTCCTATCGGCTGGAGCTGGGTTGCTTCAGGTCCATGTCCATATCTCGAAGGGGCTCTATGTGGCAAGCCCCCGTCCCCCTGTACATTACAGGTCTCATTGGTTTCTTCGTCTTTAGTCAGATAAGAGAGGAGAGCACGTACGGTTACCGCCCTCCCCCCCCCTTAAGCTCAAAATTCGAAACCGCAGGTCTTTGTAGGGAAGAGGCCGACGGCCATGTCTTGCCTCCTTCACCTAAGGGATTTGGCCCTGTCATGCAGCTCCCAGGAGCTGCACGATAGGGCGCCTGCCTTTCTTGGCAGTCCCATTAGAAAGTAAAGGGGATACTGCCGCTGGAGAGAGGGACGCCCCCAAAGGCACATCCAGAGAAGGGGGTAAGGGTGAGTTCCGTACACCCGTAGGCAAAGGAGAGGAATAAGCCTTCTCTCCGTTAAAGAGTTTTGGAGGGTCCCCTGCGAGAGCACAGGGCGGAGGGGACCTCCATTTTTTCAGTGGGGCTGCCCGAAGGCGGCTCCATCGATGGTGAAGGAGAAAGGGGGAGAGTTTGATTTTTTTTAATTCTCATCATCGGATATGGGGGCCCTATTGGTTATACGGAAAGCAAACGCTAATCACCCCCTGCAGTAGCCCACTCTGCGAGGGGTGAACACGGGGCCAGCAAAACCAGCTGCCACCATTTAGGACCACACCTTTCCTCTCAGTAGTCAGGCAGCCATTCGGCATGGAGGCTCCACCATCGACTGGGCATAAAATCTATAGAGATTGAATGGAGAGACAAAGGGATATGTAAAGAAGGTGTGGGTGAGGATGAAGCAGGTTGTTAAAGGCCTTCCACCTCAAACCAGACCTCAGGGGTGAGGGATCATTGTCCCCTTCCCCTTCAGCCCAGATCCAGGAAAGATGGGTGAGAGAAAGCAGGTCGGCGCCTACCCTGTAAAATTAGAGGCCGACCAGGGAGAGTTGTGGGAGAAGCTGTAGGGAAAGTTAGGAAGTAGGATAGAAATGTAGGCTGTCCGAAAGAATGAGAAAAGGCTAAGCTGAGGCCGGACGGGGCGCTGAGTCCCGTCAGCATGGCGGCCAGGAAGGCAAATCGCCGTGCCCCTTACGGGGTGGTCGTGGGAAACATTAAAACACGAGTCGGGGCATCTTTCGATCAGGGCGTTCTTCAGTGCTGTGAGCACATCTTCCTCATGTGCATCATAATCCTATTCCCATTTGTACTTGCTTCTGACCATGTCTTCAATTATTTCCTTCGCCTTTGATAGTCTCGGTAATGGGGCCGAAGGTGAGGCATATATTTGCATATTAAGGTCGGTGGATTTTTGTTTGGATGTAGTTGGCTTGCTTTCTCTTGAGTTTCTGCTTGGCTAATTCACTTTTTGGAATGGATTTTCTTTCTTGAGCAGTTGGTCTGTTTCCATTCTTTCGGGTGTCTCGGAAGTACTGGGTCTGTTCAGACGGGAATCCCTCGAACTAGATCTGTTCCTTGATGCCGCGGTTGGCTTACTCCCTGTCTGTGTCTGGTATAGGTCTCCTGATGAGGGATTGTCTGGAAACCACTTACGTTTCATCCCATTAGGTATTAACATTTCATTCAGCTCCGTCGCGTAGCTCCCCGGTTTGGCTACATTGACAAAGTGAGCATGGATCACGCACATGACTAGGTCCAGCTTCATTGATGGGGCCAAATGCAAAATGCAGTACTGTTTTTTATCCTTTTCCTGAGTTCTTGCCGCTTGTACATAGCTGGTGTTTGTCGCTCATGTTTTTTTTTTCTTCCTGTATGTTTCTCTTTTTTTCGTTTATCAAGTTTTTAGTCGCGTGCGCTTTGCCGCGGGCAACTCTATATCTCACTATGACGATCGGTCCCCGATTTGCATTTTTTTTGAGGGGGGGAGTAATAATATTGTAACTATTTGGACGATTCTACCGAAATTTGAAATATTTATGATGTTTTACATTCTCTTTCGAATTCTATAATTGTCAAAGTCATCCCAAAGGTAAATTAGTCGGCCTATTGTAACGAAATTTGAAAGCCTTTATGTTGTTTTACATTCTCTCTCGAATAATATAATTGACAAAGTCCTTCCAAGGTTAGACGGAGAATTATTTGGCAATAACATCATAACTATTCGGCCGATTCTAACGAAACTTAGAACCCTTATGTTGTTTTACATTCTCTTCCAATTAATATAACCGTCAAGGTCCTCCCAAGGTTAGTCCGGGAATTATTGGAAGTTTTGAAGGTTGTAAGGTAATAAATAAGCATAAGTGAGAGCACGCGACTCTTTGGTCGGCAGACATTGTTCTTAATTAGGCAGAGCATTGATGGCGTCTGGTGAGGCCCATTGCAGTTAAGGCATTTTTATGTACCCCGTTAGTGCACTCTTTCCAGGTATGGCCGGTGCAGGCGCATTCTGAGCACACCTTGCATTGGAACTTGCATTCTTTTGTTGCGTTTTGTTTCAGGGCAAAACATGAAAAGTATACTTATACAGAGCAAAAGTCTCCCTCTCAATGCACGCAGCTGAAATTTTTGTGCAGGACATCATAAGGCCAGCTTTTGACCCCTTAGTGGCCATCTCGGTCGTTTAGAAAGTGGCCTTAAATAGCTTTGTATAGTTTCCTCCATATCGGTTTTGGAATTAGTATATTTCATCTACCTTAGCCTAGCTTTGTTTTGCTTAAATTTCTTTCTTTATCTCATCTGCACTATGTGAGCCAGCCGAGGGGTCTAAGCGTAGACATATTATTAATCTCTAGGCGGATACATACGGTGGTACTTTGGATAATAGGCTAATTTCTTCAAGTTTTTCGCGTGACTTCTCTCTTAGTAAATTATCCACATCCTGGTTGCTGTCGCATATCGCTGAGTAGCCATAAGACTGGTCTACCAGTCGACACAGTGTAACCTTCTAGACTAGAGAAAATTGCTTCAAAGACTTTCTCCCTCGGTGGATTTAGACAACGCTCTCTGACTGAGAGCGGGATTCCCTTTTCTTCCCTGGGGTCTTCCATGACGGCCTGTTAGGGGAATTGTCTTTCCTCGGAAGCTACAAGGCTCCTATCCTATTAAGTGTACCGAATTCTATTTTCTCGGTTTTCCTTCTCTGCTCTACCTAGGCTTAGTGTCTAACAGGGCCCATCTGCCGGTCCTGATCACTCCGCCCCCTATTGGAGCCCCCTTATTCGCGCCACTTATAGGGCTTCCTTCCTGGGTTTGGACATGTTAGAAACCGATAGTACCTATAAGCCTTCACTGGTAGAAAAGTTATTTAAACACGAGATGTGCTGTTCTGGGTGAGAAAGAGGAGACTTCGAGGCGGAGGATCCGTGCATTGGCGCCTGCGCGCGACTCTTCGAATGAAGCTAGTGACGTCAACCGTCAGTGGTCTTGATGCGTAGGAAAACTTTCCTCGACTACTTCAAATATTGAAAGACGGAGCTTAAATTAGTAGGACCTCGTGAATTCTCTTGATAGGCGTAGAGCTGCTCTTTTCAAGTGAAGCGCAGTCATTGCTTGGAATCTGTCATCCGTCATCATGTGTGGTGTGGTGCACGCATGGGACTGAACTTAACTCTGACCATAGGCAGAGCTCGTCGCTGATTCGTCGGTTTTCTGAAGAGTTTGGGCCAGTGTTGGGGCGTTCCATCGCCACAAAGTTGTTCTTCGGCAGCTTTTCAGGGTAAAGGAGGCAAAGAAAAGGGGAAAATACACTTGCTCGCGCACGTTCCGACTTATGTTGAAGAGGCCGGAGATGGTGTTCAAACATTTTGACGTAGCTAGAAATGTCACTTCCAATGCCTTCCTCCTCCTTCTGTTGATGCATCGCGTGACTGCTCTTGCCTCCCTCCAGGTGATGGGGTGGTCGGCATCTTGCACGTGTTCGGTGAGAGCGCTGCTGAACCGCACTTCCTGAATATCCTGCTTGTGCTCCCTCACTCTGGTGTCTACACTACTCAGCACCCTGTATACTACGGAGTTCTCATTGCTTTCCATATGTGGTTTGGAGCGGCAGATATCTCCGACTTTGACGACAGCTTGAAGGGCAACTCTAGTGAAGCGTGCCATTTTTCTTCCTATTGCGATTGAGAGATAGGGCTAGTAGGGACTGAAATACACTTTTTTAGACGCATTTTCACTCCAACACTTTAAGCGCCTCTTCTCTGAAACTTTCTGATGAATATGCCCCCGTTGGTTTCAACTTCTTAGTTTTAAGTAAATGACCACAATAACATCCTTAAATCAAGCATGAACAACATTTTGGACCTAGCTGGGTCGTATCCTTTATTTATTTTCATTCACGACTATAACGTCATTAAATAAAGAAAACTGAAGATCAATCAAAAAACCGCCCCAGGAAAGGCGAATTGACAATTCTTTAAAACTTTCTTCAGTGAATTTTCTGTGAATGAATTTCTCGTGGGAGTCAGACAGGTGTGTGACTTCTGCTTTTTATTTATTGCAGTGGCGTTAATGCACGCCGATCACATTTTGTGGTAAAGTGATAAAGGTTAAAGATTGAGAATGAGCTGAATATACTCAGAAGTTGCGCTTCAGCATTCCTGCGGGGTATTTTTCCGTTTATTAGCATTCTCAATTATTATTTTAGAACATCAGTGAATTGCAATTATTATATCATTTGTGAGACCACGACTATTAATTTTACAACCTCTCTCTATGTTTGTTCATTTGTGCATTTTTTTTTAAATGTTCATTATTGGCGCCCACATTTCTGAACACATTTTAGTGGAAATTTGGCACAGATGGTTAAAGATTATGTTTGGTTCCGCCACCACACATACTCTCCCGGAAGGGCGTAAATAGATCATGGGTCTGAAAACTCAGTGTAGTGGGAATTCCAGGTCATTTATAAAGTCAAACTTATAGAGCACTCGTGGAAATGGGGCACGGGGCCAGATCAGATGTGCCGTCTGATGCTCATAGAGGCTCGTTGATGAGCGTAGAGAGAGACAGCGCTTCTTCAATCAAATTCTGACCTTTTCATTTCAAATGTAAATCCCCCCTCCCCCCGTGTAACGCCTCGTAAATCAGCATTTACCACCTCGAAAACTAAATAAAATTCTTACAAATTTTCTATTAAATTAAATTGTAGCAGCAGTACATTTTTAAGTAACGTTACCCTCCACTTGCATATACCTAATTATTACTAAAATTAATTGATCCTTCGAGAAAAAAAATACATGGAATTTTAAATAAATTCCCGAGATAAACAGCAAAAAATGTTGCCAACGTGCCACTGCCTCTGTCTGATATGCGTTCTATACATGAATTCCCGGGTTGTAATCGTAAAAAGGTTGCTTTTTCCATTTTTCTTCGGGTGGTATGTCTAGAAAACCAGCAAATCTGTCGCGATCTTTTAGATCTTTCCTCAGGTAAGGGGAGAGGGGCAACTTTGGAGTTCTTACCTCCGATAAAGAGTGCCTCAAGTAGTCTCCTATTTGTGTTATCTAGATAGAGTGGTCTAGGAAGAAGGGCGAATAAAAAAATAAAGGAAGAATTTAGAGAGTTGCGAACACCTTCCCCGCGTCGCTGGGACCAGTGTACGCGCGGCTTAGTCGACTCGGCCATTCTGAGTCTCCCAAAAGACATAGCTTCTATGCCATTCACTTGCAATCTCGCTATGGCACGACACTGCTCAGGCTATTTACCACAAGGTTTCACTCCTCTTAACAGCACCACTTTCGTTTTATAACCTTTTCAAAACTTTCTAGTGGGGATGCCCCCTTTTGTTGTTATTTTTAGTTGTAAAGAAATAATAAATTAGTATTACTAACTGTAAAATGTCGTGATCAAGGGGCTTGTTATATTCCAACGCCTGGTCGTAGATTTGGAGGAATAAATCAGAGAGGTGCGAGCCTTTCCTCGCCGCCGTGTTTCCCTCGGGGAACCCATGTGTATCCATCACCACGGTGTGCACCTCTGGACTTCCAGGAATCGGAGATGCGGCTGCACTCAATTACGTCCAGTGTGGGGAGTTTCCTTCCACGCACAAAAAGTAAAAAAAAAAAGAAGAAGAATTTAATTTCCTTCATTTATTTGAGTTGGGTCGCCATGGCAACGCAGAGACGCGTATTTTCTGTATTATTTTGAAGCGACGTTGAGATCATTATTTTTGTGTCCTCGATTCCCAAATGTTTTGGTTTCCTTTCCTTAAAAAATAGAGGTGACCATCATTTCAGCGGGATTTTTTAGTTGTTGCATCCATATTTTTACTGATCGATATACTCATAATTCGGTGTTTGGCTCAGTAGGTTTTCTTCTCTTGTATCCAGAATGGCCTTTCATTATTTCTTAATCGTTCTGAGTTGTTGCCATTTTCGAAGGGTCCTTCGGTCTGTTGTTACGCACAATTTTCACTTTAGTAAAAGTCGTGCACTTAATAGTCATCTCTTTGCTAATTTATGTGATGAAATGGAATCCAATTTCAGCACACTTTTACTGCAGACAAAAGTGGGATGGCTGTCAAAGGGACGAGCTTTAAAGACGACCGCTGATGTGAAAAAATGAAGTAATATTATTTTTGTCCGAAAATTGGCTGTGCAAATTTTGCTATTTGTCAGATTTATTTGAGAAACTCAACGGACTTAATATGTATGTCTCTCCAAAGGAAAACAAGAACATTTTTACACTGAAATCTAAAATTCAAACATTCATGAAAAAATATAATCATATGGAAAGAAAGGTTTGATTTGATTAAGCATATTATAATCGATCATTTGGTTTACTTGAAAAACAATTTTCGTTGAAAAATTTTATACGAGAAATGGACAATAATCACTTAGATTGGATTAAAAACATTTATCATGGAAATAGAGAAAGCGAGTCTTCTCGTTGAAAGCTCAGGAAGAATTCATAGAACTTTCTTCTGGTTCAAATCTACAACTTGAATTAAAAGAAACTTCAACACTTTTGGTTTAGTGTTAAGCAGAATTTCCAGTATTGTCAGAGTTAGCGATAGCAGCTCTTCTGCCATTTTTTACTTCCTATTTGTGCAAATCGGCATTTTCAATAGTGACAGCAATTAAAACTTAAAACAAAATGCCGCTCTAGTATTAGGAACATCGAAGTTGCTATGAGACCAGCGATGAAGAATATTAAGCTGCAGTTTAAATTGTGTCAAAATAAGCAAACACATCCATCTCATTAAAGGTATTCTTATTATGTTTTAGCCTTTAGTAAATTTTCTTTGATAATTACTTTTTTCTGCGTTTAGCTACTGTTTAAAAGCGATTAAGGGCTATTTACATACGGTATTAATATATAATGCTTTTATAACATTTTGTGAAGGAGCCGGAAAAAATTGTCTGATTCAAAGGGGTCGGAAGTGGAAAATGTTGAGAAGCACCGGACTACACTTTTGGAGCGCTTGACTAACTCTGCAATGGCTCCAATTGAAAAACTATCTCGGTGGCGTAGCTTTACAATCTGTTCGAGGACAAAAAGAGGTGTAACATATTTATTAGGAATGTTACCTGGTCAACAGGGGGCAAGTAAATAACTTAACGTACACGAGATAGACTGAAGTTTGTTGTTATGCAAACAATGTCGGTTCTCTTTACAAGAAACCTAAGCGTTCGAATCATTTTGGGCACTTCAAGTTTTTCTAGTAAATTGCTTGTCTGTAAATAACTTTCGTTTTATTCGTCCAAATTTGAAAATCCTTTACTCATATGCAATTTATACCTGTAAGTTATCATTCACCAATTTTGGAAATCGTGAAATTTTCCCTCGACGGTAGTGTAGCTGATGATGTACGACAGTTTCTTCGAAAAAATTTTATTCATTTATCCAGAAACCCCCCAAATTTAAACCTGGTATCTTCAAAGATAACTATTGCGTGATGGTCGCTGTGATAGAACGGTCTGAGGCCGCTTAAATTCAGCCGCTATTACATGTTAGAAACACATGCTACCCACGTGCATCTGCGAGAGGAAGCAGAGCGCGTTATCGCCCACCATAGCAAATGTTTAATCAAGGAGGTTCACTCCGCCGTTTTGCCTCCATACGTCGATCTCGCAAGATTGGGTTAGGCTTATGGGCAGATAAGATATTTTCTCAGGCGCTAGCGGGACATTCCCCCAAAGCTTCCCACTCAATTGTCCCCTACGCCATGGAGATGGCTTCGACTATTTATATCATAGCTTTTGCCGATTGAAGCAGATCAGATCCCGATTATCTTCGCGAGCCATCACGCCAATCCGGTCTCCCTTGTGCACCTAGGAACTCTCTACCTCGAGGAACCCCCTTATTGTCCAGAAGAGGACAATATCCCTTGAGTGCCAAGGTTCGTGCCTTCGAGACGCCATTCAACAAGGCCCCCCTGTTGTTCAGAAAGAGAACAACGTTAGAACAGCCATTATTCTTTGAGCCCGTTAACAAGAAACGGTTCTCACCGCCTCCCTGTTGTTCAGAAAGAGAACAACGTTAGAACAGCCATTGTTCTTCAAGCCCGTTCGTCAAGAAACGGTTATCGTTAATTTAATATCATGCTCAAAACTAGTAGCGCATCCAGGCTTCTCTGAAATAACGTCGTCGAACTGACATAATAATTCTTGTAGCTGACTCTTTTGATGTGGTGTCAGCTGCGCGTCGATATCCAGGTCAGAGGGTTCAAAAGACTCGCCTGGAAGGGAAGTAAGAGGGTAATCGGCATCAGCTTGGATGCACATTGCCTGTATGACATTAAGGGACTCCGCAGGGTAATCCTCTTCAAGCGCCGATGTTTCGTCAAGTGCTACGAACGTATCTCCATGGGCACGCCAATGGTACTTTTTCAACAAGTTGACGTGGTAGAGCTTATCGCCTGCTGGGATACCAATGAGGTAATCTACCGGTCATCGTACCTCGCGGACCAAGTATGGACCTTTCCATTGGCTCAGTAATTTATTTCTTGCTGTGGGAAGGAGCAGGAGTACTTCACCACCGGGCTTAAATTTCTGATCGTCGGATCCAAAATCCTGGTTAAGTATCTCCGACAATTCGGACGGTATCGGGGTTCTTAGGGAAACGGGCTCCTGCGCTTCCTTCTTAGCTCGGCCTCGAGTAAGGGTGGCCTGGGACACAGGGTCGGAGCTTACTTGAGGGCTCTGTCCTATAAGTACGGAACAAAATTTTATGGGTGCTGAAATGACTTCAGCCCAGCCATCATAATACTGACACTGAAGGTAACATCTAACGACGGGGAATCGGTCCGCACGCTTAAGGTAGTCATGTACCACCGCAAATTTTTCGTCGTTATGGTCCACTGGGGTGAGGAACTCGTCGGACACGATGAAACACGTGCACCCTGTGTCCCTGACGAGAGTATATACACGGCAGCCGTTCACGCTGCCCTCCTCAAATTTCAAAGTTCCTGGGGAACATTTATCAAAAATAAAATTTACCTGGTGGTCTGACGGAGGGGGAGAAGTTGATGCTTGGGTCTGCACCACCGGGGAAGTCGGGGTGGCATTAATCTAGTGAACTTGGTGGGCTGGTCCGTTTTTAAGCCTAGAATTTGGGGGGCAATCCCAGCTCATGTGGTTTTCTACACCGCAGGTGAAGCATATGATTGGTCGCTTCGGGAAGAGTGATGGTGGAGAAATCTTAACGGGAGGTTTGATGTCCCGTTGTTGGTTTGGGGGGAAGAAGTTTTGGGGTTTTACGGTGCCCGGAAACTTCGTCGGCTTTCCTGGGAAGGGGCGCGAATCCTTCCTTCTTTCCTGGTAGGGGGATTGATGAGAATTTCGATTTTCATTGGGGTATAAATTATGGCTTGCGGCATAGAGATCCACTTCTTCGGTACACTCTTTAAAGGTCTGGCGTCGACGATCCTTGACGAACGTGCGGATCTCCGTCGGGAGAGACGCCAAAAATTGATGCCGCAACACGAAGTATGTTAAGGACTCGTAGTTCGGATCAACCTTTGAGGATTCTAACCAAAATTTAAAATTCCTCGGAAGAATGTATCCGAATTGACGGAACGTCTGTCCGGGTTTAATACGAACTCCTCGAAATTCTTGTCTGTAGAAATCGGGAGTCATATTATGAGCTGCCAAAAAATCAACTTTTAAGGTGCTGTAGTCAATTGTACATTCAGATGGTAGAGATATGAAAATGTCGCGCAATTTACAATTTAAACGGGAAGTAATCTTACTACACCTTTAGCCTCCAAATCCAGGTTATTGATCTCGAGGATCTTTTCGAAGTGTGCTAAAAATGCTCCGAAATCCTCTCCATCCCTGAAATTTGGGAGCTTAAGTGGGAGATTGGGCGGAGCTTCGGAACGTGAACTTACCGATTGGGTTTCAGCATGTACGCGAGCCATTTCAAGCTGATGGTGAAGCTCAGCTTGTCTTTTCCGTTCCTCTCTTCTTCTCGTTGGATTTCTCTTTCTCTTTCTTCTCGTTGAACTTCACTTTGCCTTTCTTCTCTTAACTTTTCTCTTTCTGTTCGTTGCTCCTTTTGAACGTACTCAATCAATTCTCTTCCGGAAAGTCCCAAGGATTCTCCTTGCCCTTTGAAGATTTCAAACTATGTAAGTCATATTTGCACTCGGGGGCGCAATAGTCAACCAACTAAATTCCTTGCGATAAGAATTATGCCTTCTAGGGAATTGGCCTACCTAAATATGGGCACTGACCTATTCGTGATTGGTTTCTCAACCTAGATAACCAATGGCTAAAATAACACAAAAAAACACAAACAAATTATTATAACAGTTCCTTGAGCTACTCCAGCTTCTTAAGTTTCAAAAAGGGGATAGCAATCGTTAAAACCAAAGGGAACGACTATACTCTATTCTTATCACGAATAACACTATGCTTCACTTGACTGAGACCAGTGTTTGCAGAGATATAGCGTTAAACCTTACACACTTGCACCAAATTTAAATATTATATATATATATATATATATATATATATATATATATATATATATATATATATATATATATATATGTGTGTGTGTGTGTGTGTGTGTGTGTCGTAGAATAGGCTCTCGACGATATACCATATATAACTATTCGTTAAAGAACTTTTCTATATTTCGAGTGCGTGGTAATCTGATTGACCGAGGATAGTTGAAAAAGGGGGGGGGGGCTGGAAGGATTATTTATCGTCAATATGCTTAAGAAGTGGAACTGGGCACAAGGATGAATAATATGGCTACCATTAATAAAATAGAGTTTTATTAATTAAACTATCAACAACACACAAAAAAAAATGTTTACATAAACGGGTTATGAAAAAGGGTCGTGGGAATATCTGACTAATCTGAGGATTAAGATTTGGTGAGATTTAAAAAGGTAAACAAACAAAAAATAAAGGGGGGGAATGGTTCGCTAAACCATTTAAAGCACGGGGTTGCGTTGACAAAAGGTTAAATGATTAAAGGTAATGCTCAGCTTACGTAATTACAAAGTTGTTGTGCAGAGGAAGGCGATGCGAAGGAATCTTCGGTCAACTGGCGATTTCCAGCAGAAGGGTTCTTCGGGAGGTTGTCCTTAACGAGGATTAAGGACTGTCTTCGAGGAGTGAGAGCAAAGTGGGTCACGGAAGTACGAGCGATCTTTGTGACAGTAAATCGGATATGTTCTAGAGGAACAATGGAGGTTATTGTTGAAACCAAGCATTCTCTTGAAGAAGGTTAAAAAGGGGGAAATTAAATTATCCGGACGTGATGTCTTGAGGACGAGAACCGTTTCTTGACGAACGGGCTTGAAGAACAATGGCTGTTCTAACGTTGTTCTCTTTCTGAACAACAGGGTGGCCTTGTTGACTTGGCGTCTCTAAGGGCACGAACCTTGGCACTCAATGAATATTGCCCTCTTCTGGACAATAAGGGGTTTCTCGGCAGAGTTCCTAGGTGCACAATGGAGACCGGATTGGCTTGATGCCTCGCGAAGATAATCTGGATCTGCCTCAATTGGGAAAAGCTACGGTATAAATAGCCGGAGCCATCTCCATGGCGTAGGGCATAATTGAGTGGGGGACTTCGGGGGAATGTCTCGGTGGCGCCTGGGAAAATACCTTATCTGCCCATAAGCCTTATTCAATGTGGCGAGATCGACGTATGGAGGCGAAACGGGGAGTGAACCTCCTTGATTAAACATTAGCTATGATGGGAGATAACGCGCTTCTGCTTCCTCTCGCAGTCAGGAAGCACGTGGGTAAGCATGTGGGTAAGCATGGTTAACATGTGGAAGAGGCTAAATTAAAGTGCCCTCAGACCGTTCTATCACATATAATATATATATATATATATATATATATATATATATATATATATATATATATATATATATATATATATATATATATATATATATATATATATTAGGTTGAGGAATAAGTTCTTGCGTTTTTTTTAATGTTGTGTTGATTTAAGTTTTGTTGACGTGATTTGTGCACATATCATGAAACAATAATAAATAATGAGAGCAAAATTTGCAAAGGTTAGGCTACTTCCCTTAACAGCGTAGACTATTAGGCTTTTGCTTATGTTACGTCTTGAAGTTGAGTAATAAGTCATTGCGGTTTATTTAAAAGTTGTGTTAATTTAATTTTTGTTCTGTACCCTCAAAATGGAATGTCAAGTTGAAAGAAAGGCGAATTTTCGACACTTGTTGTTATTCATTTTCAATTGAGTCGGGAATAATGCAAACACAGCCAAAGCTCGTCGCGATATCTGTGCTGTGTACGGAAAAAATGCTTTATCAAAATGGACAGCTCTATAGGGGTTTTCACGTTTCGAAAACGGTGATTCAATCTTAATGACGAAGAACGTTCTGGTCGCCCCATTAAGTTGGATGAAGATCGATCGAACGACCTTCTTCATGAAAATCCTCGTCAATCCACTAAAGAATTGGCTGTATATTTGGCGTGTGAACATAAAACTGTAGTGAATCACCTTCATTCGATGAGGAAAGTTAAAAATACTCGGTGCATGGCTTCCTGTTGCTTTGATCGAAAGCAACAACTTCAACGCTCTACGATTGCCGCAGGTTTGCTTGCTCGTCACAAGGCCACTCGTGGATGTAAGGACAGATTTCTTCACCGCATCATCACTAGCGACGAAAAGTGGTGTGTTTATCTCAACATGAACCATCGAAAACAATGTCTTAGCCCAATAAAAAAAAACTTCCGCGATTAAAGCAAGGACTTCATCCATGAAAGACGATGCTGTTTTTTGGTGGGATTGTGAAGGCATCATTCTTTATGAGCTCTTTGCAAACAACGAGAGTGTCAATGCAGAACTCTACGTTCAACAAATGTATCGACTCGCCGAAGCTATTCGTGAACAGCGACCTCATCGACGTTATGGAGTCCTTCTGCAACACGACAATGTTTGTTCTCATATTGCCAATATAACAAAAGACGTCACCCAAAACGCTTAATTAGGAAATCCTGCCGCATCCTCCATATTCGCCAGACTTGGCTCCATCGGATTTCCATATGTTGCGATCGGTCTCCAACAATTTGCTCGACGTTTCGTTCAATACTGATGTGGAATTAAGAACCATGTTAGGCGAATTCTTCGAGGCAAAATCCAGAGATTTTTATTGCAGAGGCATCGAAAAACTAGTTGAACGTTATAAAGAAGTCGTAAATAACAACGGAGAATACATTATTGATTAAATTGCATTTTGTTATCAATTAAAAATGAAGTTTTTCTAAAATTGTTAATGGTAATGAATAAATTTGATAAAACCGCAAGAACTTATTCCTTAACCCAATATATATGAATGCAATGTCCCGCAGGAAAAAATGAAATGGTGTTTCCGAGTACTTTCGAACTTTATTAAGTTCCTTATCAAGGATAACTACAAGAAATAATATTATATTAGAGGTATATATTTGAAAGAAAAGTATAAAAAAACACCATTTCAATTTTTTCTGCGGGACATTGCATTCATTTGCTACCCTCACGTGATACTTTGTGATTTTTTCATTTCATATATATATATATATATATATATATATATATATATATATATATATATATATATATATATATATATATATATATATATTATCCCATTTCGGCTATCAAGTGCTTTGATAGAACTAAAAACAACAAGGATATTGTGCTTACTAAATCTGAAACTGACCCAACCAATCAGATAGTGATTATGGATAGTGATCAGTATTCTGATAAATTGAACGATTTGATACATGGCAGGAAAACTTATGAAAAACTGAATAATGATCCACTGGCAAACGAAACTAAATCGTTCAATAGTTCGCTTAAAATTATTCTCAAAAGACACTCAGATATAATTAAACAATTCAAAGTGTATGATCCCTCGTTACCGTACATGTATGGTTTACTGAAAACACATAAAGACGGTAATCCGCTTAGACCGATAATTTCCAGTGTAGGATCGCACGCGTACAATTTTCTCATTAGTTAGCCAACATTCTATCCAAATGAATTGGTAGCATCTCTGATGCTCACATTATCCATTTTGGTGATTTTGTAAATAAAATTAAAGAGGTTTATCTATCCAAAAGCAGTTGCTAATTTTTTATGTTAATAGACTTTTCACTAAAGTTCCCGTTGATGAAGCCCTGGATGTCATTATAGAAAACTTGCCTTTGTCTAACCTAACATTACCCTTACCGTGTAATAAAATTGTAAAGTTGGTTCCTTTGTGTGTTACAGACAATGTGTTTAGAGCTGAGAACTTTGAGAAACACCTCCTCCTCCTATCTTACTTATTCCCATAATTTGTTTCCGCTATGTGGACAATGTATGTGCCACATGGCCTATTAATGGCAACGCATTTGATTCTTTCTTCCAATTGAATAATATCCACCCCACCATTACATTTAAAGTAAAATGGGAACAAAGCAACTCACTGTCATTTCTGGATGTAAAAATATCTAAAGTAAACAACAAAGCATATTGTTCTGTCTACCGGGAACCAACCAACTCCATTGCCTATATTCACTATTTATCGTGCAATGACGTATCAGTTAAAAGGTCCGTAGTTTCTTCCCTGTTCCTGAGACCATATCGCATTTGTGATCCTTGTTTCTTGCATGAAATCGATACGATCATAGAAAAATGTCTCTAAAAAGCCAGAACAATCCTTTACTCTCCAGCTAATTCTAAGGAAAAAGTATGTGACAATTATTATATTACATACCCACACTTGCCACAATTAATTAATTTTAAAAAGTTAACACGTGTAAACAACATCAATGTTGCCTTTCAATACGAAAAATCGATCCGAAAGAGTCTGTCTAAAAATAAATCTATCGATAAAGAACAGGTTGTTTATTTTATCCCAAACAAATTAGGCAATCAAGTATATATTAGGGAAAGCAACAGATTCTCGAAGAGAAGGAAGGAAGATAAATGTGATATGCGACGTGGATCTCTTTATTCTAGTTTGTTTCTCCACATGTAGATGAAAACAGTCAATCGACATTGATAATGCATAAATAATTTATAATTCTGATAATTCTGAGTTATATACATAGGCGTCTAATCGAATCGGCGCTTATAAAGGAAATTCCAAAATTAATACTTCCGATGGTCAATTGAACACTAATCCCTTGATAAGTAAGAAATTTATACTTCTTTTACTAAAAAATGCCGCTGCTTCCTCATACCGCCCCTCCTAATCAAATTCCGACTTGTAAATTCGTGTGTCCAAAAGTTTTGAATCTCGTTTGTATTTCATTAGTCTTTCAGCGATTGACGATGACAGAGGTTTCCGTTGAAACACTGGTTTCGCGAATAAATTGATCCTATCACTGTGGTTTCTTTCCTGCATATATATATATATATATATATATATATATATATATATATATATATGGAAAAATATCCAAGACAAATTGGTGCGGTTAAGGTAATGGCATAATTAGACAACTGCTCTGCTTCAGGTCCAGCAGGTGATCCTATCCTCCTTGAACTGGAAGACAACACTTAGGAATGACCCATCCATCAGCCCAAAAAAGCTGATTTCAAAGACACGCCTTTATGTCGTCTCGTTTACCGTCACAGAAAACTGTTATTATTAATATATTAACAGCGTTGACTGAGCCAAAACGCTCGAAAGATGGAAAAATATCCAAGACAAATTGGTGCGGTTAAGGTAATGGCATAATTAGACAACTGCTCTGCTTCAGGTCCAGCAGGTGATCCTATCCTCCTTGAACTGGAAGACAACACTTAGGAATGACCCATCCATCAGCCCAAAAAAGCTGATTTCAAAGACACGCCTTTATGTCGTCTCGTTTACCGTCACAGAAAACTGTTATTATTAATATATTAACAGCGTTGACTGAGCCAAAACGCTCGAAAGATGGAAAAAATATCCAAGACAAATTGGTGCGGTTAAGGTAATGGCATAATTAGACAACTGCTCTGCTTCAGGTCCAGCAAGGAGGATAGGATCACCTGCTGGACCTGAAGCAGAGCAGTTGTCTAATTATGCCATTACCTTAACCGCACCAATTTGTCTTGGATATTTTTCCATCTTTCGAGCGTTTTGGCTCAGTCAACGCTGTTAATATATTAATAATAACAGTCTTCTGTGACGGTAAACGAGACGACATAAAGGCGTGTCTTTGAAATCAGCTTTTTTGGGCTGATGGATGGGTCATTCCTAAGTGTTGTCTTCCAGTTCAAGGAGGATAGGATCACCTGCTGGACCTGAAGCAGAGCAGTTGTCTAATTATGCCATTACCTTAACCGCACCAATTTGTCTTGGATATTTTTCCATCTTTCGAGCGTTTTGGCTCAGTCAACGCTGTTAATATATTAATAATAACAGTTTTCTGTGACGGTAAACGAGACGACATAAAGGCGTGTCTTTGAAATCAGCTTTTTTGGGCTGATGGATGGGTCATTCCTAAGTGTTGTCTTCCAGTTCAAGGAGGATAGGATCACCTGCTGGACCTGAAGCAGAGCAGTTGTCTAATTATGCCATTACCTTAACCGCATATATATATATAAAGGCTATCGCGGAACCCGGTTCACACGGCCCATTTAAGATTTATAAAAGACCAGGGATCTAAAGGCCTACCAGAAATTCACCAGAATTTATAAGGACGGTGCTAAATTGCGAGGTATCTGCAAGGGGTTAAATAAATACACACCTAAAAAGTATTTACAGTATTATTTACAACAAAATTTAAATGAAATAAATTAACTGGTAAACAATTATACGGGGGTCATCAAACAATAAGAAAAGTCACAAATGCTTATCACTATCGAACGACCACAAGTCGTTTTAACCAAAAAGATATTCGCGCATACAAAAATGGGTTCTATGAATAAATTGTTTAAAGCTGAAACGACACGCGCCGTTGAAGATGAAATAGGCTTCGCTACTCTAGTGACAGGTGTTCCCGGAATAACCTCCCTGCCTTACGTCCCTTACCTGAAGGCCCAAAGTTACAAGAATAACACTTATAACACGTAATTAATTTAAAGGGGACGTAAGAAGACAGAAATACTCCAAAATACCTGATACTAGAGCAGTGAAGCAATAACCCACGTCGGAAACCCGGCCGAAGAAGCTCGGCGATGACGAGGGAATTCGACCCAAGTCCACAGGGGTAAATGCGATGACGGTCTTCGGCGAGGAGAAACCCATAGCCGGCGATATCGTGGCGAAAGGCGTCGATACTACGGGGAACATTCGGACAACTTTTCCTGCAGCTCGATGACGTACTGAAAGCTGGTCTGGTCGTCGTCCTGGAGGGTATAAATCTAGCCTTTAAATATAATAATTCCTTAAACCAATTGATGATTGCCAGGAAACCCAAAGAACATCATAACATAGTAGTATATGCAATACCATGCAACGATTGCCATAAAGTTTATATAGGGGAAACAGGGAGAAATCTAGACAAGAGATTGTATGAACACAAAAGAGATATTAGAGTGGGCAGCGAAAGCAGTGGAATATTTTGCCATGTTAGAGACTTGAATCATTGGATCGATTTCAATGGAAGTAAAATGGTATTTAAATCGGCTCACTATGTTAAGAGAAGAATCGTAGAATCGAGCTTGATATCGTCAGTTCCTAATTTAAATCTACCTGAGGGTCAATTTTCTTTTAATCCTGTAAGAAGAAAGCAATTAAACAAAATAGTAAAATGTCAGCCCTTCAATATGTTTAGGCCTACTCCCCCCCCTGATTAGCCACAAGTAGGGGATTGGGGGGAAAAAGAGGGGATCTTTCACGACCTGACCCTGTGTTATGTTTGTAAGCACTTTTCTTATATTTTCTATCCAGTGTCAGTTGAAAAAGGGTGTGAGATACACCGAAACTGTTCTGCGTTAAATTGTCTTCGGAGAATGTGGTTTAATTCCTCATCTTTTCTTGCGATATTGCATTAATTTATTTTCATCATCATATATATATATATATATATATATATATATATATATATATATATATATATATATATATATTAACAAAACAGATTATAATAAGTTGAATTACGTTAAATTAGGCAAGGTTGAACTTGAGTTGAAAATAACTTCACGTCACGAGATGTAGTGTTACATATAAATTTTGCAATGGATGTTGAATGTGGAAAATGATTTTCATGTAGCAAATTTAATCGTTTTGCTGTAGTGACTATAATTAGAGAATTGGGGCTTTAATGAAGGTGTGAATGGGAATTTGGATCTCTCTCTCTCTCTCTCTAGTATGGGGTGATTTTAGAGAATAAGTGAGGAGGGAAGTTTTTAACATACCTTAATATGACGGCGACGCGAATACAAGTGAGAGTCTTTTCGCGTCATTTCACAAGTGGTGAAATGCGTGTGTTTGTATGTGCGTGAAATTCTAAGAGATGATGTTTGTATCTGTGCGTTAAATGAAATCAGTTTCTCGTTATGGAATGATTGAATTATTAAAGATTACATAAAATAAATGAATGATTGCATTCCAAAAAGTTAAGTTAAGTAAATGAATGAATTATTAAGTTATACATAAATTACATGAATGATTTAATTGACAAACGTTAAATAAAATAAGTGAATGATTTAAATTTTATACATAATATATATATTTAAGTTTCTCAAGAGGATTTAATATAGGAATGCCCAGAGGGCATTGCTATAACAGAATGCCTTCAAACGGTCCAAGAAGTTGTCTGACGGGGTCACTTATGTGCCTGTGCAGCCCAATACTAATAGGGTTTTCGGTAAACATGTAGACGAGCGGCCCGGCCGAAAAAAAATATTTTGTGTAAATATTATCGTTCACCCGTGTCATTTTTGACGTCATACCCCACCCCCAACTCATATTATAATTCCCAAAACGATTAAAGGCGCTGACATGATGTAGTTAAAGCATTCACCTCTGTAAACGTCAGAACATTATAAAAATTAGGATTATATACTGGGGAGCTGTGCCCCCCAGACCCCCCTCAATTTAATGAAATTCAGGATCATCGTAGTGCCGTCCACGCATCGTGTTTGCCCCTCCACGAGCCGTCCCCTATGAATGTACTCCAAAAATGTGAAACATTTTGGAACAAGGACGAAATAGTACATCTTATCGGCGAGGCTGCTCGTCTACATATTTACCGGGTTTTCACCCCACAACAGGAGCTGCACATAGTGAAATATACCATCCAAGCTGCCAAAATGTTCTATGGCCTGCCCATGAACGAGGTGCGAAGGATTGTATACCAGTATGCCCAAGCTTGTGGGAGCCAGATCATCTCTGATGCCTGGGAGAAGGACAGAATGGCAACGCGAGACTGGTACTACTTGTTCATGGACCATCATCCAAACCTTATGTTGAAGGCTCCGGAAGTCATGTCAATTGCCATGATTGTGGCCTTCAACAAAGTTAATGTGGAAACCTTTAACGCTTATACATTAGCTATGGAGAAGTACGAATTCACTCCGGACCGGATATACAATTTGGATGAGAGTTCTTTCTCCACAGTTATGAAGCCTGTTAAGGTTGTGTGTGCGAGGGGACAGCCAGTAGCCACGCAGGTAACTCGGGAAAGAAGGGACACCATGATGTTTGAGGGTATTATAAATGCTGTGGGGCAGTCCATTCCTCCAGTGTTTATAATTCCCAGATGCAGATGGACCCCAGCTTTCATGAGGAACACGATCTTCGGTTCTAAAGGCATATTGCATCCTAATGGCTGGATGAATGGTGAATGCTTCGTGCAGACACTTCAGCATCTTCATGAGAAGTCTGGTTCTTCTGTAGAGAATAAGATTCTTATCATGGACAATGCTGAATATCACATGAACATTCATGTTGTGGAGTTTGCGATCAAGCATGGTATCATGATTGTTACCTTGCCTCCGCATACGATAAACAAACTTCAGCTATTGGATGTGAGTGTGTTTGGTCCCTTCAAGATGTTTCCACATAGCCTACTGTACGACCACTCTCTCATGTACCCTAACGAGCAATTAACAGTGCACCAGTTGCCAGAGTTTGCCTCTGAGGCTTGGACTAAAGTCAGTGCCCCCTCCAACACTCTCGGTGGTTTCAGGTCGACTGGTATCTAGCCTATCAATCAAAACATCTTCCCAGATGGCACGTTTGTAGGAGCACAGGTAACAGAGCGACCGGCACCACCTGTGAATTTTGCACTAGAAGTTATTCCAACTTCTTCTGATAGAGAGGAAGGACTAGCTGAAGGCCATAACACAGAAGTAGACCTTCCTGATCCGTCTCCCATACATCCAGTTGGTGACCTGTCCCCTGCTGATGGAACCCTGCTCATATGGGGACCCTGGCACCCCAGGCCCTAGCACTACTGACTCTGCCATCCCGGGTCCTAGCACTGCTGAATCTGCCACCCCAGGCCCTAACACTGCTGACCCTGCCACCCCAGGCCCTAGCAGCTCAAGCCTTGCTTTCCCAGAGAGTCAGGCAGTTGCCAATGATGCTCCTCGTCCTTATGGAAAGGGACGTAAGAGGATACGGGCCCTCATTCTGTGTGAGAATGAGGAGACCATCACAGATCTGAGGATGAAGGCAGATAGAAGAGAAAAAGAAGTCATTAGGAGAGAAGAAAAAGTGTGCAAGGCGCAGGAAGTCTGTCCCTGTAGACCAAGATAGTGAGGAGGAAGACATTGATGATGTTCCTATGCAGATTGATGCCTCCTCAGAGTACTCATGAGATGGAGGACGAGGACAATTGGACAGAATTGTCATACCCTGTTGCTGAGAACCCACCAGAGGTGAGAGACTTTATATTTCTACAGCAGCCAAAATTTATCATAATTCATTATCAGGACTAGCCCAATCTGGTATATATATATAGATTTTTTGTTTTGTTTTATCTCAGTTTTCAATTCTTTTTCTCGGGGGGGGGGTAGGGGGGCTTTGTTCATGTTGAGCTGAAGCTGGAAGAGGGAAGGAACGTGGGTACATTGGTGTCCTATGTTGCCCAGGTCTTGGCCATCATGGAGGATGGGAAGTTTAATCTTTCTTTCCTCCACATGAAGTCAATGAAGTCAGCTTTCTCCAAGGACACCTTTACCTTCCCATCATCTTGGATGAAGCGTCTGTCGAGCCAGGACAGTGTAAAGATTTCCTGCTAACCACCAAGGGTGCCACCAAGAGGCAGGGCGACCTGGTTAAGGTGTACCCCCCTCAGATTGCCTTCAACATGCACTTTTAAGCCTGTAGTAGCCCACAGGCTAAGGTATTTATTTGTATATAGTTTTATGTCTTGAATTCCCTCTATTTGTATGTAATTAGGCTAAAAGTTGCTCAAATATACTTTAAGGTGTCTTAACTTCCTTCTCTGGTTCAAATAGTTGTTAATAATTCATAAAATTTCAAAAGATGATTTTTGTCTGCCAGAGTTAATTTTGTTTTGTCAAATAAATGTTAATTTTTTATGTGCTTATCTTTCATTTCATCACTTAATAATGATGGGGGGTGGCTAGGGTTATCATATATGTTAATATCAGGCCCCCAAAACCCCCAATGTTTTTTGTTTATGAGTTTCAAAAATAGGGGTCGATGTTCCCCCACACCCTGAGGAAGGTAGAGGTGGATCGGGTATTCACCATAAGGCAGCCAACCACCAAATTAAGTGAAGAGGAAAAATGGAGGAAGAGTAGGGCAACAGGATAAGGCTGACACCCCAAGTCTGGAAGAGAGTATGGGGTAGAGCCACAGCTATTGGGTGCTTTCCTGAGATAAATAAGAGCAAAAGTAGAGAAGCTAGGGGTAGCAAAGCAGTTATGGTGGAAAGGTTAAAGCATATTGAGGAATGCAGTAAAGGAGGAGAATAAGGGGATGTTACAAGTAAAAGGTCAAGAGAGGAAATTTGAGGTAGAGATATTAAGTAGGAGGAAGGAAATGTTACCAATGGATCACAAAATGGAAAGAATATCAATCATGGGGTAGGAGAAAGGAAGTGTTACCAATGGAAAGAATATCAATCATGGGGTAGGAGAAAGGAAATGTTACCAATTTATCACAAAATGGAAAGAATATCAATCATGAGGTAGGAGAAAGGAAATATTAGCAATGGATCACAAAATGGAAAGAATATCAATCATGGGGTAGGAGAAAAGAAATGTTACCAATGGATCATAAAATGGAATGAATATCAATCGTGGGCTAGGAGACAGGAAATGTTAGCAATGGATCACAAAATGGAAAGAGTATCAATCATGGGGTAGGAGAAAGGAAATGTTAGCAATGGAAAGAATATCAATCATGGGGTATGAGAAAGGAAATGTTGTAATGGATCACAAAATGGAAAGAATATCAATCATGGAGTAGGAGAAAGGAAATGGTAGCAATGGATCACAAAATGGAAAGAATATCAATCATGGAGTAGGAGAAAGGAAATGGTAGCAATGGATCACAAAATGGAAAGAATATCAATCATGGAGTAGGAGAAAGGAAATGGTAGCAATGGATCACAAAATGGAAAGAATATCAATCATGGAGTAGGAGAAAGGAAATGGTAGCAATGGATCACAAAATGGAAAGAAGAAAGGAATTTTCACCTGTAGGGAGTTCCAGTTCAAACAAAGAGAAAGAAAAAGTGCTCTCACTTTGGTGGTGGAAAATAGAACCAGGAAGTGGGGATACAATTTGACCATAGGATGATAATGAGGAACTTGTAGGGTGCTTCAGTATAGGAAAAAGGTGGTCAAAGATGAAAGGTGTATGGAGGAGGGAGTTAGTTTATAAAGAAAGAATGGAATATAAATTAAGAGATCAAAATCATATGATATGAGAGGATCTATGAGCAATTTAAATTGAAAATAAATGAATAAGCTAGGCAATAAATGAGGGAGATTATAAAACTAGATGGACAAGGTTCAGCAAAGGATGGAATGAAGAGGTAGAGAAGGAATACTTCAAGGAAAAAAAAATGAAAGTGGTTCAGGAAATTGAGGCAAAGGAGACACAGGGGGGTGGGGGAGTAAATACAGGGCAATTGGAGATGATGGGGTTTGAATATAAATTGCAGAAATAGAAAATAACACATGTAATATGGGAAGCTAAGAGCAAATAGGAGATTGGGAAGATAGAAAAATGGAATAAGTAACTAAAAAAAAACAATGGAAAGAAATATATGAGTAAGGTCCTGAGTGGAGAAAGGATCATACATAGTTGTAGAGAGATATTGAGGCTAATAGGGAGATAAATAATATACTGCTAGAGATGGAGCATATAGAATATGGACAGAAGAATAATGAATTAGGATACATTCATTATTTCTTCTTTCATGCTCAGAGTTCCTAACCTCCTCTGGATAAAAGTGTCCTGGGAATCCGACTATTCTTTTGCACCTATCTTAATTGTTTATTTAATCTTTTATGCATTATGGCATTCATGCCTCTGTATTAGTTTTTTTATATCATTGTGTTTTGTGTGTCAATTTTTATTTCCATTGCATATGTCTTACTCATGATTTTTTTTAGTTTTATATTGTCATAGGTTAACCCCGCACTCCTTACACCAGATTAATAAGATGTCAAAGGTTAACCCTACACACCATACACCAGTTTAATATAGATGTTGTAGAATAGCATCAAGTTCACCCTTTCTGCTTTCTGAATGCTTGGAAAGTTTGCAATATAAGCAGAATGCAAATTAACTGAAAGTGGGTTGGTTAGTTACAAAAGTAAGGAGAGTTTATTGTTAAACTTTATAACTCATATGTCAGGAAACATCTAAAGTACTATATGGCTTGCTCCCCACACTCTAGACACTATTAACCTGCTAGAGTCAGTGCAAAGGAGGGCACAAAGATGATACCTTTCCTAAAGCACCTTGAATATGCAGATTGGTTGAAGCTGCTAAATATGTTTTGTTTGAGGTTTTTATTTTTTTTCTGGTATAGATAAATTGGATGTTGGTAAGTTCTTTGATTTAGAGAATAATAATAGGACTAGGGGTCACCACTTAAATTTTTTTTTTAAAAATGTGTATTTTTTCACAAATAGATTGGTAGAATTCTGGAATAAATTAAGTCTTGGGTAGTCCAAACTGTACAAATTTTAATGGGTGCAAAGGTAGGTTAGATGAGTGTATGAGGAGGGAGTTATTGACATCATTATTTATTGTAGCTACATGATTTAGATTTTGGTGGTCTTTGAAGCAGTATTCTGGCCACAATCCTGTGGATGCAGATTATGAAATGTTGTGTGCTTCATTCAGTGGCTCTAATTGACTCAGATGTCAGTGCCTGGGTAATGATAATAATAGGTGATCACCCACTTCACTCGTTAGTTACCATCTCTATTCTTCTTTATTACCTACTTTTGTCTACCCCTTTCAACTTTTGCTCTTACTATCCAGAGGTTTTGGTTCATTTTTGCACTTTCATTCTCTTAACATAACCTCACCGAATGTCAGGTTTCATTGTGAGAGCTGAAAGCCTGCTGGTTTTGGGAGGTATTAGCTACAGGATGTGCTGGTTTGCCACTTATTTTTATTACTTCAAGTTCATGCTGGTGGATACACCAGCATCATCATTTATGATTCAAATCCCCAGGACAAAGTTACCAATTTAGCAGGTTGGGTATTAAGGCCCATCTTGGCTAGAATCTAGAGGTTAAGTATGTGTATATGATCACATTCAAGATGTTTCTGATTCTATGGGGACTTTTCATTTGACCTCCAAAGGCATTGGGAAGTCATAGTACCTACCTTCTATGCTACTTTTTTATACTATATACATATGGCTACAACCGAAGGTAATAGAGGGTGTCTGGCAATGCATGGGGTTTCATCTCCAAGCATGGCCTCATTGCATGGTTCTCCTCTCACCATATGATTGAAGTAAAGGAGTTTCCTCTTTAGTATCTTATAAGCTGCCCAAGGGCAGCTCAACTTCTAAAAGGGAGATGCCCCCTACTTTTTCTCAAGGGCCATTCCTAGTGGAGAGTGGGTTTCTCCCTTCTATGTCTACGGGTGAGAGGGTTTCTCCCTTCATTAGAGTCATCTCTGGATGACTCTTTCTTTACTAGTGCTTCCCCCCCTTTTTTTTTCCCAGGGGTGCATGAAGACCACAAAAAAGCTCATGGCAACAATGTTACCTGACGTTGCACACCCGGCAGGCACAATTCAATTAGGCAAACCCCCTTAGGGAAGCAAAGGGCGTTGGAGTCTACTGGATCCTGACCCCCATTTTATAGACCCAAGAATGTATCCCTGCCCTACAAAGCAGTGTTAGAAATAGAGCTATTAGGGTTTATAGGGAAAAGCGTGAGAAATATGAGTCTTGAGGTCATTCTGAAGCTGAACCTGGCATTAGTTAGGCCTCATTTTAAGGTTATTTGTATGATGATTGAAAGATAGATAATAATGCATTATAGGGTTTTGTTGGATAGGTTGGGTGTCAGGGAAGTATTGAAGGGTTTGCTTGTAGGAGTAGAAGGATTTTTCAGGATGAATGTTGTATATATTTTATGTTCATGCTCTTGGAAATTTGCTAATGATACTAAAATAGCTGATCCAGTGTCAAGTATAGAAGGTACTACTAATCTTCAGAAAGATTTAGAAAACTTATTGGTTGTCAGGTAGGCAGCACATGAAATTTAATACTGGCAAGTACAAAGTAAAGTGTAGAGATATACACTAGAATAGTAGTATTTCCCCACCTCCTAAGATATTACTTCGGGAGAGAAAGTGAGCTATTACTACTACCCCCCCCCCCTCCGACTTCACCCTTTTTGACTCGCCTTCAGGTCACTAAGAAATTCACACTGAGGCATGACGCTGAAATTGAAGGCTACCTCCCTCCTTCCCCCCCCGGGTCGGGAGATTAATCATCTATTTGTAGGTTCGCCTCAAACAACTTTTATGACTCCAGCCACTGGTCGTCCATCTGACCTGGTGATCCCTGCCTCTTACACTTTCCCGCAAGGAGACGCTCAGTTGTCATGGCCCATAACGAGGGTTTGTGAAGGCCTCTCTCTCCCTGTTTTGGAGAACTCCGGGTATATATGCACCCTCCCAAGGATTACCAAGAGATTCGGTTAGTTGACGCTTCCCCAAAAGGAGTTTGATTCAACGACGCTCTCTCTCGAGAAGTGTTTAGTGATGGTTGCAGGCCACAGAAGAGCTGGACATCACACTTGTATCTTTGGGGCAGGGAGAAGAGTCTCGTGAGGCAATGTCAGCCTTTCTCAATGCCTTCGGATCAAGGATTGGAGAAGCCATCCTCCGAAGTTCTTCTGGTAACTTTTTGAGGACAAGAGGCCCAATAGCTCACTCAATCCAAGTTTGAAGAAGTCATCTCCCCCACGCCTTTCAAAGTTCAACTGGTGACCTCTTGAGGACAAGCCCCTCCATGAGGATCACCTTGTCGTGGTGGAGGGGCTTGCGCACTCAAATGATGCAGTGGGTTATGTCAGTGAAGACTGACTGAGATGGTCACTACTTCCCATCAGTTGGTCTTCAGGGGTCCAACCTTGCTGAACAGGCCACTCACTGTAGAGGAGTCAGACTAACGATCCTCACACCCTCGTGCTGAGTACCACTGTACAGGTTGTCGATTTGTTCGCCGGAGGTATCGCCATAGGCCGTACTCATTCTGGAGCTGATAGCTGCCCACAGCTTGGGTCTTAGCCTAGCCTTCCTCAAACTTCCATTCATGACGCTGCACTGTTTTTAAAATGGCAGATGTAGCGTAGGGGAGGGCTACCACGAGGATGGTGTAAAGCACCTTGTCAGGGGCGGCTACAGTAACATGTCCACTTCCCCAGGGTACATGTTCTTATTAACACAAATATATATGGGTAAAAACAATAAAAACTTTTCTTAGAGGCTGCAGGCTTCTGGTCCCTGTGCTGCCAATGACCATGTTCTCCGTAGACTCGATCCTTTTGGTTCTGAGGTCGACGATGACTTTGACTATGGAAAATTTGTACTATTAAAATCAGATAACGATAAACCATTGAGTAAACCATTGCACCAGATGTCCACCTATATTCCGCCAACATATGACCCTTCCTTCCACACCTACGATATTCCATGATCTTTGTCACACCATTCGGTCTCTCATTTGCTGGGACATACCTTGGTTGCTCCCTCATATACCCTTTCCTGCGCTTACCACTCATCTGACCTCTTCTATTTGTCCATCCTCCATTTGCCCATCTAGCTTGCCGGCCCAGGAAGCTCAGCATCACCCCAGCTGGCACAGCCCTCAGGGCATCCTGATAGCTGACAAAACTGCTGGGGTTGAGGAAAGCTCCTAGGCTTCTTACCCCCAACATTTACACTACCATCCATCCTCATCTAAATCACTTTCCTCATCAAATTGCCAGTCTTCCAACAGTTCCAACACATCCTCCCACACCAACCATTCACCTGTAAGCCTCATTCTCTCCTTTCGTTTCCCATTCAGCCATTCACTTACCTTTCACGGGACCATATTCAGGAACTTTCTCATCAATTGTTTACATTCATTCACATCATCATCACCATAACTCTTTCTCACCATACTCTCAAGCCTATGTGCATACATGTTCACACTTTCACTCCTTCCTATTTGAGCCTTCTCAAATTCATTCACCCTTTTATACTTCACACACACTTTCATTTGTTTCACCTGCCCAATCAATCTCTCCTTCACCACATCGTACCTCGGTTCCTCCACACTTGTGATCACATGGAAAAACTCTAATACCTTTCCACCCAAACATTCCTCCAAAACATTAATCCAGTATCCCTTATTCTCCGGGTACTTGAGCTTGCAATATCTCTCAAATTCCCCGAAGAATTCTTCCACACTTTTCTCACCATGCGACCTAAACTTATCTACCTTTGGCACCTCCCTTATCAAAATACCCTTTCCTACATTCACTTCACTCTCTCTTGAGCTGCCCTCACTCTCAATCATACCATCACTCTCTCCTTCATGCGAGTACAATGAGTCCACACTCTTCCCTCTCACCTTGTGATCCTTCCCCTTTGACCCAGTCTTCCTTCTTCTCTTGCGTTCCACTCTCTTACATTCTCCATCCTTCATATCACTCACAATCATCCTATCCTCTCTAGACTCACACACACTCGCATTGATCCCATTAGTCTTATCCCCTTCAGTCAGAGCAGGGGTCAGGGTCTAGGGTCCTGGGGCCAGTCATAAGCCCTTCATCATGTCATATAGGTCCTTCATTCATTGGTCGACCTGCTTCTCTCCCTTGTCCATTTCTTTCCTCATCATTTCTGTCTTCTCATCCATACTCATCATACCACTCTTCAATCTGTCAATCACGCTGCTCAACATCATACATTCCTCCTCTTTCTGTCTCAACTCCAGCCTCAGTCTCGCAATCTCATCATGGAGGCCCTGTTCCACAGAAGCCATCCTCCCAGGTGGGTAAAAATGATAGAAAAAGGGAGAAAAACAACCAAACTACCTACCACTCTAATTGGGTGTGGACTGCAATCCAATCCTAACAATTGCTTCCGGTTTCGAGATCTCACATTCCTATTTGGTCACTAAATGTAGCGGGCCAAAAATCTATACTCTAATCCCAATCATTCCAACCCGCTTCCTATACTAATTTGGACGTGAGAAATCGAAGGAGAATGAAATGGATTGTATGTACAGTCCTTTATTTACAAGAAAAATATGGGGTAACTATTTATAAGAAATAGGGGATGAATAAATTTGAGATCTCGTAAAAATAATCCTACCTAGAAAGTTAATCTTATTTATGAATACTAATCAAAATTTATATAAAAAACAACATTCAATTAGACTATATCTACAAAAGGAAAACAACCACAATAACAAACCAAAAGAAAAAGGCCTCACATGGTACCAAAGGGGGGAAGTCCTGCTGGCTGCCACTAGAGTAGGTACAATGCCTAGGACTTATCAAAACAAACTGGTGCCTCTGAGCTTGGTATTAGTGATCTGGTCGCATCTTGAGGCTATTAAAGGAAAAGCCCTCCCTTCAAATGGGACATACAATTATTTAAATTTGTATTACTCCAAATCAGACAACGCCAGCCACTCTTTACAAAAGGAATATTTTGGAATTTAATAGAGTGGCCTTTCGAAACAATAATAATCAACAATTTTCTGAGCAAGAGAAAAAAAAACATATAAAAATGAAATCTGAAATTTATATCACCTGATGCTTGTTTTCCTGATTGCACCATGATAATGTATGTGCAGGCTTACCACATCGATAACATATGATTTCTTTATGCCCTTTGTTACAGTATTTTACCATATGTGGCCCTCCACAATTGAAGCAAGATCCTTTAAATGAATGACTATTGTTTTGTTCACTATTCTCATATTTGAGAACAGCCGGGCTAAAAAATTTTACCACTGCAGCTACAGCATCACCCTTATTTGCTGTTATCACTCTTGCCCTTGATAAAATATCACTCATATTCATATCAAGAACACCATCAATCTGTTGTAATTCACTGGATATTTTATCAGGAAAATCATTAACAAACAATAAAACAACCAACTTCCAAACTATCACTATATGTCTATGGATTCACCAGTCCAACTCTTTCGTGATAAATTAGCACAAGCTATGAATGCACTATCGGTAAACGCTGCTAATAGCTTTCGCTCAATGACATTAGCATCAAACTGCTTTGTGTCAGTTAAATCCAAAATTTCTGCAGCTTTGCTACCAATTTAACTTTCTTCAACCATGCTACTACATCTCCCTCACCGGTAAATGGTTTCACCATGTCACTTATCACTTTAGATGCCATAATAATGCCTAGATAGCTTATAATCTCTTACCTTATAATGATGGGAGATCGACGAAAATAGTCAACATGGATGAGCAATTATATACCGAGTCGAGAATTTGCAAGTCCACAACCAACTGCACAACCAATTAATGAGGCAAACACAACATACCTTACAGCCCACCAAGAGCACGTTTACTAACCAACCTCGCCTTTCCAAGATAACTGAATGAATGCCCTCCCCACCCCCACAACTTACGATGAAAACAAAAGAAAACAAAAAAATGACAGCTACCAAAAATTCTAGAAACTACCACAGTGCTATAAAGAGAAATGTATCACATCAAAGCAAGGATGTAATTTGTTTGCTATATAATTACATAAGACCTCATCTGGAATATTATTTTCAGGCTTTGGCGCCTTATCTAGTCTAAGACTTGAATATGATTGAAAAGGTTCAGTGTAGGGCTAGTAAGCTTATCCAAGGACTCACTAGGCTAAGATGCTAGGATTTGCAGATAAGTTGGAGTTGAAAATGTTTTCTATTAGGCATAGATTGATTAGGGGGAAGGGGATATGATTCATGCATTTATGTTTTTCACAGCTTCAGATGAGGACACCTTGCTAGATTAGAGATCTTGATAGGAAACTGATTCTGAAGCACTTTAGGTTGGATATTTGTAATTACTTTTTTAGTTAAGGATGGTAAAGTGAGGTGATTAGGAAAATGGTGAGTTTAAATCCAAATTCAACCACTATATAGATATTTTAAATATTAGCTGACAAGGACTGTTTGGTTTACATCAGGGGTGGGGAAACCCTTGTCCGCGGGTTAAACTTTGCCGGCGAGCCCAATTTTCATCACCCTTTGAGTGATATATTTGTATGTCCAATTTCTGTGGTGGCAGTCAATAAAAATGTTGCAGATTAATTTTTTATAGATATTAATGCATGAGTATATTGCACCATGTAGTAAATTTAAATATTTACAAAGATACAAGAGTAAAATTTTATTTATCACTAGCCAACTTCTTTCATTAGAAATTTTTGCCCATGGCTCAAAAGAGTTTCCCTACCCCTGGTTTACCTTATTTTGTATAGACTATTATTTTATCAACATCATTTGGATGCATTGTTTTGATGTGTTAGTATTAAAAATTACTGCACCCTTTAGATGTTTTTATGAGATGAAGTTAGGGCTTTAAGTGATTGAGAATATTTTGCCAGGTGGTTATCCTAGATGGGCCTTAGTGGCTTATAATGAACCATAAATTGTTCTTGTATATGAGATTCTCATAGAAAATCTCCAGAAACATTCTGGAAAAACAAAATGAACCTCAAAAGTCTAAACTTTGCAGGCTATTAATATTTTGGCAAATAATCTTATTCTCATAGTTGTTTAATTTTATTTTGATATCAATAAATGTTAAAAATTGTATCATCTTTATGCCAATGACCACTTGACATAGTTCAGCATGATTCAATATTCTCTCGAGTATGGAACCATGTTTATCTTATTCACTTGTATTCAGATATTGCTATCTCCAATTTCATGTCAAAATGTTCATCCAAATGTTTTGCTACTAGTTATTGATGACTTAAGACCATCTCTTGGTTGCTATGGTGATTCACTTGCAATCACTCCAAATATTGATAGAATTGCTCAGGAAGGCATTCTCTTCTCATCTGCCTTTGCTCAAGTAAGTATTAAATTATCCTTTTTTCATTTGATGGATGATAATAATTAGTGTATCAATGCCAAAAGTATTAATTTTACAATTTTGTAAACTACCCTATTTAACACAAATTCTTATCTGATCTGTTTTTTAAAAGATGTCAGCAAAGTACTACCAACCACCATTAGTGACAGGTTCCTTAAATTGGTGTCTATGATTTACAGGTACTCTCCTGGAAACAAATTTGTTTTAGCTGAAAACAAGCCCTATTTTATTTCTCACAACTAACCTTAAACAATTCCTAAAAGAACCTTTAACTCTTTGCTAGTCACACTCTAACATATCCATATTTTCTCACCCCAAATTTATTATATTATCTGGACTTGAAACTTTGTTGAGTTTGTTTGAATAAATCCACTCCTTGCACTTACAAAAATTATTGCATAACTGCCAGAACAAGGTCACTGTATAAAACTGGAACTAGTTTATTCACATTTCATTTAACTAGATAACATTTCTTAAAATTTCATTCACTTTTGCCAATTTTTGTTCTTTCAAATATAAACACAACTTTAGGCAACACAAATTATTTAACCAACATACCTAATAAAATACAAGCAGAAGTGAATGGAAATGTGCAAAATAATCTTCACTTTAATATCAGTAACAAAGTGAATACAAATTTAAGAAACAAACTTAGGTAATTCAAATGTAAACAAAACTTTTTTTAACTACTTCATTCTTTTATTTGCCTGTTTTCATACAGTCTGCTAGTACCATAATACTTGGTGCGCAAACAGTGTGCCAACTATTATGCTATTTTTTTTACATAACCCCCTAAAGATACGTAAGGAAAACACCATATTAATTGCCATGCAAGTCAGGTGGAGTGGGGTAATAAAAAACTCAGTGCAGCTAGGCATATGAGCTTCAGTTTGCTTCTAGTGTTCATAGTTAGAGATTGTGCTTTTTTGGCTTGTTGTGAAGTGCTTTTTTGTGTGACCTGCTATCCTGTTTTCTATTGTGTTTTGGCTATGTGTGGGGGTAAAGATTTGAGATCTGACCAGGTTGCAGCATATCATCATTGTTTAAGGCAAACAAGTCCAACAAGGAAATAGCTGCCCTAGCCAAAGTGGACCTGCATAGCATTGACTGGTGCCACCAAACTCCCCTCTACAAGAAGACATGGAGGCCACGTGAGACCTCAAAGAGGGCTATTAGGGTTGTCCAGATGCCAGTGGAAGCTGACCCTAGGACCACAGCCTAGAAAATCAAGGAGAATGCCCCACATCTACTCAAGAAGACCTCTGTTAGGACCATCCAGCGATGGCTCTGTGGCAATCTCCATTTCAACCACTCTATACTCCTCAGAAAACCACTTGTAATTTCCTTCCCCAGAGGAAAAATGTGTTGATTTTGCCAAAAAATACTTAGCTTGGGACCCAGTGAAGTGACACAAGATTTGTAGAGTGATGAGGCCAGGTTTACTGTTAGTGGGAACAGAAAGGGTAAGGTCAGATCAGGCATATCTCTTGACCCTAGGTACAGTCAGATGTGAAACACCCTCATAGTATTATGGTCTGGTGTGCTTTTGGGTATCATTACATCAGCAAACTTGTAGTCTGGTAGAAGAACATTACTGTGAACAAGAAGAGCTACTTGGAGCTGCTTTCAGATGAACTAGAGGAATGTTTTGATGCTTGCCAGAGTGAGGTATTATGTAGGATGGTGCATCTATGCACATGGTAAGTTCATTAAGGAGTGGTTCGATATCTGTTGGTGGGACTACATAGAGGTTTGTTTGGGGAATAGCTCAGATTTAAACCTTATTGAGAACCTCAGTTTCATCATAAAGAGGCATCTACAGGGCTGCGACAGTTACTAAGCTCATTCTTCACCTCCAAGAGTTGTGGAGCAGTTTTGAGCCCTCCTTACTCCAGAACCTTGTGGAGTCAGTTGCTAGAGTTAAGCTTTTAATATTTTTTAATTTTATTATTTCAAGACATTTTCTTCTCAAACTAAGGGTATGTGTTATATGCTGTCAAATGATGCTATGGAAAATGTTATAAGAAATAAACAGGTCCAGTACGCTTGAAATGCCTTTAAGAGAAGGAATTCATTTACTGACCAATTTTCTTTACAACCTGAGTATTGGGGAAAGGATCCTGGTTGTTAATTAAGAAGATGCTGTAATAATCTCCCTAGTAATAAATGACATTTGCAGTTTCTGAATATTAAATTAAGGCGAGTAGAATCAAAATTCTGGTAGTTTTCTAATGATGAAATTCAAAAAATTTATTTAATGTTCAGGGGTTATTCTTCTTTCCTGATTTAAAATTAAATGGTTCATGCAGAAAGAAATTTTATATTATATACTTGAACTTTCCTGCATGAATCATTTAATATTGTTGCTTTGTATGGTTATATCAGTAATTTGCATCATCTGTTACTTATCACAGTTGGAACAGTTTTAATTAGGCTCTAGCTATTCCGTTTACATTGTGCCTCTTCCCCAATCATCAGAAGCTTTTGTTTCTTTTGTGGGCACATTTCAATGGTGCCTGTACCGATGAAAAATGCCTATCATACCCCAAGCCTTTCAAGTTTAGGGATAGAAAACTGTCTCTGCTCCCAAAGCTTCTGCATCACCTAGAGTATTGTATTTGTATTTATTGGAGCACATTGTGCCACACAAACTGTGCTGGTATAAATGGATGGCAACAGGTCTGAAGGGAGATTTTGCTTCCATGTTATACTCCCCCTGCCCTTGTTTAAAGCTGGCAGGGTATTTCTGTCTGTCTTCACAGTTGTTATGTTGCCATACACTGCCAGATACAGGGAATTACACACTGTGCCTGGTTTGGAGACCAATTTATATTTCTCAGTGACTTAGACGATACTAAGTACCCACAAGGCAATTGTAATCTTGGCATCCCCTATTTTATCAGTTGGGAGGATGTCAAGATTGTCTTGTGCTGAGTTCCTGGACATGTAGGAGTTTCTGGAAATGAGGGCATTGACTGAGCAACCAGATTAGCATTTTTCCCTTTATGGTCTATGGCAAAGAAACTGGGAGATGGCATGCAGGAATTTAAAGTTGTGTGCAATTGTACCCTGACTTTCCTGTAAACCTATCCCCAATATCTTGATGGAATTAGATTAATTTTTTGTTGCCTCCAAATCATAAACACTCGTAGGATGCAGTGTCATTGGATGATGTGCTCTCTTGAACCTTTCTGCCAAGATTACCTGGTCCCCAGATGGTAACACCCCTTTTGGTTGAATGTGTCAGTTTGGAGGAGCTTTGTGAGTGGTTCTTGTCCCAGTACAGTGACAGGTGTGATTACAACCACGTGGCCAGAGTCCTTGGGAAGGACACATGCATACTTGATTGAGTTGCTGCATGCTCAGCCCCCTGAAGGACCCTCTTTTCCCTACAGCACCTAATCATGCCTTGTAGATGTTTATTTGTTAGCTTTTTTTGTAGCAGATGCATAGGCATAAGTTGGGTTTGAGCCAAGGCAAGGTATTCATTTAAGACAGAGCTGGATGGGAAGCTTTTGTGGGCCAGCCAATAACCATTTTACTGCTTTCCTTTTCCAGTGGCCCCATTCTCTTAATTGGCCAACCTGTGTCTTTTCATTCCCCTCCCTTCACTGTGCCACAAGGGAATGGGTGGTGTAGCTTGGGTAATGCCCTGCTACAACTGAAACCTGGAAGAATGGCATGCTCCCAGCCCCAGGGCCCACACTGTGCTCCCAGTCCCAGTGTTTGTATGAGGACCTGCAGCTATATATCTTCCACTAATTTCATTTTCTACCTTCACTATATTCTTTACATATCTTTAATTATTTTCTGTGTAATAGGGCCTTGTTGATAGTGCAATTTAAATTTTAGTTAGAAAAATCCCATAATTGGCTAATGAAATTCATATATAAATCAGAATAACAATTGTTGTCAAGCCTGTGGGCACCTGAGATGAGTCAACAGTTAGAGGGGAAGGTGAGAAAAAGTAGTTGTGGTGTTGTAATCCTTTGGATTATTTTTTATTTAATTGATTATAAGTGCAGTAATTTAAAATATTTAAACTGTTATTAGTTCCAGAACTTCAGATTATCATTTTGTTTGAAAAGTTAAGTCAGGGGGATTTCAATCCCTGAGGCCAGAACTGCATTTAGCTACTTAGGTAACAAATTATTTTCCTTTGTTTGTTCTGATTTTTATATTTGAAAAAAGTGTATAGCTTAGACCTATAGAAATCTTGATGGATTTGATAGTTATAAATAAATGTATCTTTCAGTGGATCACCCTCTAGAATTGCACTGTCAAGGGTTGTGAGAATTGTTCCAGTTTATACCTCTAATTATTTAGGGTGTATTTTTACTGACATAAATTTTCTAATAATTCCCTGTGAAATATCCTATCTAGGTTTGGAGTTGATTGAGTTTTTTTTTCCTTCTCCAAGTTTGGAAGCTTGTCCCATTTTGAGGATTTTGCATCAGTGTGTCCAAGCCCATTTTCAGAAGTTTCAGTCTGTATTCCTCAGCCCATCTCCATTTTGGGTATCTGTCCCTGCTTCTCTTATTTGAAGCTGTTTCCCAGAGGCCTGATTTCAAGTGTCCAATTGACTTCCATTTAGGTCTGCTGATTTTGCCCTGTTTCTGCAATTTATAACTTGTAACTATTGTTGGAAAACCTGAATACCTATGTACCTAAGGTTAACTCATCTAGAACACCTGTAATTGTATGTCCTGCTTCCAAATGGTTGACATGACTATTCCAATTCCAGAAAACTTTGGCAGAACTCAACACATCTCAGGTTGTTGCTATCTTGTAAGGATCTAACTTAAGGATAGAATCCCTTGGATTGATTCTCTGATTCAAAAATATGCTAAAAATTCTGTAATGTTGCAAAGCATGCAGGAACCAAAGATTTACTGTTCTTAACTGACTGAGTAGATTGGATATTTTTTACCCATGGCATAGTGTTGTAAGTAGCACACTGGGCATTGAACTGCAATCAAATTTAACACAAGAAACAAGGTGCTCTATACTCCTGCAATCCATTGTAAAGTTTCAAATTTAAAATGTGAAGCAACTCTCATTTTAGTACTTATTTTGGTTTTATAAGTTGTCTGTGAACCCACAAAATAGTTTAACCTGTTAAACTCCTTGGCTGGACAATAAAGTTGTTCCACACTTTTACAGAATTTGAGGGACCCAAAGCTAAATGCCACCAAAATGCTAGAGCAAGAAACACATACTAAACTTAATTTTTGTATAACAAAATGAAGTGGAGATGAACACTAATATAAAAAAATATATAGGTATGAGGGGCGGTCAATAAGTTTTGCGAATCGGTAGGGCAAAACAGAGGAAGGGGGATGGCTGTTTGTAGGGGTGTTAGGACAAGTTATTACAAGTCAGGACCTGCAGCCGCACGCTCCTGCCTCATCTATTTAAGAAGCAGTAGCTGATCACAGATTGTCAGTCACAAATTTTTTAACAATGGAGAAGGTTGAGCACCACACTGATAAAATATTTGACCAAGAAAGGCAAGAATGCAAAAGAGATCCATGAACGCATGGTTGCAGTGTACACCGACACCGCCCCTTCCTATGCAACCATTGCTCGCTGGAATAGGGAGTTCCTCCATGGTTGTGAGTTCCTTAGAGATGACCCCGGTCCAGGACGCCCATCAGACGTGACCAATGAGGACAATGTGGCCCGTGTGGAGAGGATCATCCTCGAAAATCGACTGGTGAAGGTTGAAGAAATCGAGCGACAACTTGGAATATCACATGGAAGTGTTATCAACATCATCCACCACAATTTAGCCATGACCACGCCCCATGATCGACTTCGACGTCGTCAAAGTCCACAAGGCCAGAGTTGCACAAGCTGCCCTGCACGAGTGCAGATTCAAGGTGCTCAACCACCCCCCTTACAGTCCAGATGTGGCCCGTAGCGACTACTTTTTATTCCGCCAGCTCAAGGCTGCACTGCGTTGACGCTAGTTTGGGGACGATGAAGATGTCCAGCTTGCCATCCAGGAGTGGATTGAACAGCAGTTGGGAGATTTCTGGTTGTCGGGAATTCGAAGCCTCAGGGACAAGTGGCGCAAGTGCATTGAAGTCGAAGGTAGTTATATTGAAAAATAATAAAACACTTTTCCTCATATCTCGTTTCCTTATATCCAAATTGCAAAACTTATTGACAACCCCTCGTATATACACAGTTGGCTAACAATTTTATAGATTTCAATAATTAGACAATATTTTATGATAAATCACTTTTCTTTTAAATTTAAAATAATTTTCTGTTGAAGTATAACAAAACAAAATTTCCTTTTTCAAAAATATCTAAATCAAACTATTTGACCAGAGTGATACTCCTTTCAAACAACTTCCTACACATATTTTTCATTGCCACTTTCACTATTCTTTTGGATTTGCCAGTGGAAAGATCCTTTGCCAAATCTAATGAACAGGAATTGCACAGTTGAGTGGTGCCTATCCAATTTTTATTTGTAATCGATGAGGGAGGGCTAAAAAAGGAAATGCATCTGTGTTAGGATCCTTTTTAATGTTTTTTCCAGCTGTTTACATGCTTTCTCAGTCATGCAAACTGTTTTGAACTATTTAAATTATTGCTTTCATAACTTAGGGGACATGGAATCAAAAAGGGAATGAAACAACAATAATTATGAAAAGAATCTCTGATAATACAAATAAAAAATTATATATTCAATCAGTAAAGTTAGAAACTTAACCTCAAACATTTATACATTTTAATAATAAAAAAAAAGCTATTTTACAGCCTATATTTGCCCTCACCTGCTAATCCTCTCACTCACACTCTTCATTCACACACCGAGGCAAAAAAGTAAAGTATAAAGATAGAATTCAACAAAGTGGTGGAAATCTTTAGAGAGAAATTGGGAGAATGACTCCCACCAACCATTTTCACCCATTCATTCACCATTTATCACAACACCCACTAATTGTAAATGCTTCACCCTCTGAAAATTAGCAAACTTGGCACACCCATCCTTATTTAGAATTTTATGCACAATGATCTGCTTTTATTGTTGAATTTGGAACAGTTTTGAGTAATTCATTTCCTCCAACCCTGAACATCCCCAGTAATTTCCCATATATTGGGGGGGAGGGGTAAAGAATCACCATTGTTTTCAGCTTTGCTTGAAAAGTATATTATAGCATAAAATTAATTAAAAAAATTACTCAGCAAAGCCTCTGTGGACCAAGCCGAACATCATTTTTAACTTCACGAAGCCCTGAAACTACACACATAGTCGATGTGCATCATTACTGGAGAACATATGCTGGAAATTTCACCACCTTACCTCAATACTTCAAAGAACATGGTTATATTACTCAGTCAGTTGGGAAGATATTTCATCCAGGTCAGTGTTTACTATTATCTTTCAAACTTAAGTAATGCAATCATTTCCATGTTCATTTAATCCTCCCATAAGGGGCGTGGCAATTTACCTTCCTGGCTGCCATGCTCATGGGACTCAGCACCCCATCTGGTCCCAGCTTAGCCTCTTCTTCTTCCTTCAGTTAGCCTGTGTTTCTCGCCTACTTCCTCACTTTCCCTACTTCCTCACTTCCCCTACAACCTCTCCCACAACTTTCTCTGGTTGGCCTCTATTTTCACAGGTTAGATGCTGACCTTCTCAGCCAACTATCCCTGATCAGGGCTGAGGTGGGAGGGGACAATGTTCCCTAACCCCTGAGCTCCGGTTTGGCATGGTGGGTTTTTAACAACCTGCTTCATCCCCACCCATACCTTAGTCACATCCCCTTTCCTTCTCACTTCAGTATCTATCTTTTTTACGCCATGCCCAAGGTGGAGCCACCATGCTGAAGGGCTACCAGGTGACCAGGCAGGAGGGGTGGCCCAAAATTGGGGCACTTGGCTCTGCCAGCCACGTACGCACCACTTGCAGATCGGGCTACTGCAAGGGGTGATTAGTGTATGCATCCTGCAGAACAAATCAAAAATCCCCCCTTAATTTCTCCCCATCTACTGTCGGAGCTGCCCTTGGGCAACTCCACTGAAAAAATGGATGTCATCCCCTTCTGCTTTCGCAGGGGAACCTCCAAAACTCTTTGAATGGAGAGGAGGCTTACTCCTCTCCATTGCCTATGGGTGCAGGTGGCTCTCCTTCACCTCCTTCTTTGGAGTCGCCCTCGGGTGCCTCCATCTTACCACTGGCAGCCCCACCTCCAGCTGGTGCCCTCGACTGCCTGGACCTTCTCCATCTTGGAGAAGGACCTTGCTGAGGCTGGTCCATCTGGCCTGGGGGCTCCTGCTGACAGAGGTAAGAAGCGGGTTCATTCCCCACCCTCCTCTCCAAAAAAGAAAAAAACTGGGACAGATGGGTCTGCTACTTCGGTAAGTGACCAAGCTAAGATCGGCATGTCCGGGTGTGGAGTCCCTGACAAAGACCAAAAGTGCAATTGCGCAGAGTGGAGCTTAGATTATGTTGAGGCCCCTCATTCAGAGACTACCCAGCATTCTCGAGCCCGCTGGCTTCAAACGCTTTCTTGTTATTCGCACAACTGATGGCATGTTGGCTAAGGGCAACATGATCCATCAGAGGAGAGATTTAGCTAGTGTAATGGGTAGGGAGCCGAAAGTGACCCGTTTCTCGGATGGGAGCCTTCTGGCAAATGCATTGGATCCCTCTGAGGTGGCCAAGTTTAGTGCTCTTCGGACACTTGATGGCACCCCTGTTAGTGTGATGCTGCACTCTACCATAAACTTTGTGAAAGGAGTAGTTTATGCGAGGCAACTCATGGACTACTCCATAGATGACATCACCCTAGAGCTGGCTGGCCATGGGGCAGTCAAGGTCAATCGTGTGATGAGAAAACAGGTAGGTCCTCGAGACCCACCCCTACACTCTTCATCGCGTTCGACTGTGACAAGCTCCCTGAGTTGGTGCATGCTGGTTGGTAACGCTACTGCGTGAAGGCATTCATGCTGTAGCGGGCTGAAAATCTATATTCTAACTCCCAATCGATCCAACCTGCTTCCTACACTAAATTGGACATGAAAACCCGAGGAAGAATGAAATGATTGAATGTACAGTCCTGTATTCACAAAAAAATTACCAGAATATTTACAAGAGATATGAATGAGGTAAATAAATTTGAGATCTTGTTACTTAAAAAAACAATCTTATCACCAACCAATAATTTATATACCCCAAATAATGATACAAAAGAGGCCTAATAAACACACTGGATGCAAACAACAAAGAAAAGGCCTCACCTGCTACCCCTTGGGGGAGAAAAGTCCTGCCAGCTGCCACTCAAGTATTCACAATTTTTGCCTAGGTCTTACCAAAAAAAAGGATGGCGCCTCCGAGCTCTGTATAATAATGTGATCCAGTTGCGCTTTTGAGACTATAAAAGCCCTCCTCCTTTCAAATGGGACATACAATAACTTTGTATGGCGTACCTCAAACCCTACAGTCTCCACCACTCTTTACAAATTGTAGGATTATCTTGTAATTTTAATAAGAGTGGCCTTTTATAAAATAAAGTAATTAGTTGTTTTAAATATAATGATATATGAAAACTACGTCAATCTTTCTAGAATATGTCTCCTGGAAAGAGAGAAAATACATTTTAAACAAATCATGAAATCAAATATATATATATATATATATATATATATATATATATATATATATATATATATATATATATATATATATATATATATATATATATATATATATAAAACATCTCTCCATTCACACACACTCACATTTGCTCCATCACAATGCCACTGCCACAGAGGTGCTATTACTGTCACTGCTTCAGCCATACCAATCACTTCTGTCGATGTGCAAAGTTGGGGTTACTTGAAGTCTGTGTGAATTGCTCCAAGACCACACACAATAAGTCCAAATCATATGTGTGTCAATTGTGTAGAGATGCACCCTGCTTCTTCGAAGCAATGTGGTGCATTTCTCCTTGAGAAAGAAATCCTAGCCATTCAGGCACAGGATTGTCTCTCCTTCAGAGAGGCTAAGGACTTTGGCCTGGCACGCCCAGCGCTGCCTGGAACATCCTATGCCTCAATAGTAAGAAAGACACTCCCTGCTTCTGGCCCCTCCAGGTCTCTGAGCATGGTCGTTTCCGTGCTCATTCAGAACCCTTCTGCGGGTTCTAACCATCCCGAGCATTCCTCTGGTAAAGCTAGCAGCACAAAGGGTCCACAACAAGCCCCAGCTAAAACAAGTACTCTCCTTACCCCAGCGTGACTGTTTCCCGTAAGGCGAAACGGCCATGCGCCTTCACCAAGTCGTTAGGCTGACAGGAGGCAACACCCCTGGAGTTGGTTGCCATGCCATCTTCCGTGGTTCCTAAACCTTTCCCTGAAAGGAGTACAGCACTAAAGGAGCTTTGGCTCCTTCGCCCACACCCAGTGGTAAGCTGGGTGGCTCGGAGACTATGGGTCTGGCAAAGGAGGGACCACCGCCTCCGAAGCCCCTCCACTCGCCTAAGGTTTCAAGGTGGAGAGAGGAAAAGACTCATGGTGAGCGAAACCTCCCTCGAAGGTGACAGTGCCTTCAGCATATTGTCCAGCCAACAATGCCTTCAGTGCATTGTCTGGCCAACAGCGCCTGTAATTCTGCCTCTTGGAAGCATACAGACATTTCATGAGGGTCTTCTATTTGAAGAGGGCTCCCATGTCTCAGCCCAGCTAGGCCTGGAAGGCATATTCCTTCAATGAATTGCCGCAGACTCCGGGCCAACTGGGAGGAGTTGCAGGGGCTTGTCTCCTGCCGTTCCCCATTAGCTATTGTTTTGCAGGAGACCATGCTGGGTGCATGCCCCCTGCCCACCCTCCTGGGGTATAAGAGTTTGCGCGATTTACACCTGGCATGATGTCTCCATTCTTCTCTTCACTTTAGTTACCTCCTGTAAGACAGTAGCTGTGCAGCTGCACCTGGCTTGCAGGTATACTGTTATTTCAGTGTACATTCCACCGTCAGCGGACCTCAACACAGGAGACTTTCCCTGCTTCGTGGCACAGTTGCTGAGGCCTTTTCTCTTGCTCGGAGATCTGAACGCTAGATGCCCCTTCTGGGGAGAGTACTTAATTAATCCTAATGGGGATGAGTTTACAAATCTGCCCGAGAACCGTTTCATTTTCCTACCTTGGTCTATCTTTGTGCTCTCTGGATGCACAGCCTGATTTTGATTGGGGAGGTGGTCATTGACCTCCATGGTAGTGATCACTTTCCATTCAAATATATTTTGGGCCACTGCCGCCCGAGAGCCCTCCGGGTGGTGCTTGGCGCGGGTGCGGTGGTCTGCATTTCAGGAAATGACAGATTTCTCTGTCTCACTCGAGGAGTTTAGGTCGGTAGATGAGGCCGTTGAGTTCTCCAGCAACCTCATAGCCGCGGGCCGAACTACTATTCCTAGAAGGTCGCCGTTTTGTATGCCGACCACTTCCGTGGTGGTCAGCCGAGTTTGAGATGGCCCTCAAGCAGAAGCGTTATGCCTACATGCATTATAAGCGCCGCCCGAACGATTTCACTGTCGCTGAATTTCATCAGGCTAGGGCTAGGTTCCGGTATATTTCGAAGCACGCCTGCCAATCTTCTTGTCGGGCATATGTGTCTTCAATTAATGGGAAGACCCCTTTAGCAGAGGTGTGGAAGTGAGTCAAAAGGATTAGTGGCAAGTTCTCACAGGACCCCACTCCCATTCTCCAGGAGAATGGGACCGCAATCTCGGACCCCGCGGAATCCTTAGCGACCGCTTTTTCCGCATTCTCTAGCCGGGATGCTGCTCCGCCAGCATTCAATGAACGTCTTTATGTCGCGGAAAGCTGCTGGCTGGAGCGAGTTACGTTCCGCTCTCGCTTCGTGGGTGGACACCGCCCCTGTTCCGCACGATGTCCCATACGCTATGCTTCGACACATGGGTGAGCGAGGCATGGCCTTTCTGTTAAATTTGTTAAACAGGATCTGGGTAGAGGGTCTCCTCCCAGATTCCTGGCGAATTGCTACTGTGCGCTCTTTTTGCAAACCGGGGAGAGATCACTCTACCTCAGCCTGTTTCTGTGTTCCAGTTAATAGAGAAATTGGTAAATGTTGGATTAGCCTTTTTTTCTGGACAGCGGAGGCCATCTGTCTTCTGCACAGTGCGGCTTCTACAAGTTCTACTCTACATCGGATGCTCTGCTCCGGCTGGAAAATGCCGTCTGCGAGGCCTTCCTTCGTAGACAGAACTAGCCACGGTGTTTTTCGATCTGGAGAAAGCCTATGATACCCCATGGCGATATGATATCATGTAGACTCTCCACACAATGGCGGCGAGGGGACGCCTCCCAATCTTTATATCTGAATTTTTACAACCCAATGGAGCAAGAAGAGGGTGACCCGTAGGGAAGTGTCCTCAGTGTCACTCTCTTTGCCCTGAGCAACAACGGCATCACCAGCATCACCTCGGTGCTTCCGGAAGATGTTCTTGCTATGCTTTACGTGGACGACCTTTCGATCTCTTTTGGCTCGGCCCAGATGCCAACTCTGGAGCGTCGACTCCAACAAGCATTGAACCGCGTCTCTCGCTATGCATTACTTTTTTATCAATCCTTTGTTCGTCGAAGCTCGATTACGGATGTGAGTTTTATGCATCCACAGCTGTGTGTATTGCGGAAGGTGAACTCGATCCACCACACCGGCCTTCGCCTGGCGACCAGTGCCTTCTGTACTTCTCCCCATTGAGAGCATACTTGTCGATTCTGGGGAGATGCCACTCGCTCTACGCCGTGCACAGTGCATTATTCGCCTGTACGCGCAAGCCCAGTGCCTCCCTTAGTCACTAACAGCTCTCTGCATCTGCAGCCAATTCCGATGGTGCCTATGTCGCTGAAAGACGCCAGTCATACCCTAAGCCCTTTGGGTTTAGGGCTAGGAAACTCCTTCAAGATCTAGGTATAGCTCTCGGGACGATAGTGCATCTGGATCTGCCCAGGACGCCACCCTGGAGGGTACCACCTTTGGTTATTTGTCGCCATGCCTCTACTCCCAAAGCTTCTACAGCGCCGGGAGTATTGCGTTCGTCCTTTTTGGAGCACACCTCGTGTCATGCTGTAAATGTTGCCGCTCGGAGAACGATCAGCGGAACATTCAAGGATAGGTGAGTTGTTCAAGTGGTTTCTCGACTGGGGCGTAAATCCAATCCAAATGACAACTCTGAGAAGGTGTATTCAGGGAGGTCAGACAAAAGTAGAATACAGTCAGATAAAAGTAAATTATACTGGGACATCAGATTAGAATACTGGTACATATACAATTATACTTAATATGACTGACAACTGGAGTATTGTAAACTCGGAATAAGAGGGACAGACATCAATAAGTTCCTGGATACAAAGGTCCAATACAAGAAGTTACAGCATAAAATGCTCTAGTATATGGAATTTCAGCCCGGACAGCTCTGGCATACGCACCTAAAACAAAAAGATAATAGTTTTTGTCGGGTGAGTATTTAACAATTTAAACAATGTCTATATTTTATATGCAGGATTAATTAGAAAAAGAATTATAGTGACACTGCAACAATGAACAGAACAAAAATTCAAGACAAAAACAATTTAAATCATAAAGTTAAGCTACTATCTTGATAGTTTAGCCTACACAATTCTATTAAATTAATCCTAATACTTATCCCTTCACTGGGGTTCCTTTAATGTCTTTAATTATTAAACAAGAGTTTGATTTTTATTATAAATTGTTATGCTACACTTTGTATCAGGATATGACATAATTAATTATCAAAGAGTAAGTATATAAGTTAGTGTCTGAAACATGGAAATTTAAATTTAGAGAAATAATAATAATGATAATATATACATTAAAAATACTGGGAAAGAGTATATTACACTCCTCTTTCCTTGATTTTCCAAAATCACACAGATCAAGTAATGGAAATAAAAACTAAACATAAAAACAAAGACTAAATCACTAAACAATGACAGGACAAATAGTATAATGATGTATATATATATAATTGCTAAATGCTAAATCTTTTCTTGGCAGTTATTAACATGTACTACACAAATGCAAGAATAACCCCAAAGTTGTTAAATTTTATACATATATTCAAGAATGGCAGATCTTTTAATCATAAGGATACACATTTTTAAATTAAATGTGCTAGAGAGAATCTAGAGGTTGCCTTGGCCTTGCGCATGTCTGGAAGTGAGGAAGGTAGATGGACTTTGTAGAAGGAAGGTTCATAATCTCCTCCATCAACCGGAAAAACGTTCTCCAAATGCAGGATCGAGGGTCTGCACAAGGATAGCTCCACGTCGCTCTCATAAATGATGCAACCCTCCAGATGGTCCATTATTCATGACAGGTGACATGAAAAATAAAAAATTCTAACAACTTTTAGGATTGTACAATATTAGTAATTGTTAAATTAATTTTTATATTCTAGAGGTTTAGGCATAACATGGGGTAGTTCGTCAACAGGACCCATTCTAGGGGTGATTGGATGAGACTGGGTAATAGTAGTTGTTGTTTTTATTATAATAGTGAAACCAGAGAAATCGAGAGGATAACTTCTTTCAAAATCAGATACTTCGCAGTCTTCTTGTGAGGAAAGGGAAGTTTCAGAAAAATAGTTTGATGTTGAAGTTTCAGAAAAATAGCTAGTTGTTGAAGTTTCGGAAATATCACTTTCAAGTGACATGGCTTAATTCATAGTTGATACACTACTTCGGTGTGGATTCTTAGCGGTAGAAGAAGTATATCGGTGTACATCTAAAGAACACCATTCAACAGACAAATCTTCGGGCATTAACTCAAATAAGTCAGTATGGATTGGTGAAGCATCACCAGATAACTGTGGACTTATGACTGACTCAATTTCAGGTGGAAATAAAGGTTGAGGGTCAGCCAGAGATATTAATTCAGAAACTTGAGGTTCTGAGGGCACTGACTTAATTTCTCTCCTATGTTCATGAATGGAAGACACAGATACAGGTACAGGTACAGGCTTTCTCAAAATCTGAGTTTCTAAGTTGTCAGAATTTTAAGTTTTTCATACTGATTAACAGACATTGGAGACAGACTTGAGTGAAATTCTCTGAAGCTATACTCATCAGATTCTTCCTCCTGGTCTGAATCATCGGATTCTTTCTGATCTGTACCATCAAACTCTTCAAACTGATCAGAACTGAGTGAGTATCGAGATTCAGTCACAGTGTCAGAAACTTGAGAATCTGGTAATGAAAACTCCATTTTTGTAGGAATTCAGAATGGAAATATTGGTCACACAACATATACTTTGGGACATCAATCCATTTTTTCAACTGACAATGGTGAACTCGGAGTAGAGGATTCAGATTGACAGGGTCAAAATTGACTTTCTGAATGACATAAGTTACCTTATTCAAGTCAGAATGGCCAATCACATATGGTTCAGAATATATAGGCTGAAGCTTCTGAATACTTTGGTGTCCAGAAAAGTGCATATTTAAAGCAACTTTTTGCCCCACAGAATAAGGTATATATTTTGGATGTCCTTCACGCCAACCTTCCTGACAAGTTCGAGAGAGAGGTGGAGTGATGGTTATATTATGAGCTTGAGTCAGAATTAATTTACTAGGAGACTGTCCAGTCCCACTATGGATCGTATTATTATATAAAATAACCACTTCAGGTAAAAACAGATCCCAATGAGATGTTTGTTTGGCTTTCAGAAGTTGAATCAGTGTTCGATTAACCCTTTCAACTACACCATTGGAAGATGGGTTGTAAGGGGTTGTCAACACATGAGTGATGTTAAATTGGGACAGGAGGTCACTGAAAATTTGACTGGTAAATTCAGGACCATTATCTGACAAAGGTGGTGTGGCCGAGAAGGTAAAAAGGTAAAGACATGGTTCTTAAGAGCACTAACGATGGATCTGGATCGTTTATCCCTGAGTGGGACTACAGATAACCATTTTGAATAATGGTCAATCACCACTAGACAGCTACAAAGCTGATGTGAAGTTGTTGGGAGATTTAATAGGTCCACAGAAACCATTTCAAATGGATAGGAAGTCTTGATTTTTAAAGTTGGTGGTTTCTCCTGGGTACTATATACTTTGGTACATTGACAGACAGGACAAGACTTGCAAATATCTGATACCACTTCAATGATTTAAGGACTCCAAAACTGAGACTTAATTAGATCAATCAATTTTTCACGGCCCACATGAGAATATTCATAATGGTAGGCTGTGGGCAGGAGAACAACCAGAGTTCCCAGAATAACTGGTAATAGGGCAGAACCAGAGGTGTAGACAAGTAAACCTTCATTAAGCATAAGATTTGGGGCAGAAGGTCAGAAAGGGGTCAAGATAGGAAACCAATTTGAAGCAATTATTTTTCATGTAATAACTGATCTTAACTTCCGAATTACAGAATCGTGTTTTTGAAAAGTGATTAAAGAATTCAAATCAATAAGAGATGAGGGAAAAACTGGTGAAAAACAATTGAATTGACTGACTGCTACAGAAGACAAATTTGGCTCATAAGAGTGACTGATTTGGTTAGAAGAGATACTAATAGTTCCAAGATTCTCACCTTGAAATTGGTCATCAACCAGAGTATGCAGAACAGGAACAGGACAAGGTGCTAACTCAGGGAGATGTAGATCAGGTTCTGATCGTAAAGGAATTAACAAATTATAGAATGCCTGCTAGACAATAGAGATAACACCGTTGTGGTGCATCTGGATGTCCGTAAATCATAGGATCTGAACTCCTATGGTAAATACCAATTTCTAAGTCATATCACTGACAGATTACAGAACACACAGATTTGGAAGGTAACTGACCCAAATTTCTCAGTAATCATAATTATCTCAAAATGGAAGCTTTTTGATCATAACCATACTTAGTAGGATCTTTTAATATTTCCTCATAAACAGCTTCATGTATAGTCTGATGATTAGAAACATCTCCAGTTTGGTAATGTGAGATGCTCATAAAGAAGGAATTTGCCCCTCCAGGGATGGAAATCACCGTAAATCCTGGTGGAATGGTTTGTTCAGAGATCAAATCAGAAGGTTGTTCTTCATTTAAGCAAACTGGGTTCCAGGCCAAAATGTCAGCAATCACATTAGAAGGACCTGGGTTGTACTGCAACTCATAATTAAACTCAGACAGATCCTCTAGGGTACATGCCAAACGAACTGATTCTAATTTCATATTATGCAGGTAAATTAAAGGACGGTGATCAGTATAGGAAGACTCTAAGGGACTTAACAGCCCACTTCAGAGCGGCTAATTCACGCTCTGTTGTTGGGTACTTTTTCTGTGCCTCAGAAAAGATGTATGAAACTAAAGCAATGGGTTGATTAACTCCATCTTGAATCTGAGACAGAACAGCACCAGCACCATTGTTAGAAGCATCTACTTGTAATTCTAATGGGGACACAAAATCCGAGTAATCAGGATAAGCTAACATTATTCATGATATTAACATTTTCTTCAGTTTCTCAAAAGCCTGTTGTCACTCTAATGTCCAGGCAAGACTCCTTTGACCAGTAATTGCAGAAAGAGGTTTTGAGATTTTGGCATACAATTGGGCAGATGTCATCGGTAGAAGTTTACCATGCCCAAAAATTGCCTAACCTTCCAGACAGTAGGAGGTACTGGAAATTCTTGAATTCCAGACAGGTTACAATCCAGAGAGAGAATTCCAGAAGCAGAATTGGTGGGTCCCAGGAATGGGACTTGGGTTTTACAGAGATCTGTTTTCCCAGGTTTTAATTTAAAACCATACTGTTTCAGAGCAGAAAGTACCAATTCCAAACTAATCAGATGATCTTGAAAACTGGTTCCCATAATCAGAATATCATCTAGGTAGACTATTGCATGGGAAGTTGGAACACCATACAAAGCAATGATCATAGCTCTTTGAAAAGTTGCTGGACCATTTGTCACTCCAAAGGGTAGCCTCAGAAATTCATAGTGGGCCCTTGTGGTAGAAAATGCAGTTTTTTCTATGTTATCATCATCCATCAGAACTTGATAATAGCCTCGTACCAGATCAATAATCGAGAAATATTTCACTCCATGCAACCCGTATATTAGATCATTCAGATTTGAAGTTGGGAACTTGTCTTTCTTAGTTACACAGTTAAGTTAACAATTATCGATACAGAGTCTGAGTTTTCCATCTGGTTTTCTGACAGGAACAATGGGAGCAGAGTATGGAGAGAAACTGGGATGGATAATACCAGCACTCTCCAACTCCTCACAGCCTTGCTCAACTTCGTTGGCAACTGGGGGAGCTAAATGCTGAATGGGTAGAGCAACAGGAGTAGTATCAGTGACTTGAATCTGGTGCCTGATAGCAGTGGTAGTGCCCACATCATGATCACCTTTGCTGATCACTTTAGAATATTGTAATAATAGATCAGTCAAATGGGATCTTTCAGAGTTGGTTAAATCAGACTCACTCAAACAAAATGCATCATAGAGAGACTCAAAGGTCCATTCATCTGAGGAATGATCAGATTCAGATAAACCAGACAAGGAAGCAATAACTCCAGACAAAGTTTCCATAGATGCAGAAGGCAGAACTCTAACAGAACCCAACTTTTGGAATTGTTGGATGACTTGGGGATGGGAAGTGTTTTTGAAAACAGGAACCTGCTGATTTTTGGCAGTTATACTTAGAATTCCAGGAGAGATCTCCAGTTTGGAACGTTCTTCCTGATTAAATTCACCAAAACAGGAAATCCATCTAAGTCTATCTGACTAGGTATGGTCATCCAAGAATGAGGATTAATACTGATAGATTCCAGAGATAGACAGTTAAAAGCAACTGACTCAAACAGATATGGGTCCTTGGGCAACAGTGGTCATTTTCAAAAGATAACAGCAATTTCCGGTCAACATCAGGCAATAATTTATTAATTCTGAGGAAATCTGCACCCAACGGAAGAGCATGCCCTACCACACCATCGGATACAATGATGAATGGAACAGGTTTAGAAGTGCACATCTCAGAAAACTGAATGGAGAGATACATTTGTTCACTAGTCTCAATCAGATTAGATCCAATTCCTTTAATCCACTTCATATAAGAAGGTTCTCTGGGAAGATGACAATCAACTTCCTGTAAAACTCTCTCAGAAACTAAACTTCCACAAGCACCAGAATCAATGAGCATGTCAAAAGTCACATTACATGGACTATTACTAATTTCACCATTGATTGTTAGTCTATTGAAGTCAGAAGGAAAGGACTTGATCTGCAGAATATCACTAGATGAGATTTCAGAAAGCAAATCTGGACAAACATGGTTCTCATCAAGTCTGGATTCACGAGGTGGATAATAAATTTCTGCTTCCATAATAATCTCATTCAGATCAAGGTCAGGTTTAGAAACAAAGGCCTGATTATTTTCTGGATTTATCAATTCGTCTGATTCTGAGGAATGGCCCTCATCCTCGGAGGATCCTAGTTTAAAGCAGGACCTGTTCCAGAATTGTCTCTTAATGATTCAGGGTCATTTCCAGAAGTAGGACTGGTAAATTGATTTGGGTTAGCTGTCCCAGAAGAGTTAGGAGGTACAGGACAATCCTTAACCCAATGTCCAGATCGTTGGCATCGGAAACACAGCCCTGTAAGGGGCGCGGCGATTTTCCATCCTGGCTGCCGTGCTGACGGGACCCAGCGCTCCGTCCAGCCCCAGCTTAGCCTCTCTTCCTTCCTTCAGATAGCCTCTATTTCTCCCCTACTTCGTCGCTTTTCATACAACCTCTCCCACAACTTTCAATGGTCAGCCTCTAATTTCACAGGGTAGATGCTGACCTTCTTCTCAAGCCAACCGTCCCGGATCGGGGCTGAGGGGGGAGGGGACAACGTTCCCTAACCCCTGAGCTCCGGTTCGGAATGTGTTGTTTTAAACAACCTGCTTAATTCCCACCCATACCTTCCTCACATCCCTTTTCCTTTCTTCTTCACACTCAGTTTTACGTCATGTCTAAGGTGGAGCTGCCATGCCAATGGACTGCCAGGCCACCAGGCGGGAGGGGTGGTCCGAAATGGCGGCGCCTGGCTCTGCCAGGCCTGTAAGCACCTCTTGCAGTGCGGGCAACTGCAAGAGGTGGTGAGCTATTGCATCCCGTATAAAAAAGAGGGTCACCATGCCCATGTATGCAAATAAAAAAACAACAAATCTCTCCCCATTCCCCCTTGTACACCGACGGACGGAGCCGCCCTCGAGCAGCTCCACCAAAAAAATGGAGGTCCCATCCCCCCTGTGCTTGCACAGGGGACCCTCAATATTTCTTTAACCGGAGAGGAGGCTTACTCCTCTCCTACGCCTACGGGTGAAGGGGACTCCCTCTCACCCCCTTCTCTGGATGTGCTTTCGGGCACCTCCCTATTTCCAGCGGCAGTCCCTCCTTTTCTTTCTAAGGGGACTGCCAAGAAAGCCAGCAGGCAGCCCATTGCTGACCGCCCCTCGTGTAAGCGGCTTGGTAGGGCAAACCCCCTTAGGGGGGAGAGGGAAGCCAGGCCCCTTCAGTCGCTTCCCTCAAAAGACCTGCTGGCAAGAATTTTAAACCTTGCCGGGGTCAAGGCCTGTGCCTCCCAACACAAGACTCATGAGGCTGCCAAGGGGACCTGCGATGTCCTGGGAGGGGATGGCCAACTGGAGGCCCCTCCTGTGATAGACATGGTCCTTGAGGAAACCCAGCCTCAGACGGTAGGGCCTTCCATGGGGGGGAAATCTGGGCTCGGCGCCAAACACTGAACCCGAATCCGCCCCTATGCAAGGTCCTCCTCAAACGGCTATGGTTTCTGAGGCAGTACAAGGAGGGGAGGGATCTCCTCCGGACGGTGCCCCTGCGACCACCAGGACCTTCTCCATTTTGGAGAAGGACCTGGCTGAGGCCGGTCCATCTGGCCTAGGGGCTTCTGCTGGCAGAGGTGAGAAGCGGGTTCATTTCCCGCCCTCCTCTCCAAAAAAGAAAAAGACCAAGACAAAAAAGACAAAGAAGACTCGGGGCTCCTCTCCATCTGCGGGGGCTGCGGGGATGGATAGGTCTGCTGCCACTTTGGCAAGCAACCAAGCCAAGATCGGCACATCCGGCCCCTCTGCCCGCCCAGGTGCAGAACCCCCGAATATGACAAAGACCAAAAGTGCGCAGGGCGGAGCCTCGATAACATCGGGGCCCTTGATTCAGAGGTTACCTGGCGTTTTCGAGCCCACTGGCTTCAAACGCTTCCTCGTCATTCGCTCCACTGATGGCAGCATGTTGGCCAAGGGCAACAAGATCCATCAGAGGAGAGGATTAGCTAGTGTAATTGGTAGAGAGCCGAGGGTGACCCGTTTCTCGGACGGAAGCCTTCTGGCGAATGCGGAGAATCCCGCCGAGGCGGCCAAGATTAGTGCTTTTCAGACACTTCATGGCACCCCAGTGAGTGTGACGCCGCACTCTACCATGAACTTTGTGAAAGGAGTAGTTTATGCGAGGGAACTCGTTGACTACTCCATTGAGGACATCACCCTAGAGCTGGCCGAGACCCACCCCTACCCTCTTCGTCACGTTTGACTGTGACAAGCTCCCTGAGTCGGTGCGTGCCGGTTGGTACCGCTATCGCGTGAAGGCATTCGTGCCACTGCCGCGGTGGTGCTATTACTGTTACCCCTTCGGCCATATGAATCGTTCTTGTAGACGTGCAAAGTCGGGGTCACCCGAAGTCTGTAAATTGCTCCAAGGCCGCACACGATAAGTCTAAATCATGTGTGGCCAAGTGTGTCAATTGCGGAGAGCCGCACCCCGCTTCTTCGAAGCAATGTGGTGCTTATCTCCTTGAGAAAGAAATCTTGGCCGTTCAGGCCCAGGATCGACTCTCATTCCGCGAGGCTAAGGACTTGGTCCTGGCGTGCCTGGCTCTGCCTGGGACGTCATATGCCTAAATAGTTAGAGAGGCACCCTCTGCTCCTGGCCCATCCAGGCCAACGAGCACGGTTGTTTCCGCGCCCATTCGGAGCCCTTCTGCGGGCTCTACTCAACTCGGGCGCTCCCCTGGTAAAGCTGGCGGCAAAAAAGGTTCACACCCAGCCCCGGCTAAAACCAGGGCTCCCTCCTCTTCCCCCAGCATGACCGTTTCCCGTAAGGCGAAACGGCTACGCGCCTCCACCGAGTCGTTAGACTCACAGGAAGGCAAGTGCAAAATAATCTACATCCCATTAAGTTGAGGGTTAAATGGGTGATAAACATCAAAACTAAAGGGAACATGACATTTTGTATTATGTAAATTGATATATTTTAGCCTTGAATCTATGCAGTTTGTATTGGTACATGTTTTGGATGAAGTCCTTCCTCATGCTAGCCCACACGCAGTTGATGGAGAATTTCAGCTGTGGTAGACCTTGCAGTCCTTCTTCTCAACATGTGCCCACACACTTTAGTCAATGGGATTTAGGTTAGGCAACTGCATTGGCCAGAAGTTCATGTTCGACGCCAACAATGCTTGCACAGTCTTGGCCGTGTGGGCCAGGGTACCATCCTGCTGAAAGACTTAGTCCACTTTCTTGATGATTTTTCTCACCCAGGGCAAGACTTTGATGGCTAAGATATCCCTGTAATCAGCCCTGACCCACAATGGCGGCATCTTCTCGTCAATCAAAGACACAATGATGTGCATCAGCACAGAGGTTGGGTGCCTGGTCTTGGTCAGATACGTACTGGCCAAAACTTAACATGCAGCCATTCTGCTTGTTGATGACTGGATCGATCGTGAAGGTTTTTTCGTTAGAAAAAAATGAAAATTTGATTTCCATGATTTTTCAATTTGTTGAGAAGGCGATAATAGGGAACTGATGCTGTTCTTGCATGTGGTTGGTGAGCACCTCAAGCTCTTGCCACCCTTCTCTTTGATGGCCCTGGACACTAGCCACTGAGATGTTCCTCACAAGTGCAGTTATTGTGAGCTTCAGAACACTTTCAAAGGCTTTTCACAACCAACGTTTGACAACTTGAGGTTTTCCTAAACAAGGAGTTTTCTTTGAAGTCTTTTCCATTTATGAGCCTCTCTGTGACTCTTTGAACAGTCATCCATCTGATGGGGAGCTGCTTGGCGATGTTTGACTTGTTGTTGACCCCACATGGGAGAGTAGAGATCTCTATTCTTTTCGCTTCCATCTCAACACACCTGCATGCAATGGAAAAGACATTTTGATGACACATGTGGAAAAGTAGAACTTAAGTTTGTTTGATGGAACTTTTTCTATTAAACACATAAACTTCTCAAAATATAAAAAAAAATAAAATGAGTGTAACACTGGTCACCCTATCAGCTGAGGGTAACAGAACTTTTGCAAAACCCAGTAGGTAGGTATGAGTGCATCTGCATGCACACATAGACTTCTGGACAAGACTTTTAACAAGGAGTCCAGCGAGGAAGCTAGTATTCATCAAGAAAATATTAAAGGCTGACATTGTGGAGAAGGTGCAAGGATTAGACAGTGGAATGCTAAAACTAAGTTATGCTCTCCTATGACTCACTCTTTTCACTGTTTGGGACTTCTGGGAGATCTAAATGTCCTGGGAAGGAAAGTAGAATGCTACCATGAGTCCTATATTGTAACAACAATAAAGTATCCTGTCATGTTTCTTTTCCCTAAAATCCTTGAGGATCCAAGAGGAGTTTGATGATCTGTGCATTTTCATGTGATGGAGCATCATGTCATGGGGCAGAAGTATTAGTAACAAAGTGATTCAAACACCAACACATTGAATTATTGCCCCACCCCCTACCCCTCCTGGAAATTCTCCTGATCCAATCAAAAACCTAAAAGAGATGCTCAAAAAGTGGGTAGACCTGCAGAAGCCCACAAATTCTGGCAACCTCCAAACACTATTGAGGCAAGAATGGAATGCACTCATTCAGAATCTGTTCCAGAAGTTGATATCCCCTTGCTATGAAGGGCTATACAGCATGGACAAATGATGAGTGGCCCTTGTATTTAATAGAACATAAACATGAGATGAGTGTAGTTTTAGTAGCATTGAAGCGTACTGGCCCCACTTTGTGAGAAAGGGCCATTTGTTAAAGTTGAGATTTTTAAAGTTGATATCCAGCATGCCAGAACAAATTGTAGAAGTCTCTGTCTTCTTTTTTTTTTAATCCTACTGGTAACTGTCAGCAAAGGCATAGCAGCTGAGCAGAAGTCATAAAGATGAAAAGTGAACACACCAAATACTATTTTTATTCACAAACTTGCTTTTTTTTCATGTTAAATGTTTGAAATTTATACGCACAATTTTAATTCTCCTGTATGTTAAAGTAAAATCATGTATATTGTATGGGTTAGTAATCTGAAGCAGTAATGTTTAGCTACCACAGAACTTCTAGCCATATCTCTTGAGTAACTGTGAACACCATAGAGAAGGGGTGTGTGATTTTTTATAGAATGACTGTCATGTTCATTAGTCAAACAAGTATAGAGTGATGAAGGATTTTAAGGTGGTGATAGTCATAAATTCTGTTGCAGAGATAAAGCAGCATATCTATAGTTTGGGTTGTATGGTGGATTGCCATGAACAAAGAGGGTAGGGAAGAGTACAAATTTCTATGGGAATCTGTTATGTATATGTGAGGTATTTATATCTGCCCTGTGGAAGTAAAGTAATTGTGCATGCTAGCCTGAGTTGGCAAACCATTTGTTTTAGTTGATGCCCAATATGTATATCATAGTATGACCAGGTCTACGCTGTTATACGCATACTGGCCAACCGAAATTAAGGCTCCATCTGGGAATGGCTTTAAGAGTGCTTTAAATACACAGTTGCTAGGCCAAGGAATATTCAAACACGGCTACAAAATATACTTTAATAGGACTAAAGATTACATACACATATAGGGCAAGTTAAAATTGCAATGCAATTAAATATTGATGGTTCATGGCTAAGATGATCAACACTATCAATTAAGTTTGAACCTAGGGATAATTAATTAAGAAATGATCTTACAACTATGCAAGTTCTAGAGCAAAGGGGATCCTTGAGGTTCAACGCGGTAAAGGTGGGAGGAGCGTGATGAAGCAGGGGTTAAATCCCTTTTACCTTGATGTGTGCCGAGTAGGACCAGGGAGGTAAGTTCAACCTTGAACTTGTGGGTATCTCACGGGACGCTCAATCTAACTTTGGGATTGAGGCAAATGGAAGATGTTTTGGGAATGGCTTTTCCAATCCTTAAAATCTGAAGACGTGTTGAGAAAGGTTGAAACGCGCCTAAAACTATATCCATGAACAATACTGAGTGATGACTAGCTCTTCCTTGGCTCTTCGAAAATCACTCAATTCTTCTCAGACGAGAATGTAGTTGATTCCATCTCAACTAATGAAGACGTTAATGGCTAACATACTGGATGACGGCTTCAGACACAATCTGCCTGTGAACTTCAAAGTATCGAATATATACTCTAAAATTATCTAGACGGGGAGAGAGATTCATCGCTAACAGACTTCATTAATTGCCTTGGGTCACAATAAGGGTCCATAGCAGGAAGTCACAATGCCCCCTTAATGGTCTTTCCATTGATATAATTTTTATAGTATATAGGTCAGACAAATTTAGAGCAATTAACGGCAAACTGGGGAAGTCAAGGGGGAAGTTCCTTTTCTCTCCTTATTCTTCCACAATTTTGTTGATGAATGTTTGGGTATGTTATCGAAGGCTTTGCTTATCCATTTTTTTTTTATTTCAGCAGCTGTTTCCTCACTGGTAGCTGGCAGAAATATAATTTTTTTAAAGTCTATTTTTGACATGGACCTGTGTAGTGTTCTTGTATTTACTAGATGTTGGTGAGTAGTGTCTGTCAAGTGTATGTACTCGGTGGTCTCCTTGTTGCGAGGCATCTAGTGGTATGTCTGGGTTAATTTGGTTGAGTATAGGATGCTCCATAATATTTGAAAGTGTACAAAATCAGGAGATGGGTTGATAAGCAGGTAAGAGCTGAGGCCGAGAAGTCTCAGATTTCAGAGACTTCAGTCGTTGCCCTTATGGTAAGTGGCAATGACCTCTACCTCAGAGGAGGTAGGGTAGGCCCTACAGGTGAAATTATGAGGACAGTTATGGGCGCTGTCGACGACTGTGGACTGAAAACCCGCAGACGCGTCGTGGTGGGGATGCTCCCGAGGTGGGGTCCAAGCCGGACTGCCCACTTGAGGAACATGTCGCTAAACAGGCGCGTTGCAGACCTCTGTACGGCTGAGGGTGTCTTTTTTGTGGACCCGTACGCCGTGTTCTATGGTAGAAAAGACCTCTACCAAAGGGATGGGGTGCACCCCTCCTTTAAGGGCAAGGCGTTCCTAGCCAACCTCATCCAGGATGTCGTGGAGCGCACCCAAAGGAGTGTCCGGCCCATTGGGAAGGCGGACGTACGCCAGTACGCCCGAGTCACTTCCCAAACAACCTTCTCGGAGGTTGTCAAAAATGGTGCCACTACGACAAACAAGAAGCCGGGAAACGGAAGAGTATAGGGAGTCCTACATTAGGGGACTCCCTGAAAGTTCTTCTGTTCAATGCGAGGTCAATCAGGAACAAGTTTCCTGAGCTCCGTGGCCTCGTAGCGACGGAAGAACCCGAAATGGTAGCCATAGCAGAATCGTGGATAAAAACCTCAAACCGAGACTTTGAAGGCGAATTCACGGTTCCTGGCTACCAACTCTTCCACAAAGATAGGCCAGACAGAGAGGGTGGCGGTGTAATGTTGTATGTCAAGGATACAATCAAATCTACGAACTCCAACGTTATATCCGACCACGAGCTCCTAGGCGTTGACCTAGAGATCGGTCCTGCCAAATACAGGACCCTGGTGCTTTACAGACCCCCTTCCCAACCTGTTGAGAAGGACAGGGAACTGTACCAGCTGCTGGGTGAGCTGGTTCAAGGCAGAGTGTGCATCGTTATGGGCGATTTCAACAGCCAAGTTGACTGGGAAACCAGAGCAGCCTGTGGCGAGAGCGCGCTACTCCTGGAGTTCGCCAACAACGAGTTCCTCACTCAATGGGTCAGAGAACCGACGAGAGGAGACAATATCCTCGACTTGGTCTTCACCTCTGAGGATGATATCGTTGAGGATATCTCTGTAGGCGAAGAGCTCGGTGGCAGTGATCACCAGCTAGTTAGATTTAGCGTCAAGATCCCGAAGGTAAGGTCTGTTGCCAGTCAATTAAAGAAACTTGACTTGAGAAGAGCAGACTTTGCAAGCCTTCGAGCTGGACTGACTGACGTGAGGCTAGAAGTGTGCGATGCCGTTGAAGACTCGTGGAATAGTTTCAAAACCACATTCATGAGTCTTCAATCGCGTTTCATCCCTCTGAAATGCCCCCGTCTGTCTTCTGTTCTACCAAAGTGGTTTAATCGAGAAATCGGCCAACTGCTTAGGGAGAAGAGAAATGTGTACCGGCAATCGAAGATCTCGGGTGACTTTGACGAATACCGGAGGCTAGCCAGGAGAGGGAAGTCCAGCATAAGGGCGGCTAAGCGGTCTGAGGAACTCCGAGTGGCGAGACTCTGTAAAGAGAATCCCAAGGAGTTTTTTGGATATGTGAACAGCCGTAAACCAATCCGTCGAACGATTGGCCCTTTGAGGAACGAGGAGGGGACATTAAAGCATTCAGATGCAGAAAATGCCAACCTCCTCAACGACTACTTCTCTTCAGTGTTTACTGAAGAGTGTGGTCCCATTCCCCAGCCGACGGATTCCTACTCGGGGGGAAAAGCTGGAGGCAATGGACTTCACCGAAGGAGAAATAAAGAAAAAGATCGCTGACCTAAAGACGAATAAGTCCCCTGGACCGGACGGGTTTCTACCTAAAGTGTTGAAGGAAGTGTGCGCTGAAGTATCACGACATCTGTGCGCTATCTTTAACATGTCAATCCGGACCGGATGCGTTCCTAGAGACTGGCGTGAGGCGGAGGTGACTCCTATCTTCAAGAAAGGAGACCGTAACCAACCGTCGAACTACCGACCTATCAGTCTGACTTCGATAGTCGGTAAACTCATGGAAAGCATCATGGTGGACAAAGTGACGTCGTATTTAGAGTCAAACCTGCTACTGAGGAGTTCCCAGCACGGCTTCCGAAGGCAACGGTCATGCCTGACGAACCTTGTGGAATTCTTCCACTTCGTTTTCAGTGAGCACGATCGGGACAAGGCGGTGGATGTGGTCTACCTAGACTTTCAGAAAGCCTTTGATAAGGTACCACACCGCCGCCTTCTCCGGAAAGTGCGAGCGCTTGGCATAGACAGAAAGGTAGCCGGCTGGATCGAGAACTGGCTAAGTGGCAGACGGCAACGGGTGGTGGTAAATGGACAGTCTTCTGAGTGGGTGCCCGTTACTAGCGGGGTGCCTCAAGGTTCTGTCCTGGGACCACTACTATTCATCATCTACGTCAACGACATGGACGGTGACATGGTTGCGAAGATTTCCAAATTTGCCGATGATACCAAGCTTGGTATGAACGTTGCAAAGGATGGAAATACTGCCCGCCTGCAGGAAGATCTTGGGAAGATTGGGGAGTGGTCGGACACGTGGCAAATGCCTTTTAACGTGGGGAAATGCAAAGTGATGCATATCGGCCACAGAAACCCCCAATCTCAGTATATCCTTAAGGGCACTGCTCTTGAATCGAGTGACACTGAGAAGGACTTGGGTGTAACAATCACTAGTGACCTCAAGTTCTCGAAACAGTGCATTGAGGCGGAGAAAAAGGCCCAAAGGATGCTAGGCTATATTAAGCGCCAGTTTGGTTATCGGAACCAGGAGATTGTACTGTGCCTGTACAACTCACTTGTCCGACCGCACCTGGAGTATGCCGTACAATTTTGGAGTCCTTCATTGCGAAAGGACATCGCGAGATTGGAACGCGTACAAGCCAGGGCAACCAAGCTGATTCCCTCTATCCGACATAAAAGTTATGAGGATAGACTAAGGGAATTAGATCTGTTCTCGCTGGAAACCCGTAGACTGCGTGGTCAGCTCATCGAAGTTTTCAAAATACTTCGAGGGTTCGACAATGTTGACTACCGGGATATTTTCACACTGAGTGAGAACAGAACCCGCAATCACGGCTTCAAACTTGAACTGAAGCGTTACAACCGCAATCTGTGTGGAAATTTTTTCACCTACAGTATCTGCGGTAAGTGGAACGCACTTCCAGGGGAAGTTGTCAACAGTGAATCTGTTGACCAGTTTAAGGCAAGACTAGACAAGGTCTTGAAAAGTGGCCGTTTAGGCACGCAAAACAATTGAGCAGCCTTGTGCCCGCTCGATTGCAAGTCCAATGGTACCCTCTTTGAATGGACCGTAAGGTCTCCTAGGGTACCTTCTTTCCTTGTTGTTACTCCTTGTTGTTATATGACCCATGGTCAATAGGTGGTTTGTTTGACTGAGTCTGGGTAAAATGTGGTCAAGTTGCAGCCATTTGAAATAGAATTCTAGTAGATAGAATGGATGAAGAGTTGTAAGTGCATTGAAGTTTTCAGTGACAGAGGCTTTGTTAGTTTGCTTACAATGAGCAATTGATAATCCTCAATTTTATATTGATAAATGATTGACAGCTATATTTTTAAATTAATGAGCAACCGAGTTAAGCTGTGAAAATCAAAAGAATTATATTTTTCAGGTATCACAAGTAACCACAATGATGATCAACCATATAGTTGGTCTGGCACACCTTATCATCCATCTTCTCAAAAGTATAAGAATGCACCAGTGTGTATGGATAAAGATGGAAAATTGCATTCCAACATTTATTGCCCCATTGATGTAAGTAGATAGTTTGATTTTATTTAAATTATAAAACTGTTTGAGGGCAAATATGTTATTGTTAGTAGAAGGGAAGCTTGGTTAAGAAGCTTAATGGAGGACATTAAGACTGCTGGTTGAATACTCAAAGGTTTTAATGTCCATATGAACTTTCTTCCCCATCAACTCTTTCTGTTTTTATTCCTTAGATTAGTGTTGCTGATATTTAAAATGCTGTATTGACTCCCCTCTCTTCTTTTTTTTCTTGTATAAACTCCTAGAGCTGAGAGGGTTGGGAACCCTTTTTCATATATAATAAGCCCCCAGAGTTAAAATGGTTATAAATTCTGATTGGGACCCCCTTTTCGTCAATAAGTTCACAAATGACTTTGGATCAGGGTCAAGGACTCATCTCCTCCAACTTGCCTTCAGGGGCCATATCCTATTTACTCCTTGTCTAAATTCTTTCTCATACTTATTTATCCAATGGCTTTGCCGCATGCCAAAACCCAGTCTAGATATCACACTAGATACTTGGAAGAGTGACATGCCTTTCAGGCCAAGTGCCCCCTGATAGTCTCAAACTAGATGGAGACTACCTGGGTTTTATTCTTCCTAGACATTTCCATTTTACCCTTTTTTCCTCACTTTCTTGACAAGCTTCTCGCCTATTATCTTGTCTGCACAACTATGGCCACAAGGTCTTATGCCACCGATGGGAGTATTTAAATAAGGTGAACCCCCTTAGAGGCCCTGCAAGGGGGAATTTGTGTAGATTGCTATACCTGGTACCTTCAGGAGTTGCATGTCCTCCCAGTGTGAGCGCCATGAAAGAAGGCCTGGCTCTTCGAGTTGAATTCAACTCTGACTGGGCCTGGGGAAACTGGTATGTTTCCTTGGTCTTGGACTGGGCCTGAGGTAATTGGTACATTCCCCTGGTCCCTCTATATACCCTTTTTTTCTAAGAGTATCCCCTCACTACTGCTATCTAGAATTAAGGACCTGACCAGCTGCATCATGCCATGTCAAAAGAGATGCTTTGGACCCTCTATCAACAACACCCGCAGGTTACAAGAGACCAGGCTTGAGGGGTCCTGGATGTTAGGGTGCGATTAATGGAAAGATTAGCTTTGTCACCAATAACCCCTTTCCTGCATGTAATAAGGCTGACCCCCTCTCACTGTGGCTGTTCTCTAGTGCATAAAACTGTACTGCTTATGGTTGGTGGGCCTTACTTCCTTGTTAGTTGCCAGAACAACTAAAAGTCTCTGGGTCTGTCACATGACCTGTTCAGATCCTGGTCATCTTGTTGATGACTTAGTAATGGATATAATATGTTGCACCTGCCTCTCTGGCTTCTCATTTGGGAGCTCCAGCCCTTGGGTAATGTCTGGTCAGAAAGGTCAGAAAATCCGTGACCTGATAGGCAGGAGTAACTTGATGCAAGATATAACCCACCAACCCTCTTTATCTTTTTTATGGTCACAATCTCCTGAAATTTTGTGTGTGCATTGGTTCATATACAAATTTTCAGGCTATATACCTAATGGTAAAACCTCACCCCACCTTGCTCTTTGGGGTCGATGAGAGGCTGGCCTCTCCATCCTCAGGGCTCCCTTGGAGGAGGCCTCAACCTAAAAACAAGAGGATGTATGTCTATTCTTCCTCTGAGATAGTTCTGAGGATGGACAGTTCCCCTGGCACTCGGCAGGTGACTAGGCCAAGGATGGCTCGTATGGCCCTAGGGCCCCCTCGCCGGAGGGAGCAATCCCTTACCATAAAAAGCGGTCATCAGGTCTATGAAGGCTTAGTGATGTTGGGGTCTTCTCATCTATAGGCTACCCGGATTTTAAATGCTCTTATTTTTTGTTCTGCAGATGGGGGCATGTCCAAGAGACATGTTCCATCGCCATCAGACATTAGCTAGGGTTCTCAGTAGGGAACCGAATGTCGCCCGTTTCTCGGACAGGACCCAAGGCTCAATGTATGATGAAGAAACAGGGAGAGGCCTCGAGACTTTCCTTCCCCTTCCCTACACTCTAATCTCGTTTAACTATGACAGGTTCCCTCCCTGATTCAGGGTGACCTGGTGTGTTTTGTGATTGTATCAAGACATTCATGCCATTACTGTAGTAATGGGACTATTGACACTGCTTCTGTTACACCAAGGCATGTAGATGTACTAAGTTGGGTTAACCTGAAATCTGGGCTAATTACTCCCAAGGCTTTCATGATAAAGCTGTATTATGTAATATCAAGTGTGTGAATTGTCCTAATCCAAACCATGCTTCCTTGAAGCAATGCGATTCATATTAGGTTGGCCAGAAAGTTCTGAGTAGGGAAGCGGAAAGAAAACAACAAAATTTTATGGAGCAACGCCAACATTTATTCTTCAAAACAAAATCTACCATTCTTTACGATCTTCTTCCAGCAATCAGCCAGCATATGAATTGTCCCAGATACCAGGTTGATGGTCGGCAGGAACGTAGTTGATTGTCTAGGGTAAGATCCCCGGAGTTGAAACGTCTCTACCACCTCGAGACCTTCGCCTGACTGACTGTGCCTTCTTCAGTATCGCGGATTTCCTTGACACCAACTCTTGTAGAAAGTTTTCGCTTGTAACAGTAGCGGCGAATCAAAATTCTAATTCCACTTCTTCCAAAATCATTTATGTCAGTTGGGGTTTACACAAAGAAAAATAAACTGCGCAGGAGCAACAAACAGCAGCAGCGTACGGAGGTTTGTAATCGAATGAGTAAGGTTAACCTAACCTATGTAGTCGGATGAGTAAAGATAACCTAACGTAATGTAGTCAAATGAGTAAAGCTAACCTAACCTAATGTTGGTGTTGCTCCATAAAATGTATTTGTTTTCTTTCCGCTTCCTAAGTGAGTCAAGACTTTCTGCCCAAACTTATATTTGTTTGAGGAAGAGGTCTTTGTAGTCCAGACTGGACTGAATCTCTTTTTCAAGAGAGCACGGAATCGGTCCTATCAGTCCCTGCGCAATCTAGGACTTCCTACACACTTTGGGTTAAGAGTGTGTCCTCTTCTCCAGACCTACGAGTTCAGTAGCTACGCTGCTTAGTCAACTATTTTGCAGGTTCTACCTTACCCTGGTGCCACCCTGCTAAAGCTGGCAGCAATTTGGGCCCATGCTCCGCCCTGCTAAATCCAGGTCCCTTGTGCAGCCCATTAGCTAAGATCTAAGTTAATGCACACCTTGGAGTCAAACACTCAAAGGAGACAAAGCCCCAGAAGCTGGCTTTGAGGTCATTACCAGCCCTTCAAAAAACCCCAAAACACCCACCTGAAAGAGTAGCAGCACGGGAGTTAAATGTGGATGAATTCACATATCATTGTTTGAGAACACCTTCATTTTCTTGCCTTTATCTATTCCTGTGCTCTCCAGATGCACAGTCAGATTTTGGGTGGAAGGTGATCGATTACTCTCAGGGTAATGATGAATTTCCCTTCCAAATATCCTTTGATGATCCACTGCCACCTGAGAAACCACCTTAATGGTGCTTCGAGTGGGCACAGTGGCCTGCATTCCATGAAAGGATTCCTCCATCTTTAGTCGAAGAGTTTAGTTCGGTTGATGAGACCATTGAGTTTTTCTTCTGCACCATAATTGCTCTTGTCCTGACTACTATTCCTCAAACATTGTTCATTTTGCACATCGTCTGCTTCCTTGATTGTCAGCCGAGTGTGAGACGGCGCTCAGTGAGAAACGATATGTGCTACAAGCATCACCTGATCGATTTCACTGTTTGAATTTTTTCAAGCGATTTCTAGGTTTTTGGAATGTTTCCGAGCGTGCACAGCACTCTTCTTGGTGGACACACGTGTCTTCTTTAAGAGGAAGACATTTCTGGTAAAGGTGTGGGGCCCCACCGAAAGCAATACCTTTCCTCATTATGGAGAAGGATCAGGCTGAGGCTGGCCTCAGAGCCCTCTCTCAAGGGAAAGAGAAGAGGATGTATTCTTCAGCCTCTCATAAAAAGAATAAATCTGAGAAGACTATGGGTTCCTGTCCATCCAGGAATGGAGGGTTTTCCTGTTGACTTAGCTGGCAACCAGTCCAATGGTGGTATGTTAAGCCTTTGGGAGAGGGCTGGGTAAATTCCAACTGACCAAACAAGTTAGTAAGGTGAGCGGAACCTCAATGATGTCAGGACCACTGATAGATTGATTACCCGGCATTTTCAAGCGTATTGGCTTGAAACGCTTCATCATTATTATTTAAATCAAAGAGGGATCCCGCGTTTCCTTGAACTAGGCCTAGAGGGCATTTTCCTTCAATGTATTTGCCTTGGACTCCGGGCTAACTGGGAGGAGTCGCGGACGATCGTTTCTTCCCACTCCCCTTTAACTATTTGCTTTCAAGAGACCATGTTGGGTGTGTGCTCCATGCTACCCCTCTCGGACTATAAGGGTTTTCCAACCCCACTACCACAAGATGGAGGCCGGGCAGGTGGATGCACTATTTACATCTGACATGATGTCGTCATTCTCTTTCTAGATTTAAATACCTACTTTCAGGAAGTAGTAGTGTAGCTACACCTGGATAGGAGGGATACTTTTATTTCCACTCTTAGCTGACCTCGATGCAGCGGACTTCCGCCACATCATGCCACGATTTTCGAGGCCCTTTCTTTTGGGGGATCTGAATTGTATGTACCCCCTCTACCAGGACTACACAATTACTCCATAGCCAAGTTCTTGCTGACCTGATTGAAGAGCTGGAGATTGGTGTTCTAAATGCGAATGAATGTATGCATTATTCCTCCAGAACTACTTATGCCTGCCTAGAACTATCCATGTGCTCCGCAAATGCGCAGCCTGATTTTTGTGTTCTCTTCATGGTAGTGATCACTTTCACATCTAACTACCTTATCTGTGCTGCTGCCGTGTGAAGTACCACCTCAGTGGTGCTTAGAGCATGCGTGTTGTTAGCCTGCATTTCAAGAAATGACTGATTTCTCTATCTCATTTGACGAGTTTAGGTGGGTTGATGAGGACGTTGAGTACTTCTCTGGCACACTCATCACCACGGGTATGGCTGCACTTCCTAGAGCATCTATTCATTTTACACGCCGTCCGTTTCCTTGGGGATAGACCAAGTGTAAGACGGCCCATAGAAAGAAGCAATATACCGATATGCGCTGAAAGCGCCGCCCAAATGACTTCACCGTGGGTGAATTTCATCAAGCGAAGAGTACTTCTCAGTATGTTTCTAAGCACGCCCCCCCTCCCGCTATTTTTTGGCCAGCATACGTGTCTTCACTTAACGTGAAGACTATTGGTGAAGTGTAGAAGCACGTCAAAAAAGATTTGGATAGATTCCTTCGCGACCGCATGTCGTGAGCTCGCTGAAAGCCGCCTACTGGTTTTTACCTTCAGAGGGAGAACCCTTTAACTAATAGTTTACCTCTGCTTTGCTCTTGCTTCATGTGCGCATACTGTCCATGGGCCAAACTATATCTCATATGCCATGCTTCGGTACAAGTCAGCGAGGCATGGCCTTCTGCTTGCCTTTTAAAGGGAGCTAGTGTTGTTTTTGATTCGTATCTCACCTGTGAGGATTCGCGGCCTCAAGGTCTCTTATACCCATGCCATGGATATTCTTCATTCCATAGCATTCAGCACCCGGGATGCTGATAGTGCTACCTCTTTATTTTATTTATTCTTCCTTTATTCATTCCAAGCTAGACCTCAGATGCCAGTTCTTCAAGTCTGCAACCGAGCGGGAATTGCGGAAGGTCGACTCGATCCACCACATTGATCTCTGTTTTGCTTCTGATGCTTTCCACACATTCAGCCAATCTCGACAGTGCTCTGCTGCCATGAGATGCTAACCATCCCCTAAGCCCTTTGTGTTTAGGGAAAGGCAACTCCTTCAAGATTATCATATTTTAGGGACGGTGGCTCTTCTGGTTTTGCTCTTGGACCACAGTTCAAGTCACGGTGGAATTGTTCCAGTGTACACAAATGGCTCCAACTCCGAAGAGGCGGTCGGCTTCTACGCCGTATCCATTCTGTTTGAAGTCAGCGAGGCTCTACTAGGCGCTGCATCTATCTTCACCTCCGGGCTGGTTGCAATACACTGCTCGTTATAAAGGAGATAACGCGGAAAATAAGGGCACCAAACAGTCTACACGGACCGGGTGACTGAACCAGCGTTTCGTTTTGCTCTTGCCCACTTTCATTACATGTCAGGAATCAAGTCAGTCTTTCGAGAGATCTGGCCAAGAATATGGTAGACGCGCCGCGACTTATCCCGTGGACCTATCCCCCAATTCCTCCATGACTTCAGGTCATTTTGCTGGCTCTGTATTGACCACATGCGCGACGCAGTGCCATTTTATGGAGCGTTTCCCTGAACCATACTGTTACGAATGCTTGGTTCCCCAAACTGTTCATCACATTCTCACTGAATGTCCGAGTCTGGCGAAACTTGCACACTACCTGTCCTGGTAATAAAACGATCATAGTCTCGTTACTGCTTCTCCCTTGTTCTCGGAATGGATTCGTGCACACCCGACTATGGCATTTGTTCAGTTTCTGGAAGATATCGGCCTCCATAGCATTTGGCTTCTTCGGTGTTGGTTGCATGTTTGGGCTCCTGAAGAGGTCAGGGCTCCCTCCCACACCTCATCATGCATGCATTTTCCTGATTTTCTGTATTAATTTTATTTTTTTGTGAGGTTTATGGTTTATTAGTTTGCTGTTGATTCTTTTCTCTTCTTTATATCTTTTAATATAGCCTGAGAATACATATAGTCTTGGGTGTGTTGTGTTTTCTGGTATAGGCACCAATATATTTTATGCTCCATGCTGCTGTGTGCAATTCCTCCCAAAGCCTTTTTTTCTACCCATGTTTTTGGAAATTAGCTAATAAACTGAAGACAGAAGGATTGTTTAAAGAATGCTATAAGATCCTGTATGCAAGCCAGATACCTTCAATCATTACCATCAAGTAACTGTTTAATACCAGGTATCGACCTTTAAGAAACGCCCCTTTCATCTCCCACGACACAAACATCTCACCATAACTGGAAATTAGTCTCAGTTCAATGCATGTTTACAAGATGCCCAATTCTCGTATGAGGAGTTTTCCAAAAGTTTGTAGAAAACGAATATCGCGGGAAAATGGGATACCCCATGACAATTCTAAAAGTAATTTAAACTTCTACCTGTATGCTATTTGTCACTTACACACAAATTACTTTGCTTCGTTTTGAATGTCATGGCAGCACTTTAACTTAGGACCCTGTAGTGTTACCATGGATTCCATCAAAGTTGAAGCAATAAAAACATCAAATTTCTCTTCAAGTTTGGTTGACGGAATTAATAGAAGTTTATGGAGACATTCCTCCCCCCGCCCAACCTCCAGTTTATAAATGAATAAATCACTTCGCGGATGGAAGACGACATTCGCCGTGGCAGACCGTTAACATCAGTAAGTGAAGAAAAGATCTATCGTGTGCGAGAACTAATTGAAAAATATCGTCGAATAACAGTTGAAATTATAGTAGGCACATTGGCCATATCGGCAGGTTTAGTTTATTCCATCCTGACCGACGTACTGAAGGTCAGTAAGCTTTCTGCTTGATGGAGGCCAAAATTGTTATGCGAAGAGCAGCTGGAGAAGAGAGGTACTCTTTAACTGCAAATTTTAAACAAGAGGGATGATTCGGAAGACAAAGAGCAATCTAAACAATGGTTACCAAGAGGTGGACGAGGACCCTTCAAACCAAAGTCTGAACGATCAGATGGCGATGCCGAAGGTGTGATACTTGTTGACTTGTCGAAGGGTATTGTGGAAAAGCACTGTTAAAATTTCACAGAAGAATCCTCCTTCATCATGGTAATGCCCCTGCTTATTCCGCTTCTTTGACAAAGTCAACTGTGTGAGAATTTCGTTGGGAGTTGATCTCTCCCCTTCCACCCATCCATACAGTCCTGACCTAGCTATATCCAACTTTTTTTTGTTTCCAAACCTTTAAAAAAGGCATGATGGGTACTCATTTTTCTTCTGTTGATGATGTTAAAAGAGGTTTTAACTTGGTTTAATTCTGTCTTCACTTGTATAAAAATGGTTTAAATGGATCGTATCATTTCTTGCAAAAGTGTTTGGACTTCAATGGATCTTATATTTGACATAAAATTTAATTTATTTTTGTTTTAATTTTATTATAATTTCCTACGAACGTTTTTGAAGGCTCCTTTTATACCTTAGGCAAAGCGTGTCGATACAGTGGGTTGTATCTCTGAAAAAACTCTTTCCTCCAGTCGGCTTAGTTTATCGAGGTGGCTCGGCAAAGGGGATACAAAACAATGTCTCCGACTTAACAACATTTTAACCTTCGCCCTAATTTGCATTAAAGTTATTTTGTGGGCTTCTTTTTTTAGGTTCGACATCAGCCTGAAAAGACCTTGCCTGATATTCAGACAACTGAGTTCGCACTCAAGTGGGTAAAACGTCGAGCGGAGAACCGGAAATTGAGTGTCCGTGACCCGGAAGATTCGACGGAGAAACAGGATGATTCAACGAAGCCATTCTTCCTCGCCGTTGGCTTCCACAAACCGCACATTCCTCTTAAATTTCCAATGGAGTTTTTGAGTAGGTTTGATTCATTGTTGCATAGGGGCGTTTTGAAGTGCCTGGCATATAATGCAACCACTCGTGGTTGGGGTCAAATTTTAAATTGTAGCTTTCCACTAAGATAGCCCTCTTACTCTGTGAATGGGTGGTAAATGTACATAACAACAGAACCATCTGCCTCCCCATCTTCCGACTATCACTCGTCCTCTCCCTCTTCATCGTCTCAGTTGTTTCCATGCTGCACGACCCTTTGACTTTCCTTGCCACATCTCTGTTTTTCTTACCCCTTTCCCGTCCATCGAGTCCTTATTTTAACCCCCCCGCCCTCTACTTTTGCTTTCCACCAAACTGTAAGCGCCCTTTCCAGTAGCTCCAGTCACCCTGTTTAATCCGCCCCCTGCCTTAAGAAGTCGTTATTCTTTAGAGCCCAGTACTCATCGTCCAATCATCGGCGGCGTTGTCACGATCCAGCACCCTGGCCAAACTGATGCCAGGTTATCATCTTTCCCTGGACCTTGGAAACATTGTGGAGAACCTCCTCTAATGGCGGGTCTCCCTTTACTTTCTTAGGGGCCCGTCCAAGAGTATCACGGAGGGGAAGAAACGCCTATGGGTTTGGGGGTTTTATCCCTTTTGTAGAGTTATCTCCTGACGACTTTTCTAGCGCTGGGTCCACCCCTTTGTTTTCTTAGGTTGCCTCAATAACACGGCGATATTGAGGACGAGTCGCCTCGGTTCCCGGCCTCCTGATGGAGGCAAGTGAACCGTTTTAACCTCCTGAGAGGGGTAAAGAGCGGTGGTGTCGTCCCCTGTATTTTACCAAGCCGCCTCGGAGTCTCGAGATTCGTCACTTTGATTGGAGCCGGCATGCCTACGCTCCCCTTTTCACAATGGAGGCCCACAAGCCGGACCCAATGACGTTTTGATGGTCCATAATTTCTTTGTATCCCCGGGTGAGATAACCGACCTCTGGGGGGGGGGGGTAGCATCATGGAGGGTCTTAATGAAGTGGAAATGGTCCCGAAAGTGCTCCACGCCAGATGATAGGGTATTACAAGGGGGCGAACAAAAACTCGATTGGAGGTTCGGATGACTCACAAGGAGAGGACGGACCTTCACTGGTTGGTGCGTCTGTGTCGGCCAAATTCTTGTCCATCTCTGAGAATGACATGGCTGAGGCATTTTCGCCCCGCCTCGGGGCCCCTTGTGAGAGGTGGAGAAAAGCGTGCTCGCTTCCCGCCTTCCCCTATAAGGAAGAAAAAAAAAATAATGGGTTCCTTTCTTTCGGCGCGGGAGGAAGCTCCGGGGATGTACAGCTCTGGAGCTTCCTCAAACCCGTCCCAGACGGCTATTATTGGTGCTCTTCAGACACTTAATGGCTCACCTGTGAGACTGACACCGCACTCTATCATGAATTTCGTTAAAAAAAATTGGATGGTTTTTGTTTCCCCTGGCCGCTGTGCTGACGGGACTCCGTGCCGCGTCCAGCCCCAGCTTAGTCTCTTCTCATTTCTGACACCCTACCTTCTTACCCTGCTTCCACACTTTCCCTACAATCTCTCCCACAACTTTCTCTGGTTAGTCAATAATTTTGCAGGGTAGAGCAGACCAGCTTCCCCCGATCGGGGCTGGGGTTGAGAGGGGACAACGCCCCCTTCCCCCTGAGCTCCGGTTTTGGGTGGTAGGTTTTTAACAACCTCCCTCACCTTCCTCGTATATGTACTCTCTCTTTTCACAGTCTATCAATTTTACACACAGCCCAAGGTTGCGCTGCTATGCTGATGGGCTACCTGGCCACTCCGCGGGAGGAGTGGCCTCTAATGGTGGAGGTTGGCTTTGCCGGCCCCGTATTCGCCTCTCTCAGAGCGGGCTACTGCGCGGAGTGGTGAGCATTTGCATCCCGTAATAATAATACGGTCCCCATGCCCAATGATGAAAATTATTTTTCACACACCCCCTCTACCGCATTTAACATCCTCGGAGCCGCCCTCGGGCAGCTCCACAGTGGAAAGGGAAGTCCTCCCCACCCCTCACTGTGCTTTCTCAAGTGCCCCCAAAACTTTTTCATCCCCAGAGAGGAGGCTTACTTCTCTCCTAGGCCTACGGGTGCAGTGGACTTCCCCCCCCCCCATCTTTTCGACAGTGGCATTCCCTCCTTTACTTTCACAATGAACTGCCAAGAGAGCAGGCAGGTGACCCATAATTGACCGTTCCCAGTGGGAGCGGCTCGATTTGGTCAACCCCCTTAGGAGAGCAAGGGATAACAGGGCCCATCGGCCCATGCCTCCTAATACCCTGCTTGCATGCATGTTGAGTTTACACGGGGTCAGTGTGCCTGCTCCCCCCCCCCTCCTTTCTTTCCCGCTGGATGGCTGGTTCACTGGCATTAGACGAGAAAAAAAGAACCGGATGAGATCTGTGATGTCTGGTGGGTGGGGGCACCTGGAGGCCCCCTGAGGAGATCCAGCCTCAGATGGCAGGATCTTCCATGGGGTCGAACCCGAGCTCGGTGCCAAGCACAGAACCAAAGTCCGCCCCTGTGCAAGCTTCTCAGACGGCTCTGGCCCCCAAGGACTCGGACTCACAAGGAAAGGAGGGATCTCCTCCCCCGGCTGATGCCCCTTTGACAGCCAAGACCTTCTCCATTTCATAAAAGGATCTTGTTAGGCCGGTCCATCTGGCCTAAGGGCTCCTTCCGGCGGAGAAGAGAAGCGGGTTCATTCCTCACTCACCTCTCCTAAAAAGAAAAACAAGGAAAAGACTCGGGGATCCTCTCCCTCCGCGGGAGCCCGGGGGACGTCCGAGTCCCCTGCTCTTTCGGTAAGCGACCAGGCTGAGATCGGGGCGTCCGGTCCGGTGTTCCCCGAGGAGAGGGCTCCCAGGAAAAGACTAAAATCGCAAGTCCGCTGAGCGGAGCCTCGATTACGTCGGGGTCCCTCATTAAGAGACTAGCTAGCATTTTCGAGCCCACTGGCTTCAAACACTTTCTGGTTGTTCGCTTCACTGATGGCAGCATGTTAAACAAGGGCAACATGTTCCATCAGAGAGGTGTACTAGTTAGCTTGCTTGATAGAGAGCCGAAGGTGACCCCTTTCTCTGACGTGAGCCTTCTAGCGAATGCGTCAGACCCCTCCGAGGCGGCGAAGACTAGTGCTCTTTGGACATTTGATGGCACGCCAGTGAGTGTGACGCCGCACTCTACCGTGAACTTGGTGAAAGGATTAGTTTATGTGAGTAAACTCATGAACTACTATATAGATGACATCACATTAAAGCTGGTGACCATGGAGCGGTCAAGGTCGAATGTGTGATGAGAAAACGGAGATGGGCCTCAAAACCCACCACTATACTCTTCGTCACGTACGACTGTGACAGACTCCCTGAGTCGGTGTGTGCTGGTTGGTATCACTACCGCATAAAGGCATTCGTGCCAGTGTTGCGGAGTGCTACTACTGCCACCGCTTCGGCCCTATGAATTCCTCCTGTAGACGTGCAAAGTCACGGTTACTCGAAGTCTGTAAGTCGCTCTAAGGCCGCACACTAAGCAATGTGGTGCGTATCTCCTTGAGAAGGAAATCCTGGCTGTTCAGGCCCAGGATTGTCTCATTGCGCGAGGCTAGGGACTTGGTCCTGGCTCTGCCTGTGACGTCTTATGCCTCAATGTTAAAAAAGACGCCCTTTGCTCCTGGCCCTTCCAGGCCTACGAGCACGGTCGTTTCCGCACCCATTCGGAACTCTTCTGCTGATTCTATCCACTCCGGGCGCTTCCCTGGTACACCTAGCGGCACAAAGACTTCACACCCAGCCCCGGCAAAACCAGGGCTTGCCCCCTTCTCCTAGTGTGACCGTCTGCCGGAAGGCGAAACGGCTGCGCGCCTCCACCGAGTCGTTAGATTCAGGACGCAAAGGCCCTGAAGTTGGTTGTGAAGTCGTCTTCCCGGGTTCCTAAAGCTGCTCCCTGAAAGGACAGCACCAAAGGAACTTCAGCTACTACGCCGACACCCAGTGCTAGGCTGGGTACTCGAAGACGGTGGATCTTCCAAAGGAGGGATCCCCACCTCCGAAGCCGTCCTGCATGCCTAAGGTTTCGAGGCGAAGAGAGTAAAAGACTCGCATGGCGAGCCCAACCTCCCCCCGATGTCTAGATAGGCGATAGCGCCTTCAGCGCATTGTCCGCCTAACAGCGCCCGGAAATCTGCCATTCTCGTGAGGGTCTTCTCTTCGAAGAGCCCCCGAATCTCCTCCGAGCTAGGCCTGAAGGGCATATCCCTTCAATGGAATTGCTGTTGACTCTGGGCCAACTGGAAGGAGCTGCGGAGTCTCCTCCCGTTTTCCCTTAGCTATCTTTTTGCAAGAGACCATGCTCTGCCCACCCTCCCGGAGTATAAGGGTTTTGCGACTCTACCACCACGGAAAGAGGGCTGGGCAGAGGATGCGCGATTTACACCCGACATGATGAAACCGTTCTTCTCTTTGCTTTAGATACCTCCTTTCAGGCAGTAGCTGGGCAGCTGCACCTGAATAGGAGGTACGAGTATACTGTTATTTCCGCGTACATTCCACCGTCAGGCGACTTCGACGCGGTTGACTTCCGCCGCGTCGTGGCACGGTTGCCGAGGCCCGTTATCTTGCTGGGGGATTTGAATGGGAGAAACACCCTATGGGTAGACTACTCGATCAATTCCAGGGGTCAGCTCCTTGCCGACCTGATCGACGAGCCTGATTTTGTGTGGAGGTATCCGATGACAACCATGCTAGTGATCACTTTCCTATTCAAATGTCATTTTCTGGTCCTCTGCCCCCCCCCCCCTCCCCCGAGAGTCCTCCCCGGTGGTGCTTGGCGTGGGCGCGGTGGCCGCATTTCAGGAAATGACTGATTTCTCTGTCCCAATCTAGAAGGCCGTTGAGTTCTTCTCTGGCAACCGGAGAATGTTAGATTAGCTTTTGTTCTAGACAGCCGAGGCCATCTGTCTTCTGCACAGTGCGGCTTCAGCAGGTCTCCACGTCGGATGCTCTTCCCCGACTGGAAATCGCCGTATGCGAAGTCTTCCTTCGTAGACAGCATTATGATACGGTGTTTTCGATCTGGAGAAGCCCTTTGATCCCGCATGGCGATACGGTATCATGGAGACTCTCCATGAGATGGGGGCGAGGAGACGCCTCCCAATGTTTATATCTGAATTTTTGCGAGATCGTCGATTCCGCCTACTGGTGGGGGAAGCCCTCTCCAGCACAATAGAGCAGGAAGAGGGTGTCCCGCAGGGAAGTGTCCTCAGTGGCACTTTACCCTGAGCATCAACGGCATCACCTCGGTGCTTCTAGAAGATGTTCTCGCTACGCTCTACGTGGACGACCTTTCGATCTCTCTTGGTGCAACCCAGATGCCAACTCTTGAACGTCGAGTCCAACTGGCATTGAACCGCATCTCTCGCTCTGCGGAAGCGCACAGGCTTCTGTTTTCCTTGGCCAAGTCTAATGTGTTGCATTTTATCCGCCATTCATGGCTTCACCCTGATCCAGACTTGTTTCTCAATAGGGGACGCCTCACCTGGAAGGCTCATATTCGCAGTCTTAGGGTCTCTTGTACCCGCGTCATGGTTATTCTTCGTTCAGTGACGTTCAGCGCTTGGGGCGCTGGTAGGACTACTGCTTTACTTTTTTATCGATCCTTTGTTCGTTCGAAGCTCAACTACGGATACAAGTTTATGCATCGACAGCCGAAAGTGTATTGTGGAAGGTGGACTAAATCCGCCACACGAGCCTTCGTCTACCGACCGGTGCCTATGCAACCGAGACACGCCAGTCATACCCTGAGCCCTTTGGGTTTAGGGCTAGGAAACCTATTCGAGGGTATGTATAGCTCTCGGGCCAGTGGCGCCCCTGGTTCTGCCCAGGCCGCCACCCTGGAGGGTGCCACCTTTGACCATTTGTTGCCATGCCTCTGCTCCCAAAGCTTCTACAGCGCCGGGAGTATTGCGTTCGGCCTTTTTGTAGCACACTTTGTGTCACGCTAGAACCGTGACAGTGTATACGGATGGCTTCAAGTCGCAAGAGGGGTCGGTTTCCACGCCGTATCCCCTCTGTTTGAAGTTAGCGGGGCTCTGCCACGCGCTGCGTCAGTCCTCACGGCCGAGCTGGTTGCAATACACCGCGACTCAAAGCGCCCTGAGTGCTCTCGGGGCATTGAAATGTCCGCATCCTCTGGTTCGCGATATCCGTCACCCGACGGTTTGGGCGAGCCGGGCGGATGTCGAGATTATCTTCTGCTGGGTTCTTGGATATTTAGGAATTGCTGGGAATGAGCACGCCGATGAGGGCGCAATAGAGTCCGTGAGGACTGGGCGACCCGACCAGCTTTTCACTCTTCCTCACTCCGACTACATGGCAGGAATACGGGCTGCCCTCCGGGCGGCTTCGCAAAGAAGGTGAGAGACGGTCCAGGGTAACTTAAAGTTGCGTGACATTGCGCCGCCACTGTTCCCATGGACCTACCCCCTAATGCCGCGACGGCTTCATGTTGCTTTCAGCGGTATCCGAATTGGACACTCGCGAGTCCCACCGGCATTTGATGGGGCGCTCGCATGTTCCTTACTGCGACGACTGCGTTGTCCCCGAGACTGTTATGTACATTCTTGTTGAATGTCCCAGTCTGGGTGATCTTCGCGCACGTTACTTGTCTCGATTGCAGGACGAGCCTGGTCGCTACCGTTTATCCCTTTTACTTGGGACTGGTTCGTGCACATCAACTTGTGGACTGCACGACTCTTTGGGGGAGGCGTGCCTCCTCCACTTTATTTGAGATTGTTGTGGGTTGCTTGCTCCTGCGCCGGGGGAGGTGGGCCTACCTCCGACGCTAGACACGCTTCCTTCTTGTTAGTTTTTTTCTTTGTTTTGGTTTTGTTTTTAGCTTATGATCTTTTAATCCTTATTTGTTATTTGCATGTTATTTGTTTTTTTTTAATATAGCCTAGTCGTATGCTGTAGTCAGTACGGTGTCTTATGCCTAAGTAGGCAGTCACCAGACGGGCTCCTTAACCCCGTGCCTTCCGCACATCTCCTCTTTCGAGCTTGCTGGTCGATCTTCAAGAAATGTTGCTTGCTCTGCGCCGTGCAAAGGGCACTATGCGATTGTACATGCGGAGTCGGCGTCTCTCTCTGTTACCAACCGCTCTCATCGCATCCGCACCTGATCTCTTCCTTGCCTATGCCGCCGAGAGACGCCAGTCATACCCTACGACCCTCTGGTTCTGTCCAGGACGTCACCCTAGATCGTACTACTTTTGACTATTTGTCGCTACGTCTCTGCTCCCAAAGTCTCCACACGCCAGGAGTAATGTGTTCGACCTTTTTGGTCTACACGAGGAGGGAGTCGGTTTTCACGTCGTATCCTGTTCTTTTGAAGTCAGCAAGGCTCTACTCGGTGCTGCAACTGCAGTGCCGAGCTGGATGCATTTCACCGCTAGGCACAGGAGATAACGCCTTGTGCCCAGTTCGGAGACCGGATCTTAATCTATAGCGACTCACAAAGCCTCCCGAGTACTCCAGGGATCATTGGAATCTCCGCAGCCACCTTGGTTCGCAGTAACCGTGACGCCACGGTAACTCATATCTCTTGGGCACTTTGGAAAGTCGCCCCCCTACAAAGAACGAGAGACAACCGACATCAAAGCTACCGCCTCTGCCAAAGGTTTGAAAAAAAATCGCTCCAATGTCGAGCCAACCTTCCTCAGTAAGCACTCGAAGATATTGGCCCCTTCTACATCCAACAGCTCCCGCAGTTCTGTCTCTAAGAATGCTACAGACATTCCTGTGAGAATCTTTATATCGAGGAAGGGCCCTTTTCTCATTTGAGTTAGCCTTGGAGGTATATCCTTCAATGGAATTGCCATAAACTTATGGCTAACTGGTAGGAGCTCCTGAGGCCCGTCTCTTCATGCTCCCATCAACCTATTTGTCTTCAGGAGAGCATGTTGAACGCATGTTCACTGCCCACCCTTGCATCAGGGTTTGCAGCCCCACCACCACAGGATGGGGGTGGAGCATGTCGATGCTCAATTTAGACCTAACATGATATCTCCATTGTCATTCTGGCTTTATATACCTCCTTTCAGACTGTAGGAGTGCATTTACACCTGGGTACGTGGTATACTTTTATTTCCACCTTCAGCCGACTTCGACTCGGGGGAGAATTCCGCCGTGTCGTGGCATGGTTACCAAATCCCTTCATCCTCCTCTGAGATTTGAACGGTTGCCTTCCCCTCTGGAGAGACTACACGATCAATCACACGGCCCAGGTCCTTGCCGACCTGATCGAAGAGCTGGAGGTGGGTGTCTTAAAAATGGAAGAATTCATGCATAATTGTCCGTGAACTGCTTCATTTTCTTGCCTAGCTCGCCCGGCGCACAGCCTTATTTTGGGTGGTAATGATCAATACTTCCCCATCCCAATTTTTTTTCTCGGTCGCTGCTACCTGAGAAACCGCTTCAGTGGTGCTTGGAGGGAGCACGGTGGCCTGCATTTCAGGTCCAAGCTTAGCCAGTCATGCCTTAAACTTTGCGCGTTCTGTGCCATGAAATTACTTAAAGAATTTAGTTAAATTTTGTCTGATGGCGCCTTCGACAGCACCTGGCTTATTGCGTTAGAATTTCTTGGAACATCCATCCCGTAACGCCGAAGCCTTCCCTCTGTACACCGATGACTCAAAGTCTTACGGGGATGAGAGATTGTAACCTCCCTCCGGTTTGAAGCCGGCGTGTCTCTTTCGGGCCCTACGACTGTCTTCATGGCTTTATTGGTTGCAGCAATATACCACTCGCTACCGGCGATTGCGCGCCATTCCCGACTTTAGACCCTTTTGGTATTCATAGTGACTTACAAAGGGCGTTAAATGCGCATTAGTCATGGCAACCTCCGCATTCCCTAGTTCTTAATATCCGTAGTGCCATTGCTGATGCGACTCTGGAGGATGTGCAGGTTGACTTCTGCTGAGGTTTTGGCGATGTATCGGTTGCTCGGAACGAGCGCGCTCATGAGGGTCCATGGCTGTCTGCACAGATGGAGCAACCGAGTTGTGTTTCGCTCTTCCTGACTGACTATATGGCACGGATCATTCTGCTCAGTCCTTCGGCCTGCATGGCAAAGGCGAAACGAGACGGCTGTCGGGAATTTAAAGTTGCTTGACCTAGTGCTCCGACTTTCCCTCTTTGCTTACCCCCTTATTCCTCGACGGTATCAAATCATTTTCTGTCGTCTCCGAACCATACACACTTGCGGTACGCAACGCCATCTGATGGAACGCTCCTCTGAACCTTTCTGAGATCACTACTTGGTACCCCAAGTCTGAGGTACCTCTCCATCGGCTAAATATTTTTCCGGTGACCAGCCGCTATTTGGCGCTCACTCGTTTAATGCTCTTGAAAGACAAAAAACAAAACAAAAACCCTCTCCTCTCTCATCCCCAACGATAATTCTGCACTTTCCTGTCAGCCAAGTCCGGCCAAAAGCCCGGATCCCCTATCTCTTGTGAGAGGTCTAGACCTACCCTTGTCCTTGATGCTGTACAAGACGGCCTACCGGTGTTTTCCTGATTCTCTTCTCCCTCGGGTGTTCTTCGCAGTTTCCAGAACTATATATCATCTTGAAACTACCTTATCCGCTCACTCCCTTCCCATATCTACCTGATTTCCTGGACCATCTTCTCCTCACTGTCGCAGTATCCTGTCCTGGCCAGGTGGACCCTGTCCTCACAAGGAAAGGTGGATGGCATGAAGCCTCGCATGCATAGGGTGTTATGTGAAAATGACTGTATAGACTGGTGAGTGAAGTGGGTGTGGATATATTCCTGGAAGCTGGTTTAGGGTGGGAGAGTAGTTGAGTTTTTCTCGTTTAGTATAAATTGCATGTTTGTTTTTTTCTTTTAAGGGAGTAGGTGTTCTGCCTTGTAGTTTACTGGATGCTTTTTCTGACGGCTGTGACAGATATTTGTGGGCCCTCATTTGAAGGTGATCGTTGACCTTGAGGACTTTGGTTTCAGTGTAGGTGGTCAGTGGTTTACAAATGTTTCAGGAAGTTTTAATGCATCATCCTGGCCCATGTATTTTTTTGGCAACTCTTTCCAGACTGGATTTTTGTTTGGCCTCCGTTTTTTCCTCTCTACTGTATGAGTGTGCCCTGTTTACATCAATTTCCTTTTCCCTCCTAAATTAACAAACCCCCATTTTAGGTCTCTATCCCATCCACTCCGTCCCTCTTCCCCCAAATCACCGACGTCCTCGAGGCCTTCCGATTGTCGCTTGGAATCCCTGGAACGACTTAAGACGCAGAGACGATATCGCCGCTCTAAACGTCTCCTTCCCATTTGGGCCGATGCCTGATTTCTACTCAAAGTGAGTACTGGTGATCTTTAAATAAACTTCATAACACCTGGCGTGTAGTCGCTCCACACTGAGAACCTAGCACTCTTGAAAGCAAGTGAGGAATTTTATTCTGAATACCATTTAAACACTCGGCCATTGGTTGGGAAGATTTACCATTTCAGGATCAATGATGCTTGTTTTATCTTTGATTTTCGTATTTTTCTTCGTCGGCCTTACTCAGGGCTCAAGTTCAGCGTGAGCTCCGAGCCACGCGTTGCTAAATAACAACCGCAAAAAAAGATCGATCAAACTCGGGACACTATCCACCGAGTAATCATACCTCGTGCGCCTTAACTTAGCTCAAGTGGAGGGCAGCATTTCCAGTCAACTGGGTTCTAGCCCATTGAAAAGTTAGAGGGTGCTAAAGTATTCCAGGTTGCCCGTTTAATGAAACTTATAAGTGGCATAGACAGGGCAGTTTATTATGAGCCTGGCTATTTGCCATTGTCTTTTTTGAATCTTTATACGAGTATCCTGTAAATTCACACGTTTTGAGTTTTTACTTTCATTTGCACACGTTTCTAACATGAGAATCTGCTTACACATTCTCGTTTTATTTTTATATTAAACTACACAACATAGATTAAGAGCCCACCTTCTTTCGCTATACATGCAATGTATCCATAACCCTATATTTTAAGAACGAGACTTTTTGAAGGTGTTTGAATAAGATTTTTTCTTTTAGTTCGGTTGTCACCTAACTATATTTAATTTTTTTAGCAAAGTTATTTCTAATAATTCCTTTATAAGAAGAAGAAGAAAAGAAGAAGAAGAAGAAGAAGAAGAAGAAAAGAAAAGAAGAATGTTCAGGGTGTTAAAATAAAGAGTCTATAAAGGAGATTAAAAAAAGGCGGTTAAGATTAGCAAATAAGGCTGTAGGCCACACCCCGCAGGGGTGCCTGTGTAACCAAGCTCTTCCTGTTAAGAAAGAGAACAGCGGCTTGTCTTTTTTATATTTTCACTGGCATTAATTTCACCATGAACCTTTTCAGGAATTATTAAGTGGAGTTTTTATTAATATATATATATATATATATACCGGGTGTTTAAAAAAAAATTGATCATTTTGCAATCTAGTAACTTTGCCAGTTCCCATTCAAATGACTTCAAATTTTCACAGCATGTGTCAAAACAGGTCAAAATTTTATGTTTAATGTTTGATGTTTTTATCTCTACAAGTATAGAAATGCCATTCACTGGAAGTGAAAAGCTCAAACACACTCGAACAACAGTCGAACAAGACTGTGCAGCATGCATTTGTGAGAGTGTTCTCTAAACAGTCACCAACGGCAATGCAGATTTGGATATGACACAAAAGAATTCAAAGAGGAAGGCTGTCTGTGCTGTACAAAAGGATCTGGACGACCAATAACATCGGAAGAGACGGTCGAGCGGGTTCGCCAAAAACTTTTGCGAAGCACCAAGAAGTCCATATGAAAAACAAGTCTGGAAACACAGTTTCCTCCAACGACAGTTTGGCGCATCCTGAGGAAACACTTACTAATGAAACCCTACAAGCTGCAACTAGTTTAGGCCATAACGGCAGATGACAAGCGAAAGCGAAAACAATTCTGTGTTGATATGCAAGACAAACCTGAAGAATACAAGTTCAAGGAATGTCTTGTTTTCAGTGATGAGGCCACACTTCATACGAATGGCAAAGTCAATAAGCATAATGTTCGCATTTGGGGTGAAGAAAATCCCATATGCCACAGTTCAGCACGTGAGGGACACACTGAAGGTGAATGTGTTCTGTGCCATCTCCAAGAACCATCTTCATGGCCCGTTTTTCTTTGAAGTAAATGTGACCGGCCATGTTTATCTGCAAATGCTTCAGAACTGGCTAATGGATGAGCTTATTGCAAATGAACAAGAAGGCTTCATTTTTCAACACGACAGGGTTCCACCTCACTGGAAGCTCACTGAGCTGGCTTATCTCAATGACCATCTGCGAGGGAGATGGATCGGGCGTGCTCGTGATGAAGACAATTTGCTGTTGAACTGGCCGCCACCTTCACCTGACCTGACACCTACGATTTTTTTTTCTGGGTCTATGTAAAGGGACTGATCTATATCCTCCCTCTTCCTGAAAACCTAGAGGAACTTGAGCACAATCACTACCGCACTGGAGACTGTTACCAATGACATGCTGCAGCGTATTTGGGGGGAGCTGGACTACCGACTTAACGTTTGCTGTGTCTCAGGCGGTGCTTATATTGAACATTTGTGAAGTCATTAATGGAATCCACATACCTTTGATTTTATCATTCAAATTTGGAGGAATAAATCTTATGTTACTTAACATTAAGCCTGTTTAGTTTCATTTGCCTTGACTATGTAGTTTCTGTGATATTTACATCTCAAATGATATCAAATCTTTTGAAACACCCTGTATATAATAACCAACGAGGAACATCTCAGGAATCTTATTCTGAGCAAGAATAATTTATTATTCCAGACATTTCGGAACAAACCCTGTTCCACCTTCAGTGGCTACAGACAATAAATAAAATGTTATAACAAGTGTATCAGACACATTTAACAAACTATCAGCCGGAAAAAGAGCACACCAAGTTCACTAAATTATACACTGATCCCTTCAAACTTATTCTTAAGTTTGAGGACAAAATTAAAAATTCTCTACGATATCTTCCAACAGAGAGCATTTTAAAAGACTATTATCATTCCCTGTTTGCATCTGGCCCTAGACCTGGAATTGTATATGGACTTCTCAAAATCATATGCCATCAGTACCTCTTCGTCTTATTCTTTCAGCAATAAACACAACCAATTATAATTTGGCCAAGTCTCTGGTTCCAGTGATCGATCCCCTTACTAAAAATGAATTCACTTTGCGTGACTCCTTTGAATTTGTAAATTGTATTTTTCTACTTCAATTAAGTAATTGTTCCATGGCTACATTTGATGTTGACTCTTTGTTCATGAACATACCCATTGCTGAGACTTCCAATATCATCATTAGTTCACCTTTTCGATCTACTTCATCAGTTCTTGGTTTGAGCAAAACATCGTTTGCTAAACTTTTGGACTTTGCTGTCAAAGAAACAGTATTTTTCCTTAATGGAAAACTCCATTTTCAACGTGATGGTATGGCAATGTGCTTCCCCTAAAGACTTTCATTTGCAAATTCTTTTTTATGCTTCCACAACAGGTCCTGGATTGATTGATGACTGTCCCTCTGAGTTCAAACCTCTATTTTTCAAAAGATTTTTAGATGATTGCTTTGTGATTTTTAAACACAAAGATCATGCTCCCTTATGTTTGAAATACTTAAATGAACAACATAGCAATAGCAATTTCTCAATGGACATTGAACATAATAACAAAATTTCATTTTTAGATATATTAGTGACCAGGAACGAGTCTGGGTTTTCCACTTCGGTTTTTAGAAAACCCACCCCCACCCCCACTCTTCTCGGTACTCATTTTTTTAGCAGTATTTCCCTTAAATTTTATCTCTGCCATCAAATCCAGAATCCATCGGTCCTTAGTTATCTCCTCTAATTAGTACTTTTTCAAACCCAAAGTCGGTTATTTGAAAGACTTTTTCCATTACAATTACTATTGCATCAATATTTTCAATAAACTTGTGTCAAATTTTATGAATAAAATTTTCATTCCAAAACCAAAATATTCAAACTTGTTCAAAATAGAATGTGTACATAAAATTACCTTTGCTAGACCACCTGACCTTTAAACTCAACAAAGATATCAGATCACTTTCTAGACATTATTCCCAATCTAATTTTATCATTATTAGTAACAATCCTTTCAAGTTTATCATCTTTCTTCAATTACAAGGATCCCATCCCAAAACCTGAGGTCCTCAGTTATTTACTTAAGATACATATGTGACCTGCAACAATTGCTACATTGGCATAACAACTTTGCAGCTACAACTGAGGATCTCTAAGCGGTTTCATATGGAACTGGTCGACCCATTCCAAACCAGAGCACTCCCATATTCGTTCACATATCACCAATAGTTGCCATTCCAGTGACACAGACAATTTTTTATGTAATTCCTACTGCACCAAGCTCAAAAGATTAAAAGTATTTGAATCCTTGTATATAAAAAAAAAATTGAACCCCGAATTAAATGATTACACATCATCAATCAAATTAATTTTAACAGTAAATATACTCTAACCAACCAATTCTCTTGTATCTCACTAACTCACTCTGTCATCATTCTGTTTCATACAATTAGTTGTCCCCTACAACCTCAAGAGTCCAGGTTAGTTATTGAGATTTTGCTTTTAATTCAGATCTTTCTTATTCACATAAATTGTAGTCAATGTTAATAATTTTATTTTATTCTATGTGTATATTCATTTTAGTATTTTTACTATGCTGGTTTACTATTTCTCTATTTTACTTAGTCAAACAATGTTCTATTTCCATATTATCTATATTTGTCTAGTTTTAATATTGTATAATTGTAATTAAATTGGTTCATGTCATTTTGTTTGTCTTATTCTTATTGTTTCACCTTTAGTCATATTATTTTACTCTGAGTTATTTGCTATCCATTTTGTGCTCTTTTTTCCACTGATAGGTTGTTAAATGTGTCTGATACACTTGTTATAACATTTTATTTTTATCTGTAGCCACTGAAGATGGAACAGGGTTTGTTCTGAAATGTCTGGAATAATAAATTATGATTTCTACCATCGCGTAGGTCTTCATTTTCTTGTTCAGTATAAATACAGGGTGCATAAGGTATTTGAGGACAGATTTATACTTAGACAAAAATGACTCTTAGAAACGGATAACAATGTCTTTTTTGCTGAAAAAGTTATGAGGATGAGAATAAACATATTGTTTTGTAATCTTATTCAATAAAGTCTCCTTCACTTCGATAACAGCTTCTATGCGATTTCTGAATCGCCTACATGCTAGGATCAAGTGGTTCTTGTTCATATTAGACATTAGTCTTTTAGTGATTCTTTAGTGTTATTAGGGTGCTCATTAACCTCTTTCCCAACTATGCTACATACATAGCAGACCAATGGATTAAGTTCTGGGAAGCTAGGAGGCCAAATGTTAGGGGTTATGTGATCATGAAAATTTTCTGCCATCCATTTTAGCGTTGCTTGAGCCTTGTGTGATGGTGCCGAGTCTTGTTGAAACACATAAGCCCTTTCATTGCATACATTTTGCAAACTTTGTAGATAAAGGATCTAGGGATTTTTAAAAATTGTGCTATTTTTAAATTGCTATGTTCAGCCTTTATATCACGATAATGGCGTGCCTCTTCATTTTTTGTGGAAGCATAGGGTCTGCGATTGATAATTCTGAAATATAGAAAATATAAAGTCAAATCATATGCTGCTGTAGTAAAAATCTCATCTGTCCTCAAATACCTTACACACTATATATATATATATATATATATATATATATATATATATATATATATATATATATATATATATATATATATATATATATATATTTTACAAGTTCATTTTCAAGGAATAGCATGAAAATGGAGAAGACAACCTTATATAGGGTACAAAGATACGAAGGGAATGCCCATCACATAGTACAAACCAATGGAAAAAACACAAAAACAAGACAGAAAAATACCAAGAAATAGAACAATAGGCAACTAATAAGACATATGCATCCCTAAAATGATATACATACACAACAACGCCATGTATATGAATGGAATATGGTGGGTGAAAAAAAAAACCCAAAACAAACATTTTAAATGATTATCAGAGCAAAAACATTTAGGCCTAAGAGTTAATCCACAGTCAAAACAGAGACACGTGGTGGGGGAGGCAATGCGAATGATATTACATTAATAAAGAGTTACAACAGCCTGCATTATGAAGTTATTTCATTTAGTACAAGTTATTTTAAAACAGGGTCAAGTTTAAATAAGCCAGGGGAAATATTTATATTAGGTAAGATGCCAATTAAGGAACACCTGACAATATTACTTTTTGTGAAATCAGCGGAATGATAAAGGAGTTTTGCAGAATTCCAGTCAATGAAATAACTTCATAATGCAGCCTATTATCACTCTTTATTAGTGTAATATCATTCACATGCCTCCCCCACCACGTGTCTCTGTTTTGACTGTGGATTAACTCTTAATCCTAAATGTTTTTGCTCTAATGATAACACAGGGAAACAATTTTAATCACATTTTCTGGGACTTAGATTTATTTGCCACTTTTAATTCGTTTTTTCATGCTGATTTCAAATATATAATCCATTTTTACCTACAGTTATTCTGTAATTTCTATTTTTTCGTTTCCCTGAAAACTGCCCTCCGGATGGACAGAGAGGGTACTTGTAGAAAGCAAATACTTCACAGTACATAGTAGTAAGATAGTAATAAGTGTTATTGTGCAAAATATTGACATTATTGTTTCTTTTTTCAGGTCTCATGTTAGAGGGATGGCTTTGTCAAGAGGAAATTGCATTAATGATCCAAACACCTTCTGCTACATATGTGGCTGTTACATGCTAGTTCATCAAAGGCGCAATATATCAAACTTTGTGATCCACACTTATAAGGCATATTTTTATGTTCCTCTTGGCGATCAAGATAAGAAGTGGGCCCCACATGCTGTTTGCCATAGTTGTGTGGAACATCTTCATGAGTAGACGAAAGGAAAGAGAAATGGTCTTCCTTTTGGAATCCCCATGGAGTGGTGAGAGCCAAAGGATCATGTATCGGACTGTTATTTCTGTCTGGTGAATACTAAAGGGATTGGCAAGAAAAATCTGCACAAGATCGACTACCCCAACATTCACTCGGCGATCCAGCCAGTACCTCATTCTGAGTCTTTACCAGTTCCGATTTTTGGTGGATATGCTTCCTCCGAGGATGAAAATGATGTACCTGATATGGACGTCCACAGAATGGATTCAGAGTCTGCAGATTCATCATTAGATGCTGAACAGTCATTAGCTCCTCACTGTTTCAATCAAGAGGAGTTGAATGACTTGATACATGATTTGGCGCTCTCCAAGAAAGCTGCAGAACTTTTAACCTCCAGGTTGAGTGAAAGACATCTTGACATTTCGGTACGATTATCATATTACTGAACAAGGGAGAGTACATTTTTTAAGTAAGTATTTCACTGTGTAGACTGTTTATGGATAGCTCCGAGCATAACCTCAAGTGTGTGCTTTTGTATAATGGCAATGACCTTGGTGCAGTTCCTCTCGGTCACTCTGTCAATCTGCGAGAAACTCACGATGACATAAGAATGGTCATGGATTTATTAGGTTGAGGAATAAGTTCTTGCGTTTTTTTTTAATGTTGGGTTGATTTAAATTTTGTTGATGTGATTTGTGCACATATTAAGAAACAATAATAAATAATGAGAGCAAAATTTGCAAAGGTTAGGCTACTTCCCTTAACAGCGTAGACTATTAGGCTTTTGCTTAGGCTACATCTTGAAGTTGAGTAATAAGTCATTGCGGTTTATTTAAAAGTTGTGTTAATTTAATTTTTGTTCTGTACCCTCAAAATAAAATGTCAAGTTGAAAGAAAGGCGCATTTTCGACACTAGTTGTTATTCATTTTCAATTGAGACGGGAACAATGCAAACGCAGCCAAAGCTCGTCACGATATTTGTGATGTGTCCAAAGAAAATGCTTTATCAGAAAGGACATTTCAATGGTGGTTTTCACGTTTCAAAACCGGTCATTTCAATCTTAATGAGGAAGAACTTTCTGGTCGTCCAATTAAGTTAGATGGAGATTGATTAAATGACCTTCATGAAAATCCTCATCAATCGACTAGAGAATTGGCTGTACAATTGGCGTGTGATCAGAAAACTGTAGTGAATCACCTTCACTCGATGGGGAAAGTTAAAAAACTCAGTGCATGGGTTCTGCACGCTTTGAGCGAAAGCAACAAACTTCAATGCTCCACGATTGCCGCAGCTTTGCTCGCTCGTCACAAGGCTACTCGTGGATATAAGGCCAGATTTCTTCACCACATCAACACTGGCGATGAAAAGCGGTGTGTTTATGTCAACATGAACCAACAAAAACATTGGCTTAGCCCCAATAAAAAACCACTTCCGCGATTAAAGCAAGGACTTGATCCACGAAAGACGATGATGTGTGTGTGATGAGATTGTGAAGGCATCATTCTTTATGAGCTCCATGCGAACAACGAGATTGTCAATGCAGAACTCTACATTCAACAAATGTATCGACTCGCCGAAGCTATTCGTGAAAAGCGACCTCATTGACGTTATGGGTTCCTTCTGCAACACGACAATGCTCGTCCTGACATTGCCAATAGGACAAAAGACGCCATCCAAACGCTTAATTGGGGGAAAATCCTGCTGCATCCTCCTCTATATTTGCCAGACTTGGCTCCATCGGATTTCCATATGTTCTGATCGCTCTCCAACAATTTGCGCGGCGTTTCGTTCAATAATGATGTGGAATTAAGAACCTGGTTAGACGAATTCTTCTAGTCAAAATCCAGTGATTTTTATTGCAGAGGCATCGAAAAACTAGTTGAACGTTGGGAAGAAGTCGTAAATAACAAGGGAGAATACATTATTGATTAAATTGCATATTTTTATCAATTAAAAATGAAGTTTTTCTAAAATTGTTAATGGTAATGAATAAATTTGATAAAACTGCCAGAACTTATTGCTCAACCCAATACTTAAGTACCATGAACACAATTGGATCATATGTGTAGACTTTAAGATGGTCAACTTCCTCCTTGGCCAGCAGAAGAGATATACAAAGTTTCCATGCTATATCTGTATGTGGGACAGTTGAGCCTGTGACAAACACTGGTCCTAAAAAGATTGGCCAGTTTGGGAAACTTTGGAAGCAGGAATGCCAAACATTGTTAATGAGCCAATCGTAAGTCGAGAGAAGATCATTTTTGCTCCACTTCATCTCAAACTGGGGTTGATGAAGCAGTATGTCAAGGCATTGAGCACTGACAATGATTGTTTTCAGTACATAGTATCAGCGTTTCCTGCTTTGTCATATGAAAAAATAAAAGTAGGAGTATTTGATGGTCCCTAAATCCAAAGACTTCTGAGAAATTTTAGATTCGTGAACACCATGAATGAAAAAGAGAAGGCAGCCTGGCTCTCATTTTCTGCCATTGTTCATAACTTCTTGGGAAACAAAAAAGCTCATAACTACCAGGATCTGGTTACTAATATGCTTTTAGCATATTGTGATCTGGGATGCAACATGAGTGTGAAGCTGCATTTCCTAAATAGTCACCTTGACTGATTCCCAGAGAATCTGGGAGCCATAAGCGACGAACAAGGGAATGCTTCCATCAGGATTTGATGACAATGGAAGAGTGCTACCAAGGTCACTGGAATAGACACATGATGGCGGACTACTGCTGAACGATTAGAAGAGATCAGCCAGAGAAGGGTTACAAACGCAAATTTGTGCCCAATTGAAATCAAGAAGAGGTCCTCCAGCCGGACGTACGGTCATTAATAAATTAGCATCTATTTGATTACAGTACTTGTAATCCTAATGTGTAATTCAAGTTTCTTCTCAAATGTAATAAAATGTTTGTGCAAAAAAGCCTGCTTTCCCAAAAATAACTCAAAAGGATGATTAAAAATTACTTCAGGGCATGATGATAGGTACTGCTCTCCTTATCGATTTTTCCTTCTTCCACACTATAGTCCACTCCAACTCCAATACACTGATCTTGAGTAGCTTACACTCAGTATCAAGTTATTGGATGAGGAAATGAGACGCAGTCACCCAAATCAAAGAGTTTCGGAGGTTACTCCACTCAATCCCAACATTCCCATATGCAACACAACACCTTTCGCATACAGACACACTCACCACAGCTGGTCATTCATTCTCATTGTTATCTGTAAGCGCTTTCACACTAGGGTTTGTTACGCATCAATGCCACTAAATACTGCCCCCTTCCCTTTATGCCTTATCATGCACAAAGCCACCATTTTTTTTCATCACACCAAATTGGCCCTTCACTGCTTTAGTATTCATCCAGTTAAGGTTTATCCATAGGAAAGACCTGGAGCATGCCCCCTCACAAGCTCTTCCATGCACACTTATCCAGGCATTATCCACTTGTCCCCCGCTCAGCCTTTTATCTCTCAAACATTCATTTACATATTAAATCCATCTTTTAAACGATCTTCCAACACTTCTCATACCCTCACACTTATCTTCTCTTCAAGTGGATCTATCCATTGTTCTTACATGTCCATACCACTTCAGAACACACAACCTCATTTACACCTTTCCTCATGCCATAAATACCACTTACACAATCATTCTTCTGGAATTTTATGACCCTATAAGCTCCTATACTTTCCAAGGCATTGCAAGGCCATAATATCCTTCCAATGGTTCCTTTTTCTATTAAATCTATGGCCACGACAGAGAGAGAAAAGCAATGCGTTCGGGAGAGATGTCGCCTATAAGCGTGGCCTCGTCCCACCATGGTGCATGGGGGAGGAAAATAAAGAGGTAGCCCACTGAATAGTGGAGTGGCCCCCTTTCACCACCGCTCACTGATAAAGTGCTTCCTCTTTGCGAATTATGACATACTGCGAGGGCCGAAAGCTCAGTCTGCGGGAGGTATTAGTTTAGGGATGTGCTTGGCTACCGACACTCATCACGTCCAGTGCTACGCCGGCACCATTCTTTATAGTTCAAAGCCGCCGAGTACGGAGGGTGGGTTGCCAAAGCCTTTTTTTGATTACATCTGCAGGCCGATATATGTGTAAATGATACCGTCCAAGCAAGGGACGTCATAGTATCTTTTTATATGTCACTATGGTCACAAAAGAGGGGAATACCAGAAATGTGCTCCTAGGTGAATGCAGAGCAGCCTCTAAGTACGTCTTCGTCCCCACTAGATTCCGCGGGAGAACGAGGTGACTAAGCACCACCTTCAAGGAGGAAACCGCCTCCCCCTTATACTTTCTCAGGGGCCCCTCCAAACTCTTAGAGGAGAGGCAGGCTTCCCTTCTATGTCTATCGTTAAGGGAGTTTACTCCTTACCCCTTTCCTCAGTCACCCCTGACTAATCTCAAGTTAAGTTAGCAACGTCCCTCTTTCTCTTTCACAGGGGGTCTGCTAAAAATGACAAGCAAAGTACGTGGAACAGCGACGCAGGATTACGCACTCCCGATGGGAACATCTAGATAACCCGAATACCCTTAGAGTAGCGAGGGGCTATGAGGGTCCATTGAGCCACGCCCCCTCCCTAATTGACTTGGATATTGGGACCTTGAGGCTGGTGTGCCGGCCTCCAAATTTTCCCGATGTAGGTTGACTCGCTGGGCCCATCTCCTGACTTACAGAATACCAGCAGGCCATAAGCCTAGTGAGTCCTCTGTCGAGATCCCAGAATCCTTGGGGCGGCGACATGGCTAGATGGTGGTCCCTCTCGAGGTGAGCGAAGAGCCGAAGACACCCCCTTTGGTTGGATGGCAAGGTTTTTCCCCAGAGACACCACCAAGCCTAAGTCCACTCCTGGGCGAGATCCTTCGAGGAGAACACGCGCCCCTCTCATTCCGCTGGTGCCCCACGCGCAGCCGAGTCCTCTTTCATTTTGGAGAAGAACCGGGTCGAGTCTTTCGGGTCTGGCCTCGATGCACGCTCCGCCATCCTATCATAAGAACAAGCAAAGACAAAAACTAGGAGATCCTCTCCTTCCGAGGAGATCTATTGGGATAAGGGTCCACTGAATATTTGGCAGTTAACCAGGCAAAGGTTGGTACGTCCAGCCACGGGACGCCCGCAAATGGAGCAGAGGATACCTACAAAACAAAGGTGAGTGGAGCCTCTGTAACGCCGGGGCCTCTCATCAAAAGGTTACCAAGAGTCTTTAGGGTTTTTCGTTTTATGGATTTGAGTTTTTCCTCAATGTGTCCCATCAACGTCAGGCATTACCTAGGGTTCTCGATAGGAAACCGAAGGTTGCCTGTTTCTCGGACGTTACCTTTATGTTGAATGCGGCCTACCCTATCCAGGCGCCCATCGCTAGTGCTCTTTGGACAGTCGATAGCTCGCCGCACTCTACACTAAACTTGGTAAAAGTAGTATTTGATGCAATGAAATTTTTTAACTAGCCCTTAGAAGACATCACAGAAGAGCTGGCTTATGGTGGGAGGGGCCTCTTTATTATAACTTTATTTATTTATCAATATTATTCTTGCTTTTCTCTTTATCGAATATATTTACTTCTTTCTTGACTGAAATTTTTTTTTCTTTAAGTTGCCCCTTCAAACATTTGTCTTCACTTTTCTTGACTTAGGTATTCTTGTTGGCTGGGTTGGTTCTTAATCTTCGTTTTTGTTTCTTGATGTTTTTTCATATTTCTTCCATTTATCTTGAGTTGATTTCTTGCTCTTTCTTGATGAGTTAGTCCTTCAAGCGTTTTCCTTGACTTCCGTTTTTTTCTTGAGATTTCTTCATAAAAGGTTTTGGACTGTTGAGTTTCGAACGCGGTGCCATTGGATTTAAACGCCACCACTCTAGCCTCACGACCAGGCTGTAGTCCGTACTGGGTTGGTAATTTAATCGGCTATTTATATTATCGAGTTGGAAGGAATTTTTCTCTGATACATTTTCGCACCCCTACTGGCTATCAGGGAACAGTCAAGGTCGAGCGTGTAATGAGGAAACAGGGAGCGGCCTCGAGACACATCCCTAATCTTCGTCACGTTCGATCGTGACGACTTCCTCAGTCTATGTGAGCTAGTTAGTATCGTTAGCACGTTAAGGCATTCGTGCCATTACTGCGGATGTGTTATCACTGCCACCGCTTTGTACATGCGAATAGAAAATGTCGGCGTGGAAAGTAGGGTCAACCTAAACGCTATGCCCCATTGCATTACACAATTGTGTACTCAACCAGCATTTAAGCACGCCGTAACCATGCTGAATGCCGCCAACTCGACTTTAGCTCCAGAGGCGAGTAACCCTTTAAGAACCTGTTTACGCTAAGGGAGCTTTGCTCCGTTCTCGCTTCGTACGCGGATACCGCCTATAGGGGCACGGCGATTTGCTTTTCTCGCCGTTGTGCTGACGGGACTCTTCTTCTTTCTGACACTGTCTTCTTATCTTGCTTCTTCACTTTCCCTACAACCTCTCCCACAACTTTCTCTGGTCGACCTCTAATTTCCCAGGGTAGACACCAACCAGCTTCCTCTCACACAACAATCCCCGAACGGGACTGGGAGGGAGGGGACCATGCCCCCTACTCCATCAGCTCCGGTTTGGGGTGTTGGGTTTTTAACAACCTGCTTCACCTTACATACTCTTTTCTGTCTCCTTTCATAGTCTATCACTTTTACGTCGAACATAAGGTGGAGCCGCCATGCTGATCGGCTGCCAGGCCATTCGGTGGGAGGAGTGGCCTCAAATGGGGGCAGCTGCTTTTACCGACCCCGTATTCACCCTTCGCAGAGCGGGCTACTGCGTGGGCTGGTGAGCGTTTGCATCCCGTTTAAATAATAGGGTCACCATGACCACTGAGGAACATTACTTAAACACCCTCTTTACCTTCTCCTTAACATCTTTGGAGCCGCTCTTGGACAGCTCCATTGGAGAAAAGGAGGTCCTTCCCCCATCCAAACCTCTCTGACAGGAGAGGAGGCTTACTCCACTCCTATGGCTACTGGTGCAGGAGTGTCCCACCCTCATTCCCTTCTCTGGAGTCGCCCTTGGGCGACTCCCTCTTATCAGCGGCAGCCCCCTCCCCCGCCTTTTATTTTCCCAGGGCCCTGCCAAAAAACAGACAGGCGGCCCATAATTAGGGCTCGACGACCAAGGAGCGGTCAAGCTCGAACGTGTGATGAGAAAACAGGGAAAGGCCCCGAAACCCATCCCTGCACTCTTCGTCACGTTAGAGTGTGACAGGCTCCCTGAGTTGGTGCGTGCTGGTTGATATAGCTACCGCGTGAAGGCATTCGTGCCACTGCCGCTGAGATGCTACTATTGCCACCACTTCAGCCACATGAATCGCTCCTGTAGACGTGCAAAGTTGGGGTTACCCGAAGTCTGTGTAAATTGCTCCAAGACCGCACATGATTAGTCAAAATCGTGTGTGGCCAAGTGTGTCAATTGCGCAGAGTCGCATCCCGCTTCTTTGAAGAAATATGGTGTGTATCTCTTTGAGAAGGAAATCCTGGCTGTTTAGGCCCAAGATCGTTTCTCTCTTCGCGAGGCTGAGGACTTGGTCCTGGTGCGTCCGGCGCTGCCTGGGACGTCCTATGCCTCAATGTTAAGAGAGACACCATCTACTCCTGGCCCCTCCAGGCCTACGAGCACGGTCGTTTCCGCGCCCATTCGGAACCCTTGTGCGGAATCTACCCGTCCCGGGCGCTCCGCTGGTCTAGCTGGCGGCACAAAGGGTTCTTACCCAGCCCCCCTCCCCCTTCGACAAGCGTAACCGTTTCCCGAAGGCGAAACGGCCGAGTGCCTCCACCGAGTCGTTAGACTAACAGAAGGTAACACCCCTGAAGTTGGTCGTGAGGACATCTGGAGTTCCTAAAGTTGCCCCCGGAAAGGAGCACAGCACTAAAGGAGCTTTGGCTCATACACCCACACCCAGTGGTAGGCCCCTGACTGCCTAAGGTTTCGAGGCAGAGGGAGTAAAAGACTAATGGTGAACCCGACATCCCCCGATAAGTCCTTCAGCGAATTGTCTAGCCAAGAGCGCCCGGAGTTTTGCCTCCGGGAAGCGTACGGCGATCTCCGTGAAGGTTTACTCTTCAAGAGGGCCCATGCATCTCCTCCGAGCTAGACTTGGAAGGCATATTCCTTTAATGGAATTGCCGCTGACTCCGGGCCAACTAAGAGGAGCTGCGGAAGCTCGTCTCCAGCAGTTTTCCCTTAGCAGTCTTTTTGCAGGAGACCATACTGGGCGCGTGCCTCGTGCCCACCCTCCCAGGGTATAACCGTTTTGCATCCCCACTACCGCTGGATGGGGGCCGGGCAAGAAGATGCACCATTTACACGTGGTATGATGTCTTCGTTCTTCTCTTTGCTTTAAGACACCTTTCAGGCAGTAGCTGTGCAGCTGTACCTGGATAGGGGGTGTACTGTTATTTCTGCGTACATTCTACCGTCAGTCTACTTTGACGCGGGGCACTTCCGCCGCGTCGGGGATCCCAAAGAGCAGAGACCCCCTCTGGTGAGACTACTCGATCATTCCCAGGAGTCAGGTCCGCAAATCAACGTGTTGGAGATTGGTGTCCTAAATGTGGATGAGTTTACGCATCATTGCCCGAGAACCGTTTCATTTTCCTGTCTCCATCTATCTTTGTGCTCTCCGAATGCACAGCCTGAATTTGGGCGGGGTCTAGTCAATGGCCTCCATGGTAGTGATCACTTTTCCATTCAAATATCATTTCCCTGGCCGCTGCCGCCTGAGAGCCCGGCCCCCGTGGTGCTTGGCGCGGGCACGGTGATCAGCATTTTAATAAATGACTGATTTCTCTGTCTCACTCAAGGAGTTTAGGTCGTTAAGTTCTTCTCCGGCAACCTCATCGTCGTGAGCCTAACTACTATTCCTAGAACTTCTGGCCTTTTTGCACGCCGACCCCTTCCGTGGTGGTCAGCCGAGTGTGAGGCGGCCCTTAAAACAGAAGCATTATGCCTAGATGCGCTATAAGCGCTGCCCGAACGATTTCACTCTGTGAATTTCGTCGAGCTACGGCTAGGTTCGGGTATGTTTCGAAGCATGACAGCCGCTCTTCCTGGTGGGCATAGGTGTCTTAATGAGAAGAACCCTGTAGCATCGGTGTGGTAGCGAGTCAAAAGGATTCTGTGCAGTTCTCGCAGGATAATGAGACCGCAATCTTGGACCCCGCGTCCGTGGCTGAGTCCTTCACGACCGATTTCTCACCATTTTCTAGCCAGGATGCTGTTCCGCCAGCATTCAATGTTCAGCCTGATGTCGCGGAAGGCCGCCGACTGGACTTTACCTCCGGAGGCGGAGAAACCTTCAATGACAGGTTTACATTGAGTGAGTTGCGTTCCGCTCTCGCTTCGTGCGCTGAGACCGCCCATGGTCCAGGCGATGTCCCGTACGCCTTGTTTTGAAACCTGGGTGATCGAGACTTGGCTTTTTGTTATATTTGTTCAACAGGATCTGGGTAGAGAGTACCCTCCCAGACTCCTGGTGATTCGCTACTGTGCTCGCTTTTCGTAAACCGGGGAGAGATCATTCTACCCCGGTCGGTTTCCGCCCAATCTCTCTAACCTCCTGCGTGTGCAAGTTGATCGAGAAATTGGTAAATGTTAGATTAGCCTTTTTTTTCTGGACGGCGGAGGCCATCATCTTCTGCACAGTGTGGCTTCCGCAAGTTCCATTGCATGCCTGATGCTCTGCTCCGACTGGAAAATGTTGTTTTCAAGTCCTTCCTTCGTAGACAGCACTACACCACGCTGTTCTTCGTTCTGGACAAGGCCTATGGTATCGCATGGCGATACGTTATCATAGGGTGAGGCGTTGCGTCCCAATCTCTATATCTGAATTTTTGCGACATCGTTGATTCCGTTACCGGTGGGGGAGCCCTCTCCGGCCCAATGGAGCAGGGAACTGTCCTCAGTGTCACTATTTGCCCTGAGCATCAACGTAGTGTGGAAAAATGTTCTTGCTACGCTCTACGTGAATGACCTTTCGATCTCTTTTGGCGCGGCCCAGATGTCGACTCCAACAGGGATTAAACCCCATCTCTCTCTATGCTCAAGCGCACAGGCTTTGGTTTTCTTTGGCCAAGACTAAGGTGGTGCATTTCTGCCGCCATCCACTGCTCCACCCTGACCCAGAATTATTTCTCAATGGGGTGCGCCTGTAAGTGGTGGACTCGCATCGTTTCCTTTGTCTTGTATTTGACCGATGCCTCACCTGGGAGGCTCATATTCCTAGCCTTATGGTCTCTTGAGCGTGTATTGCGGAAAGTGGACTCAATCCCACCACACCGGCCTTCTCCTGACGACCGGTGACTTCCTCACGTTCCCCATTGAGAGACTACCTGTCGATGTTGGCAAGATGCCACTTGTTCTGCGCCGAGCACAGTACATTATTCGCCTGTACGCGCGAGCCCGACGCCTCTCTCAATCGCCAACAGCTCTCATTGCATCTACAGCTGATCTCGCCCGTGCATATGCCGCCGAGAGACGCCAGTCATACCCTAAACCCTTTTAGGGCTAAACTCAGAGAGCTCGAAATACCTCTCAGGCCGGTGGTGCCCCTGGTTCTGCCTAGGACGCTATGCTGGAGGGTACCACCTTTTACTATTTGTCGCCACGCCTCTGCTCCCAAAGCTTCTACAGCTCAGGAAATATTGCGTTCGTCTTTTGGGGATCAAACTTCCTGTCACGCTGGAACCGTGACAGTGTATACGGATGGCTCCAAGTCCCAAGAGGGGGTCGGTTTCCTCTCCGTATCCCCTCTGAAGTCAGCATGTCGCTGCCTATGTCTTCACGCCCGAGCTGGTCGCAATACACCGCTCGGTACGGAAGATAACCTGACCTGTCCGGTTCGGAGACCGGATTGTGATTGATAGCAACTAACAAAGCGCCCTGAGTCCTCTCGGGACATTGGAATCTATGTATCACTTGGTTTTCGATATCCCTGACCCCACGGTTTTGGCGAGTCGAGATTACCTTCTCCTGGCTTCCTGGACATGTAGGAATTGCGGGGAATGAGCTTGAAGATGAGGGCGCCAAAAATTCCGCGAGTACGGGGTGACCAGACCAGCCTTTCGCTCTTCTTCACATCAATTACATGGTAAGAATACGTGTAGCCACACAAAGAAGATGGGAGACGGTTGAATGGAACTTAAAATTGCGTGCCATTGCGCCGCAACTGTTCCCATGGACTTATCTCCCCAATGCCGCGAAGGCTTCAAGCTGCTTTCTGTCGTCTCCGAATTGGATATAATCATGGAGCGCACTGCCATTTGATGGAGTGCTTGCCTGCGCTTTATTGCGACGACTGCGTTGCCTCCCCCCTCCCCCTGACTATTCAGCACATTCCTGTTGAATGTCAGTCTGGGTGATCTTCGCGGGGTCGCTACCGCTTGTTCCTTGTACTCGGGACTGGTTTGTGTACATGGACTTTCGCACTCTACGACTTTTTGGAGGAGCCTGAGCTCCTCCACTTTATTTGACTGTTTTTTGTAGGTCGCATATTCCTCCGCCGGGTGAAGGCTGGCCTATCCCTGACGCCGGAGCCCTCTTCCTTGTTGCCTTTTTGCTTTGTTTTTTTTAGCCTTTATACTTTTTTTTAGTGTTATTTGTTTTTTTATATATTATATATATTTTTTTTTAATATAGCCTGTGGTGAGTACGGCGACTTATGCTCCAAGTGGGCAGTCGCGAGATTGGCTCCTAAATATTTAAAAAAAACGACGCCGGAGCGCGTTTCCTTTTTTTCTTTTAATCTATTGTTGTTGTTTTTTAGCTTGTCTTGCATTTGTTCCTTTTTTAACCTTATTTGTTATTTTGTTGTTTTTTAATATAGCTTAGTATTAGGCTTTCCGCTAATTACGGCGACTTATGTCCAAGTAGGCAGTCGCCAGATGAGCTACCACAATAGAAAAAGAAATCGCTAGCGAGACAGGTAGGACACGCCAGGCTCCTCTCGCCTCGTGGCATTCAACCACAAAGTGGGGCCATTGCGCCCCATTTGGGTCATCACTGGCCCATTATATCCAAAAAATCTGATTTCCTTTCAATGTTTCAGATACATTAGACAAGGCTACTACGCAGCCACTTCTTATACCGATAGCCTGGTGGGTCTGGTCATCACCCTGACGAGGTACCATTTCCCCAACACCATCATTGCTTTGATTGGGGATCACGGTGAGTGCTTTAAATCTCTATCTCCTTTTCAACTTCAACCTGTTTCTCACAAAGGGAAGGGGGGCGCTTTAACGGCACCAAAATGGATCATTTATTAACCTACCACTCTAGATGGTCATAAATTCCATTCTTAACTATCTTCTCAAGAATTTTACAAACTACAGGGTGTCCACAAAAACACTCATTAATTTCAAATATATATTACAGCAAGAGTTAAATGAATATTCTTACAATTTTGGTGCCTACAGTTGCATAAACTAATAAAGTTTCATGTGGTATTGGTTGATATCATAGACACTCGATGTGTGCCCCTCTTGTTGCTCGGCAAACATCAAGGGGATAATCAAACTCGGTCCAAACTCTTTGCAGCATATCACCTTTATGCTCCCTTAAGCACCTGGTCCCCCCCCCCATTATTTAGTCCACGCCGAAGGTCCATACTGATCGAGTGCTATAAAATTTCGTCCCGGTAAGGTTCATCCAGAGGCAGAATCCCCCCCCCCCTCATAAACCCCCCTCCACGCACACCGATCATACACAATATTATCCACTTCGATCCACCTCGGTCATTATCACTTGTTACCCCCCCGGACTGTTCGGCGCATTTTTGTCCTGTCCTAATATATAGGATCTTCGCGCAGTCTACTTATCCCAGTACCTGGTCGAGCGGAGTCGCTACCGCTTGTCTCTTGTACTCGGGATGTGTTTTTCATAGACTTGTCAATCCCCCATTCACGACTTTGCTCCCTCTTTCAAGTTCTGATATACCTAGTCACAGGCTTTGCACTACCTAATACCACCTTCCCCTCGCGATTATTTCTTCTTCTACTCTCAAGCATTGTTATAAACTCTTCCCCTTTCTCTGATTCAATAACTTTTCTCTTCTGATTCTCCCTTCCCTGCCACGTCTTCTTGTTCTTACACCAGCCAATTCAACCATACACCTCACATTTGTGTGATCAGAATAGCCCCTTATACCTTCCGTAACAAATACCTCCCGCAATATATTCTTCTTTACTTGGCACAGATCATTCGTGCCGACTTCGAACGGGCTGTCTGCGGGCTCTAGACATTTTGAAACTTCTCTCACACACTTCGGTGGGCAGCGACCGACAAACATTTTGGACATTATACACAGCCCTCGTCCAATCCAAATTGGATTATGGCTGTCAAATTTACTCATCGGCTTCCCCTTTGGCCCTTAAAATGCTGGACTCCATTCGAAACCTCGGAGTTCGCCTTTCCAGTGGAGCCTTCCGTACTTCTGTCAACAGCCTTTACTGCGAGAGTGGGGGTACTCCCTTTGCCCTACTATAGACTTAAAAATCTGCATCAGAGATCTACAGATGCCTATATGCTGCCGAATCACCGGCGGAATATGATAAGTTGCCATCTTTACCCCGCCCCTTGAACTTTCGCATGGGAGATCATCTCTCTAACCCGGGTGCTCTAAGGGTCCTTACCCTTCCATCCTTACTGACCCCTAGTTGGCGTGCTCCTCTCCCCACAGTATGTAGCAGCATGTGGAGCCTGGAGAAGTCTTTTATGGACCCTCGCATCATTAAGAGCCTGTTCTTAGAGCATTCGACCTCACACAAACAATGCTGCCCATTATACACGGATGGCTCTAAGTCGGACGGTGGAGTGGGTGCCGCAGGAGGAGAATTCTTAACTTTATCTTTGCCGCCAGCAGCATCCATTTTTACCGCTGAACTTTCAGCAATCCTTTTAGCCTTTAGACTGATCCAAATTTTACCTTTTAGTGACTCAAGGAGTGTCTTACAGTCAATTAGATCTTTTAATGCGTCCCATCCCCTAGTCACAGAAATTTGCAACGGGCTGATCCAAAATGCGTCCCGATATAGAATTATTTTTTGCTGGGTTCCTGGGCAACGAGAGGGCTGATCGGCTGGCCCGATCAGCACACTCTGTGCCCCCTGAGAACACGGCTCTGCCTTTTAGGGACTACTTTCCTTCAATAAGAAAATATATTTTTCAACTGGCAGAATGAATGAGATGAATGTTCATCATCCAAATTATACAAAATTATAAATTCTATTCACCCTTCGTTCTCGAGCCGTCATAGAATGCGGTCGTTGGAGGTGGCCCTTTGCCGAGTTCGCATTGGCCACACGAGACTTACTCACGGCCATCTAGTTTCGGGTGGTGTCCATATCAGCCCTTGCTGTCATTTATGCGGTGGAGACCAATCGGCTGTTCACCTTTTATTGGATTGCACGCATTTCACCATTCTCCGGTTGTCCTGTTTCCCGACCCTTTTAACTATCCCTCAACACACCCGTCTTCGATTCATATTGGCGGAGGAATCTTTTAACCATTCGTTCTTTAAATTTTTGTCACAAAGTGGTCTCCTCCACCTTTTATAGATGATATTTCTCGTTTTACCCTAGCGTCCATATAGAATCCACTTGGATTGGGCAGCAACCCACTGGTTCCTTACCTTAAACCACATCATTCGTACTCAGAAGTTCTCTTTTTTTTTTTCAACCCGTGTACTTATACACATCTTTGTGCTGAAATAATGTCTTTGCTACATAACTTTCAGCAAAGAACCCTCTATTTTTATTCTCTTAGGGTGTATGTACCAAAAGCTCCAGTTAATTATCCCCTCTCTTATTCTATCTCCTATTTGTATATTCATATCCTACCACCATCAACCGATACCCATTTCTTCTATTCCAGGCTGGTCACTCGGAGAACACCAGGAGTGGTCAAAATTCAGCAATTTCGATGTTGCCACCAGAGTGCCTTTTATTATTTCGCCTACTCCAAGGCCTGATAAAACGCATATTCCATACATGCTGCTTAAGCATGCCCAAAGGCCTAGAGTCTCTTCTCAGTATTTCAAGTACTATTTAAAAGTAGCTCATAAAAGACGGAGTAAAAGCAGCAGGAAATATCACGGTGTAATTGAATTGCTCGACCTTTTTCCCACATTGGTTGACTTGGCTGATTTACCTTCCCTGCAGTCGTGTTCACCCAGCCCGCGTAACATCAGCACATGCACGGAAGGTATTAGTTTAGCGTGCATTCTTCGTGCAAAGGTGAGTAGAGGCGCTAAGAGGGAAGAAATGGCTCGAGTCTGTCCAAAGAAGGGCATCAGTTTGAGTCAGTATCCACGCCCAGGTCCTTATCCATCGCGGGATCCAGACAGTGATCAACCTCGTTTAAGTGAAACTAGGATTATGGGATACTCCTTAAGGACTAATCGCTTTCGTTACACAATCTGGCTTGGGTTCAGTCCCGCGACGTTTCAAGCCAACTGTACCCGGGTTTATGGCGAGGAATTATATGACCAGAAGTATGATAGTGGAGAAAATAAAAATTTACTTCCAAGATATCGGAGACAAGCCAGTTATTTGAAGTATTATTTAAAATTGCACTTGAAATGCTAATGTGCCAGCCCCGCAATACAATCCCATATACCTTATGGGGTCGGATGAGGAAAAGAAATGGTGTGGAAAAAGGAGGAATACGCCAACAAATGTTTGACTTAGTTGGCAGTAAAAGTTGCATCGTAATTCTTCACAATGAGCCAATCTCGACACGTGGACATTGTTACAAATTAGTAGTAATGATGAAATAAACTAGGTTTCTTATAACAAAATGTGAGGAGGCAATGAAAGTAATAAATTCTTGCAATAGGGTAACGATTAATCTGTTTGCCCATTCGAATAGATATGACACGCTCTTTCATTCATTCAGCCCCTCCCTCTCTGGGATCTTTTCTTTCTTCAGGGGCTGGTCCCAGAGAGGCTCTGGCCTTATGGTGAGGGGGGGGGGGGGGGTCAGCTCTGGGCCCCTTAGGGGTCCCATGGTGCTGCCAACCAGACTTTTAACATCCCCCCCCCCCTCCTATTACTTTCTTTCAATGCCCTTTATTTCCCAACCCTTCTTTCTCCTATCTAGTGGTCCTTACGGTTACCTGACCTCTGTTCGTTTTTCCGGAATAATTCTGAATTGTTCTTTCATTAAGGTCGGAGGAGGCTGGGCATCTACACCGCCTTCGTCTACCGATGCCCAAGGAGAAACCCATCAATGGCCCCTTTACTGCGCACGTAGGAGAACTTTGGCAGCCTCTTAGGTTTATAAGGATTATGTGGTGGATCCGTATCCATTCTCCAAGAGGGCATACCAGACGTAACCGAATCTAGATTTGCAATAGTGCCGGCCCCTTGTAGGCCTCCATGGTGGGGAGTTCCGAGGGAGAATGTGAAGTCAATTCTGTTTGCAGTGGCTTTTCATAAACATAAAACTTCCCATTCTCGTAAGGGTTCTCGTGCCAAACGTTCCTCAGCTTTCTCGCTTGTTGGTTCCCTATGCCAACGATGCGGACCCAGATTTAGATTATCCCCGCTTTCTGGTCATGAGTTCGTCATCTGACACCCTACGTTAATGAATCTTTTGAGTCCCGCTGTGGTGAACCACGCTGGATGTGGTCAAGAGGTAGTGGTGATATGGTAGTCGAGGTGTCATCTCACTCTCAACATAATCTTTTGCGAAATCTATCTTCGATAGCCGACCTTCCAGTAACCGTTTCGCCCCATCCATGTCTAAATTTTGTCAAAGGTTTCGTTCGTTCAAACAAATTAAGGGACATACGACCTCACCCGCCTTCAGAGAAAGCTTAGTACCCAACATGTCACACATGTACACGGTGACTAAAACAGTAGGCTCTACTAGAGTCCAACGGCGAACGACCCAGCCGTTGCTTTAATTGTAATCAATTTGGACATTTTGGTCGGGCCTGTCGACATTCCCCTCCGTTCCTGCGTGAATTGTAGTTCTGATTACCATGGCCCTGAATGCACCAAAATGCTGTGCTGTGCCAACTGCGGTGGTGCCCACAGTGCTGCGTCAAAATCTGCCCAATATTCTTGTATGAAAAGTTTTTCCTCACTTTGCGTGACTCTCTGCGTATGGACGTGAGAGAGGCCCGCCAACGTGCCCGAGCACAAAGCTCATTCACCTTTTGGCTGTCTCTTCTCAGAAGTTTTGCGTGATGCTGGACGAAACCGACTAACGCGTTCCGAGTTCCGACACTCCTGAAGCATCTCATCGTCCATCTACCAGTAGTGTCAGAATTTTTTTTTTTTTTTTAAGAGCTCATCTGGCGACTGCCTACTTTGGAGTAGTGTCAGAAGTATTCACGATATTATAAAGTCGAAGCATCGCTCTCACACAGAGATACCTAATGTTGCTTCCCTGGTTCCGGCACCTCCAGCTGGGACCGACGCTCAGGGTGAAATACTTGACATCAGACGTTATCTGCAAGAATCTTCTATATCGACCGGTGAAGGTTCTTCCACCCGGGCCTGAGACCCAAAGCCCCGTAGCAAGAGGAAGGATTCCTCACCTGGGTCATCGACCACCATTAAGCGGGCAGCCTCTGTAGCTGACTCGAACGAGCCTCGAGAATCTTCAATGGACTTCTCCCGTTGCTGAATATTCTCTGCCCTCAAGTCCGCCCCGTCCTTCATACGACTTAGGCCCCCTCCCTATCCAAACGGTTTCAGAAATACACCCAGTTCCTCGTACTTTGCTCAGATCGCCCGCTCCTTCTACTCACCCTCCTAGATGATACTCCAACACCTCATAGACATCAAAACTCCCTTCGGCCCATGAATCCTGATCTACCGCCCGAAAATCTCTTCTCGACCTTCCGTTTCTGTCTGGCTGTGAGCCTGAATTACAACTAAGGGCTTCGGCCGGTTCCTCGAAACCATCAAACATACCCCCTGCTATAGCAGGCTCTTCAAAATCTGCTCTCCGTCCCCCAAACTCCTTGGCTGCACTTAAACTTAACCTCAGTCACAAAAAGAGAAATATATATATACTGTAGTATCTAACCGTTTCACATAATATCCTCCAGCCCCGTAAGGGGCACTGCGATTTGCCATCCTGGTCGCCGTGCTGACGGGATTTAGCGCTCCGTCCGGCCCCAGCTTAGCCTCCCTTCCTTCTGAAAGCCTGCTTTCTTACCCTAAATCCTCACTTTCCACAATTTTCTCTGGTCGGCCTCTAATTTCACAGGGTGGATTCTGACCAGCTTCCTCAGTCAACTATCCCGAATCGGGGTTGAGAGGGGGGAGGACAACGCCCTCTCACCCCTGAGCTCCGGTTTGGGGTAGTTGTTTTTTAAAAACTTGCTCCTTCCCCACCCTCACCCTCTTCACACCCCCTTTCTTTATCTCAACTAACTATCAATTTTACGCCGAGCCCAAGGTGGAGCCGCCATGCTGATGGGCTGCCTGGCCACTGGGCGGGAGGTGTGGTCCCTAATGGTGGCTGCGGGCCCCGTATTCTCCCCTCGCAGCGCGGGCTACTGCGGAGAGAGATTAGCGTTTGTATCCCGCAATAAGAACAGGGTCCTCATGCCCAATGATGAGTATTTTTAAAAAAACTCCCGATTACCTGATCCCTGCTCCTCCACTAGACAACAAACCTACAGCATCCTAGCTCCCTGTGCTTGGTCTCGCTACATATCATTACGTGTTCCAGAAGAAAAAAGGTCAGTGCTTTACACACGTACCACGCCTTAAAAGAAATTTTCCCTCAGGCCATGCCTGACATCTCAATCACCGATTCACGCGCGGAAGTAATAGTCCGCGCTACTACTGAGTCATTTTCCGAACGCCTGCTCAGCCTACAATCTCTCGGCTCTTTAAAAATCTACGCCAGTGACAAAAATGAATTTAATGTCAGGAATTCCACAGTCCTGGTAGATAACTTCTTCCCAGGACCCGCTGCTACACATGAATTCATCTATTCCGTCATTAAAGAGGTTTTCACAGACCAACACCAACATGTTGAGTCGATTAGTATTTTCAAAAAAACATCTTCTCATTCCTCCACCCCATTTAGGGTTGCTAAGATAACCCTAAAACAGCAAACGATACCACCGTTTATAAAATTTACAGGAACACTTATACGAGTCAAAGAAGAACACCCTACCCCATTCCAGTGCCGTAACTGCAACAGATTTGCCCACTCGGCAAAATATTGTAAGCACCGAGAACCCGTGCTTCCAGTGTGGAAAATTGGGACACAATGCCTAAACTGTGGTGGCCCACATCATCCCCGCCACAAGAAGTGCCCTCACTACTTCTACCATCAGGAGATCCGCGTTTGCTCCCTACGATCTCGCATATCTAGACGTCAAGCGTGAAGAAGGCATCACGTTGTCAACACGCACCTTTTCCGCTGTGACGAGTTGTTCTAGCATTCTCGTCTCTCGATCCAAAGCTAGTACATCGGCACGCAGCCGACCACAGCCTCTCTAGCTCCAACGGTTGCCATTCCCTTGAAGCAGCGCATGCATCAAGCTACATCTCCGCAGCAAGGCGAAGTAATGGAAGAGGCAATGTTGTCTCCCAATCTTGATGGATCACGGCCCACCTCTCCCCGTCGAAGAGTGCCACTGTCGCCCGAAGTACATGTGGTACAACTATCTTCAAGATTCGAGTCACCTCCCAATCGAAAGGAAAGACTCCGAACTCGATCACCTCACTCCTCTCTGTATGCATAAAATAGTGAACTTGCCCTTGCGTCACCAGCAACTGAACCCTCAGCGATTCCGTCGATGACGACCTTGGCGATTGCCCAACTATTCAGGCCCCCATTTCTACTGAAGGTCCGATAAATCTGGAAACTGTCCTTACTCAGAGTAAGCCGCTGCCCGCCCCCCTTCATCGCAGATTATCGCTGCCCAATGTTATTCCCCTGCGGATCAATCGTAAGAGAGGTGGAGGCTGTAAGAGGTATCTACCTTCTCTCCGATTCTTCCTCTCTAAGCCCCTGCAACGACAAACGCACCCGACTCGAGGACGATGTCCTACGATCCCCGGGAGCAATGAGCTCTTCAGATCAAACGTGGCTTTACGACATTAAATCATATACCTCGTATAGGCCCTCGCAAAGTGTGTCCGAGAAAATACCTCCACCCGACGAGAGAGATATAGAGCTCTCGTTCGCTAAGCTACATGGAATCGGTCCGCCAGACCAACCTCGCTGTATAGACAAGAACACACTGATATCACCATGCCTAAATAAATCCGCAGAAACAACCTCAACTACTGACCCTGATTAATCGTGTGATTACTTGGCCGACTCATCACCTTGCCTTATGCCCCTCGTCCTACCTAACCGCCACTCCTTGATTGCAGATTATGATCTACCTCCCGGTTGTACAGCTGCCAATATAGCTTCCTACGACCCGACCTCGTCTCCAAATTCTTCTACGACCACCAAGGAAACTACCCAACAATCATCAGCAAACCCTTTAACTAACGCTCATGATGTACCCACAGATAATGTACTGCCCCCTCTCTGAATACGCCCGGACCAAAACGATTGAACCATACCCCTGCCCTTTTGTGCAACTCATCCTTTAACGCTCTAACGTCATCAACCTTCTGCCTAACATGGAATATCCGCGGACTACGAGCCAATTACAGCTCACTGCAGGCCCTCTTAAAACAGTTTCTCCCCGAAGTGATTTACCTCAGTGAAACGAAGCTCCAAGATCCCTCTTACTTTTCTCCTTCCGGCTACACCCAGGTCAGCCTTCTACATCCCCAATTTTATGGCAACCTCATCTTGGTCCGCACGGATATACCGTTTACCACCATCCCCCTCCGCACAAACCTTAATGCTCTCGCTGTTAACCTTCACCGATCTACGCTTTTAACTGTGTTCAATATACCTTCCACCCTCCAAGCCAATCACCTTTGCCCTCCTGAGTGAACTTGTCTCCGAACTCCCAAAACCACTCCTTTTAACTGGAGACTTTAATGCTCGTAACCAGTACTAGTACGACACCATAAACAATAGCAAAGGACATGTTGTACTAGATTTAGTCTTAAAACAAGACCTACAAGTCATCAACGACGAAGCCCCTACCCATTATCTTCCTCAGACAGACTCCTTTACCCGCATAGATCTTTGTCTGTGCTCAACTGACTTCCCGCCTGATCACTTCTTCAGAGTATTTGATGATCTGTGTGGAAGTGACCATTATCCCCTGCTCCTAGATCTCCCTCTCTCCCCTCATCTCCCCAAGACCGTATTGGGTTTATCAGAAGGCTGACTGGGAATCCTTCTTAACATCATCGTCTTCCCTAAATGTGTCTGATGATACAACGCAAGGCACATCCTGCCTAAAACAGTTTGTGGAGCTTTTTTCAGCAATGGCTCACAAACATGTTCCACTACGCAAAGTTCAACTCAAACCTTCGGTCACCTGGTGGAATAAAGACTAGCACCGCTAAGCATGAGCGAAATAGGCTGCATCGGACCTTCCGAGACAATCCCTGCAAGTCTGCATACATTAACTATAAAAGACAATGCGCCCTCACTCGCTGGACCTTCCGCCAGGCAAAGCGCCACTCGTGGATCCAATACACATCCTCTATTTCTCCCCGCACTCCTCTAGCCAAGGTTTGGCGAAGAATACATAAAATCCGCGGCTCGTCACGACACCCACACTTCCCCATCCTCCGTCACAATGACAACCTCGTCAGTGCTCCCCAGGACGTTGCACAGCTTATTGCGAATTGTCTCGGCTTGATCTCCCATAGATCCCTCCTCCCCGAATTCAATCGTCACAAAGCATTAATGGAATCGCAAACACTAATGTTCAAGACCTAGGAAACTGAGCTACAATGAACCCTTCTCGATGAAAGAACTCCAGGAGGCATTCTCATCGTGTGAGAAATCTACCCCTTCAGAAGATTTAATATCATACACCCTCATCCAACAGGCCCATGTAAATGCCCTCCAGTGCCTCATAACATTTTTTTAATAATATTTTCCTTTCTGGAACTTTTCCCCAAGAATGGCACCACAGCATTATCCTCCCTTTTCTCAAGCCAGGAAAAGACCCTTCCAACCCAATAAATTATAGGCCAATTACCCTTACCTCTTGTCAATGCAAGTTGCTCGAACGTATGGTGAACACTCGCCTGATGTGGTATCTTGAAGAACAGGAGCTTCTCTCTCCGTCCCAATTTGGGTTTCGCCCAAATCGTTCCACACTCGACCCTCTTACCCTACTTGACCATGACATTGGCCTTGCTTTCTCTAGGAAAAAGTTTGTCGCCGCACTCTTCTTCGATTTAGAAAAAGCATGACAGTCTGGCGGCGCTTGATTCTACAGCAGCTATACGACATGAGAGTTCGCGGACCCTTGGCTCTGTTTATACAAAACTTCTTAAAAGACCGCTATTTCTGTGTCGATCTCAGAGGCGCTCGTTCTACAAAGCTTGTACAATACGAGGGAGTCTCCAAGGAAGCGTGCTTAGCAATTCTCTCTTTGTAATTACGATTAATGCTTTCTCAAAACATATATTATCACCTGTACATTGCTCACTTTATGTAAACGACATTGTCATCTGGGTGACGAGCTTGTCCACGGCGATGGCTACCAACTTGCTCCAGCAAGCCGTGGATTCAATAGCGGCTCATGCCTCATCGACCGAATTCACTACCTCCCACCCCAAAACAACGGCAATTATATTTACCCGACGCAAATCGATTTCTAGGATAAGCCTTAATATTTCTGGCTCGCCGATCAAATTCACCACCCATACTAAATCCCTAGGCCTTATATTCGACCAGCGTATGACATGGAGATATTATATTGAAGACCTCGTGAAAAGATACGCTCCTGTACTTGCCCTTATGGCCTCTTTTATCAAAACTACACTGGGGAGCTGACCGCCGCACCCTCCTCGAGATCCACAGGTCGCTTTTACTTTCAAAGCTCGACTAGGGCTGCCACCTGTATGGCTCTGCTTCCAAAAGCATACCTGCGCCTTACTACAGGGGCATTTAAGTCTTCCCCTGTTCTATCTATCTATGCTGAAACAGGGTTCCTCCCTCTTTCATCTCGCCGTAATGACTACTGCCTCCTATTCTACATCAGATCCCTCCGTATGCGATCTAAACTCTGCTCCACATCCTCTCCATCAGAGACTCGCCCTCGTACCTTCTATTCATATTATAGTATATGGTTATTCATGAGATTTATTTTCGGTTAATAAATGAAATGAATTATGATAATTGGAAGAATGATGTTAAAGATAACACGCGATATAAAAAAAAAATAACACGCGAATCGAAAATGCTTAAGCGAGGCTTTGGGAAAATTGACGCGTGGAGTTAAGATTAACGTTTAAACTTATTTATTGAATGACGGGAGATTATTAAACTTTAGGCACCACTTTATAGTATATGGTTATTCATGAGATTTATTTTCGGTTAATAAATCAGCCTAAATAGCGTTTCGAAAACCATTACCATAAATTGTTTGATGAAAGTTCCGTCTGCTAGTTTTTAGGCCTAAAACGAAAGCGAAATAAATTTTGAAATAATGAACTAGGTTTTAAGAAAAACCATTAAGCAAATATAAATATATTCATAAAATCAACGAATGTACAATGAGATAAGTTGGATTAGGTATACAATATAATATATGGTAAAATATGATTTACAGTAACGAGATGTGAAGAGAAATGAAGTACGTGAAATAAATATGAAATAATATGGTGACTATGATGGCCTGTGAATTAGAGGCTGCAATATGAGAAGTAAATATAATTAGGACCAACTCTCGTATGGTGATTTGCAGAGAATTGTGAGGATGTGGAATTAACTAAATATGATTTGTTTGGAGGTAAATGACTAATTTTAGAAGGAATGATTACCGACCTTTATACAGAGAATGGCGAGAGTCGAATGGGAAAGAATAGTGTGCTATTTGGTCGAGCTGAAAGCGTGTGTTTGTTTGTTTGTGTGTGAAATTTTAAGAGATGATGTTTGAAACAGTAGTACGTTAAATAAATTGACAAGTAAAATAAATGAATTAATTAATTATTAAGTTGTACATAAAATATGATTTAATTTACAAAAGTTAAGTAAAGTAATTGAACGATTAAATTGACAAAGTTAAGTAAAATAATTGCATGATATGAATTTTACCTAATTGATATATATATATATATATATATATAAATATTTGTTTCACAGGAGGTTTTCATTATAGGAATACCTAGAGGGCATTGCTATAATATACACTGCGTATAGCACAGCTTTTGAAAAAATACGAGCTTAGACACCTCTCAGTTGCGGTGGAAAGACCACCAACGCTACCCCCATGGACCCGCAGGAGTGCTAAGTTCTGTTAACCTTTCTTGACAGGCCCCAATGATCAAATATCAACTGGAGCTCAACGCGCCATGTTTCAAGAACATGCAGAAACTCACACCGGCGAAATACCTATTTACACCGACGGGTCGAAAACTGGTACAGGTACTAGATGCGCTGCTGTCCTTCCCTGTCATACCTTACGCTCCACCTTACAGCCTACAACAACTGTCTTCTCAGCAGAGCTCGTGGCCATAAAAATAGCCTTGCGTGCCCTCGTTCTCCATTCCCCAGAGTTATATACAATATTTTCGGATTCTATGAGTGCGTGGACTCACAAAGTGCTCTTGGGGCATTGGAATCTCCGCATCCCCTGGTTCTTGATATCCGTGACGTCACGGTTTTGGCGAGATTATCTTTTACTGGTTTCCTGGACATGTAGAAATGAGCGCGCCAAAGATTCTACAAGGACTGGGCGACCAGACCAGCGCTTCGCTCTTCCTCACATCGATTACATGGCAGGATTAGGGGCAGCTATCCGGGTTGCTTGGTAAATAAGATGAGACGGTCGAGGGGAGCCTAAAGTTGCGTGACATTTCGCCGCGACTCTCCCCATGGACCTACCCTCCAATACTGCGACAGCTTCAGGTTGATTTCTGTGGTCTCCGAATTGGACAACTCGCGGAACGCACCACCTGCGCCATATTGTGATGACTGCGCTATCCCCCAAACTGTTCGGCACATTCTTGTTGAATGTCCCAGTTTGAGTGATCTTCGTTCATGCTACCTGTCCCAGTATTGGGATGAGCAAGGTCGCTACCGCTTGTCCCTTGTACTCGGGATGAGTTTGTGCAAACTGACTTGTGGACTTTCACTTTTTGGAGGAGGCTGGCCTCCCACTTTATTTAACTGTTTGTTTTTTGTTAGGTTGCGCGTTCCTACTCCGGGTGAGGCGACCCTCTCCCCCCCACCCCCACCCCCCCAACGCCGGAGCGCTCTCCCTGACTGTTGCCCTTTTTTTATTGTTTTTTTTTCTATAGTTATTTAAATGGAGCCTAGTACTGGGCTGCCGTGAGTACGGCGACTTATACCCAAGTAGGCAGTCGCCAGAGTCATTAGAGTTTTATGTTTTTTTTATCTAGATATTTTAATGCGGTGTTAGAATTAAGAATAAAATAACCTATTTGTATACGGAAGATGAAGTAAATTTGGATCTGCAGGCATCGACTTGCATCTGGCAACACTGACGAGTTGCCAGAATCTTTGAAAGAGCAGCAAAATATCTAAGACACATTGACGTAACTATTATTATGCTCTGAAGCTTAAAAAAATTTTTAGGTTATATTTACAATGGCTGCAATAAATATCAGATACATGGTTAAAAGTTTATTTGCCATAGTTACACAACAGCGAAATAATCTAAAATTGAACATCTTATGTATTTTGTACGTTCAATACAAATTGGTATCATATTGCAAAAATAGTAGAGCATTACTATGATTACGGCAAAAATATCAAACGAATGTTTCAAAAAGTATCCGGTACATCTATGAAAACCAGTTAGCATTTGGTGATATGACCTTTCGTCGCTAGTAGCTTCCAACCGTTTGGGATATTTACATAAGAGGTTCTTACAAATATTTGTATGTATCTTGGCCTATTCTTTTTAAATCTGTTAGATTTCTTGGGTCCCTTTTCTGAATCTTTAGTTTTTTAATTCTCGCCACAGGTTCTCGATAGGATTTAGGTTTGGTGACTGACTTAGCCATCTCATAACATTGGCTGCATGTTTTGGATCGTTGTCCTGCTAGAATGTTCATCCTCTTGGCAACTTCAAGTCGTTTGCAGGCTGTAAGAGATTATCATCCAGAATTCTGCGATACATCTGAGCATTCATTTTCCCTTCAATAATATGGAGTCTTCCAGGACCTGCAGATGAGAAGCAGCCCCATACCATTATGCTGCCTCCAAACTTCACTGTTTGGATTGTATTTTTAGGATCATGCGCTGAGTTTATATGCCTCCAAACGTCACTATGGTCTCGTCAGACCATAGTACAGCGTCCCCTAAACTTGCAGGCTCCTTTAAATGTTCCTTGGCAAAATTCAGGCGATTTCTCACATGAATTGGTTTCAACGAGTGTCATTCTTTCGTGTGCGAGAATGGAATCCATCGTTCTTAAGAACTGCTCTAATTGTATTTTTGCATACATTTGTCCCAGCTGCTTCTAAATCTTTCTGAAGTTCAGATCGAGTCATTCGAAGATTTTTCTTTACTTTACGGACTGTGTGTTTATCCGCATGGTTTGAAATTTTAGATCGAACGTGGTAGACTTGCAGTGGACTGATATACGTGAACCGGCGAATCGTGTCAGCGGTGGTTGAGATTGGTATTTTTCTATAGCCCAAACGACTTTTATGTAACTGAACAATTAGTTGTTTGCCCCTTTTTGGCAATTCTTTGGTCTTCGCCAAATTAGAATTATAGTGTTGAACGATGACCTCCTTCCCATGCAGCTCTCAGACACTGACTGAGGTCCACTGTTTCATGTGGATGAAGTAGAAGATTTTTATAAAAAGTTCTACAAAATTCATGTCACGTAAACCACTTTGGAATGTTCAAGAACTATTTATTATCGCTTTAAAACTAATTTTATGGTTGTGTTGGATACTTTTTGAGGCCATAATTTAACACTTTTATCGATATAATATCAATGCTTTACCATTTGTGTATTCTAATACCTAATTTGTATTCAATGTACAAAATACATAACATGTTCAATTGTCGATTACTTTGGTGGTGTGTAACTATGGTAAATAAACTTTTGATTATATATCGGATATTTATTGCACCCACTGTATATACTGGTTCAAGGAAAGAAAGCAGCTAAATAGCAAAAATTCTAGTATGGTTAAGCTGTCATCCAAAACAGTGTTGTTCTCGAAAATACAATGTAAGCCAATATAACAGAACATCTTGGCTAGCCGGTTGTGCATACTTACAAAAGCGAATTTAAAATTTAAATAAAGTTCAAAAAATAACATCTAAGTAAAGTGAGTAGCTTACAATTTTATACTTGTTTTTAATGAACAACATTATTTACTGCAATTAACATATATTTTTGTAAAAATTGAATTGCTTCCTTATCTTGAAATGTCACCGCAAGCTACTGATCAGCCCCCCAGGTGCTGAACTTAACGGAAAGAATACCCATGGCGCGGATACAAGAGACTATAAAGCTGCAAAAAGAGCCTCCCTGGTGAGGCGTCGATCAAATAAAAGACCAAGGAAACGGTGGGAGTTCACCACTTCCAGGCGAACCTCTTTTAGAAAAAAGTCCGGGTCAAGGTGGAACCGTGCTCCAGCTTAGTCTTGGTCAAGAAAAACCGAAACCTTTGCGCACGGCATAGCGAGAGACGCGGTTTAATGCCGCGCCAAGAGAGATTGAAAGGTTGTCCACGTAGAGCGTATCAAGAAAATCTTCCGAAAGCACCGAGGTGATGCCGTTGATGCTCAGGGCAAAGAGTGTGACACTAAGGACACTAATATGCGGGACATTCTTTTCCTGTTCCATTGGCCCGGAGAGCCTCCCCCCCCCTCACCTGTACGCAGAATCGACGATCTCGCCAAAAAATTCAGATATAAAGATTGGGAGGCTTCCCCTCGCCCTCAACGTGTAGAGATTCTCCATGATACTGTATCGCCATGCGGTATCATAGGCCTCCTCCAGATCGAAAAACAACGTGGCGTAGTGCTCTCTACGAAGGAAGCTCTGGCAGACAGCATTTTCCAGTCGGAGCATAGTATCCGATGTGGAGTGTAACTTACAGAAGTAGCACTGTGCAGAAGACAGATAGCCTCCGTTGTCCAGAAAAAAGGCTAGTCTAACATTAACCAATTTCTCCATCAACTTGCACACGCAAGAAGTTAGAGAGATTGGGCGGAAACCGGCCGGAGTAGAGTGATCTCTCCCCGGTTTGCGAAAAGCGAGCACAGTAGCGATTCGCCAGGAATCTGGGAAGATACCCTGCACCCAGATCCTGTTTTACAAAAAAAAAACACAAAGGCCATGCCTCGCTCACCCAGGTGTCGAAGCATGGCGTATGGGACATCGTCCGGACCATGGGCAGTGTCCGCGCACGAAGCAAGATCGGAACGCAACTCACTCATAGTAAACCTGTCATTGAAGGGTTCTCCGCCTCTGGAGGTGAAGTCCATCCGGCGGCCTTCCGCGACATGACGACGTGCAATGAATGCGGGCGAGAAGCATCGTGGCTAGAGAATGTGGTCGGAAAGGATTTCGCCACGCACGTGGGGTCCGAGATTGTGGTCCCATTCTCCTGGAGAAGGGGAGAAGGCGTCTTGCGAGAACTTGCCCCGAATCCTTTTGACTCGCTTCCACAAGTCTGCTAGAGGGGTCTTTCCCGTTAAGTGAAGACACGTATGCCCGCTAAGAAGAACGGCAGGCGTGTTTTGAAATATATCAGAACCTAGCCCGACGAAATTCAGCGACAGTGAAATTGTTCGGGTGGCTCTTATAGCGCTTTTGCTTGAGGGCCGTCTCACACTCAGCTGACCACTACGCGAGTGGTCGGCGTGCAAAAAGGCCAGACCTTCTAGGAATAGTAGCTAGGCCCTCGGGGATGAGGTTGCCGGAGAAGAACTCAACGGCCTCATCTACCGACCTAACCTCCTCGACTAAGATAGAGAATTCAGTCATTTCCTGAAATGCAAACCACCGTGCCCGCGCCAAGCACCACCGGGATGGGCTCTCAGGCGGCAGCGGCCCAGAACATGATATTTGAATGGGTAAGTGATCACTACTATGGAGGTCATCGACCACCCTCCAATCAAAATCAGGCTGTGCATCTAGAGAGCACAAAGATAGATCGAGGCAGGAAAATGAAGCGGTTCTTGGGCAGTGATGCGTAAACTCATCTACATTTAGGACACCCATCTCAATCTCGTCGATCAAGTCGGCAAGGAGCTGACCCCGGGGATTAAAAGAGTTTAGATCTCAAAGCAAGAGAAAGGGCCTGGGCCCCGTGCCACAACGCGGCGGAAGTCTCCCTCGTCGAAGTCGGCTGACGGTGGAATGGACGCGTTAATAACAGTATACCTCCTATCAAGGAGGAGCTGCACAGCTTCTGCCTGAAAGGAGGTATTTAAAGAGAAGAGAAGCGTGGAGAATCATGCCGGGTGTAAATCACACATCCTCTTCCCCGTGGTGGTGGGGGTCGCAAAACCCTTATACCCCTGGAGGGTGGGCAGGGGGCATGCGCCCATCATGGTATCCTGCAAAATGATAGCTAACAGGGAACGGGAGGAAACGAGCCTCCGTAGCTCCTCCCAGTTGGCCAGGAGTTCGCGGCAATTCCATTGCAGAAATATTCTATCCAGGCCTAGCTTAGAGGAGACGCATAGGCCCTCTTCGAAGAGAAGACCCTCACGGGGATGGCCATACGCATCCTGGCGCTATTGGCCGGGCAATGCAATGTCGGGGTCGACATGCGGGTATTTTCCTCCCTCCGCCTTGGAACATTAAGAGAGCAGGGCGGCTTTGGAGACCGGGGTCCCTCTTTTGGATGATCTAAGTTCTCCGAGCTCCACAGCCTACCACTGGGTGTGGTCGAAGGAGCTGAAACTCCTTTAGTGGTCCTTTCGCTCAGGGCAAGCTTTAGGAACCCCGGAGGATGGCTTCACGACCAACTTCACGGGTGTTTCCTCCTGCGATTCTGACTCTGTGGAGGCGCGCAGCCGTTTCGCCTTACGGTAAACAGTCACAGTGGGGGGAGGAAGGTAGCCGTGATGTATCCGGGGCTGGGTGAGTATCCTTTGTGCCGCTAGCTTTACCACGGGAGGGCTTGAGGTTGCTAGAACTCGCATGGTTCCAAATGGGCGCGGAAACGACCGTGCTCGTAGGCCTGGAGCAGATGGTCTTTCCTAAGATTGAGGCATAGGACGTCCCAGGAAGCGCTGTGAGCGACAGAAGCAAGCTATTACACTAGCACGAAATGAGAGACGAGCCTGAGCCTGAACAGCTAAGATCTCTTTCACAACGAGATATGCAACACATTGCTTCAAAGAAGGGAGGTACGGCTCTCCGTAATTGGCACACTTGGCCATACAGGATTTGGACTTGTCGTGTGTGTCCTTGGAGCAACTTACACAGTTTGCAGGTAACCACGACTTTAAGTGTCTGCAGGAGCTTCTTTTTTTTTTAATTCTATAGAGCCCATCTGGCAACTGCCCAGGTGGGCATAAGTTGCCGAAAAACACGACAGCCTAGAACTAGGCTACTTTAAATCAAAATTATGAAAAAATAACAATGATAAATGTTGGAAAACTTAACAATCAGGAAGCAATCTCCGGCAGTGGGGGGAGGTCCCCCTCACCCCGGTGCAGGAGAGTGCAACCTACAAACAAAACAATAACAAACGAAAAAACAGAAAGGAACCTTAAATAAAGGGGAGAAGCCTAGCCTCCCCCCAAAAGTCAACAAGTCCATGTGCTCGAATCTGTCCCGAGTAGAAGGGACAGGCGGTAGCGGGACAGGTATCGTGCGCGAAGATCACCCATACTGGGACATTCGACAAGAATGTGCCGAACAGTCTGGGGGACGACGCAGTCGTTGCAATAGGGCGCAGGCGAGCACTCCATCAAATAGCGATGCATCTCACGAGTGTGTCCGATTCGGAGACGACAGAAAGCAACCTGAAGCCGCCGCGGCATTGGGGGATAGGTCCATGGAAACAGTCGCGGCGCAATGGCACGCGACTTTAAGTTCCCTTCGACCGTCTCCCATCTTCTTAGCAAAGCAGTCCGAAAACGCTGGTCCGGTCGCAGAGTCCTCGCGAACTCTTTGGCACCCTCATTCCCCGCAATTCCTACATGTCCAGGAACCCAGCAGAAGATAATCTCGACATCGGCCCGGCTCGCCAAAACCGTGGCGGCATGGATATCGCGAACCAGGGGATGCTGAGATTCCAATGCCCCGAGAGCACTCAGAGCGCTTTGTGAGTCGCTATAGATCACAATCCAGTCTCCGAACCAGACACGTCGCATAATCTCCCGTGAAAGCTGTTGGCGACTGAGGGAGGTGACGGGCTCACACGTACAGACGAGTGATGCACTGCACGCAGCGCAGAGCGAGTGGCATCTCCCCAGCATCGACCAACAGGCTCTCAATAGGGGAAAGTGCGGAAGGCACCGGTCTTTAAGCGAAGGCTGGTGTGGTGGATAGAATCCACCTTCCGCAATAAACGCTCGGCTGCGGATGCATAAAACTCGCATCCGTAGTCGAGCTTCGAGCGAACAAAAAAACGATAAAAAAGTAAACAGTAGCACTATCAGCGCTCCAAGCGCTGAACGTCACGGAACGAAGAATGTCCATGACGCGGGTACAAGAGCCTCTAAGGCTGCGAATATGAGCTGTCCAGGTGAGGCGTCGGTCGAATACAAGACCAAGGAAACGGTGCGACACAACCACATCCAGGTGCACCCCATTAAGAAACAAATCTGGGTCGGGGTGAAGCCGTGGATGACGGCAGAAGTGCACCACCTTAGTCTTGGCCAAAGAAAACCGAAACCTGTGCGCTTCGGCATAGCGAGAGACGCGGTTCAATGCCTGTTGGAGTCGACATCTGGGCCGCGCCAAAAGAGATCGAAAGTTCGTCCACGTAGAGCGTAGCGAGAACATCTTCCGGCAGAACCGAGGTAATGACAGGAGCTGCCAAGTGTAGGCCATGAATGGTCTTTTGCAGTCTCCTTCTTTTCTTATGTTCTTAAAGAGTGTGACACTGAGGACACTTCCCTGCGCGACACCCTCTTCCTGCTCCTTTGGGCCGGAGAGGTCTCCCCCCACCCGTACGCGGAATCGACGATCTCGCAAAAATTCAGATATAAACATTGGGAGGCGTCCCCTCGCCCCCATCGTGTGGAGAGTCTCCATGATACCGTATCGCCATGCGGTATCATAGGCCTTCTCCAGATCAAAAAACACCGTGGCGTAGTGCTGTCTACGAAGGAAAGCCTCGCAGACGGCATTTTCCAATCGGAGTAGAGCATCCGACGTGGAGTGGAACTTGCGGAAGCCACACTGTGTGGAAGACAGATGGCCTCCGCTATCCAGGAAAAAGGCTAATCTAACATTTACCAATTTCTCCATCAACTTGCACACGCAAGAGGTTAGAGAGATTGGGCGGAAACCGGTCGGAGTAGAGTGATCTCTCCCCGGTTTGCGCATGGCGAGCACAGTAGCGATTCGCCAGGAGTCTGGGAGAAGTCCTTCCACCCAGATCCTGTTTTACAAAAAAAAAACACAAAGGCCATGCCTCGCTCACCCAGGTGTCGAAGCATGGCGTACGGGACATCGCCCGGACCATGGGCGGTGTCCGCGCACGAAGCGACAGCGGAACGCAACTCACTCACAGTAAACTTGTCGTTGAAGGGTTCTCCGCCTCTGGAGGTAAAGTCCAGCCGGCGGCCTTCCGCAACATCACGAAGTGCATTGAATGCTGGCGGAGCAGCATCACGGATAGAGAATGCGGAAAAAGCGGTCGCTAAGGATTCCGAGATTGCGGTCCCATTCTCCTGGAGAACGGGAAGGGGGTCCTGCGAGAACTTGCTCCGAATCCTTTTGACTCGCTTCCACACCTCAGCTAAAGGGGTCTTCCCGTTAAGTCAAGACACGTATGCCCGCCAAGAAATATACCCGAACCTAGACCTAGCCCAACGAAATTCAGCGACAGTGAAATCGTTCGGGCAGCGCTTATAGGCATAACGCTTCTGTTTGAGGGCTGTCTCACACTTGGCCCACCACCATGGGAGTGGTCAGCGTGCAAAACGGCCAGACGTCCTAGGAATAGTAGTCGGGCCCACGGTGATGAGGTTGCCGGAGAAGAACTCAACGGCCTCATCTACCGACCTAAACTCCTCAACTGAGATAGAGAATTCAGTCATTTCCTGAAATGCAGGCCACCGCGCCCGCGCCAAGCATCACCGAGGTGGTCTCTCAGGCGGCAGTTGCCCTGAAAATGATATTTGAATGGGAAAGTGATCACTACCATGGAGGTCATCGACCACATCCCCAATCAAAATCAGGCTGTGCATCCGAAGAGCACAAAGATAGGTCAAGGCAAGAAAATGAAGCGGTTCTCGGAGTGATGCGTAAACTCATCCACGTTTAGGACACCCATCTCAAGCTCTTCGATCAGATCGGCAAGGACTTGTCCCCTGGGATTTATGGAGTAATCTTCCCAGAGAGGATGCCTGCTGTTCAGATCTCCAAGCAAGAGATAGGGCCTCGGCAACCGTGCCACGACGCATCGGAAGTCCGCCGCGTCAAGGTCAGCTGGCGGTGGAATGTACGCAGAAATGATAGTATACCTCCTATCCAGGTGCAGCTGCACAGCCACTGCCTGAAAGGAGGTATCTAAAGAGAAAGGAAGAACGGAGACATCATACCGGGTGTAAACCGCGCATCTTCCAGCCCAGCCATTCCGCGGTGGTGGGGTCGCAAGACCCTTATACCCTGAAAGGGCGGGCAGGGGGCACGCGCCTAGCATGGTCTCCTGCAAAAAAGATAGCTAACGGGGAACGGGACGAGACGAGCCTCCGCAGCTCATCTCAGTTGGCCTGGAGTCCACGGCAATTCCATTGAAGGAATATGCCCCCCAAGCCTAGCTCGGAGGAGACGCCGGGGCCCTCCCTGAACGAAAGACCTTCACGGGAATGGCCGTACGCTTCCCGGGGGCAGAACCCCGGGCGCTGTTGGCAGAACAAAGCGGTGAAGGCGCTGTCTTTTTTTTTAATTTAAGGGGCTATCTGGCGACTGTCGACTTAGGGAAAAGTCGCCATAAACAAACACCTAGTTCTAGGCTACTTTAAAAAATTAAACAGGAAACAACAATAAAAAGAAATAACAATAACAAAAACAACAACAATTAAACCTAGTTAAATGAAAGGGAGTAGGCCAGCCTCCACCAAAAAGTCAACAAGTCCACCAGTCAAAGTGCACGCACTCGTCCCGAGTACAAGGGACAGGCGGTAGCGACCCCGCCCATCCCGGTACCGGGCAGGTGTCGTGCGCGAAGATCACCCAGACTGGGACATTCGACAAGAATGTGCCGAACAGTCTGGGGGACGACGCAGTCGTTGCAATAGGGCGCAGGCGAGCGCTCCATCAAATAGCGATGCGTCACACGAGTGTGTCCGATTCTGAGACGACAGAAAGCAACCTGAAGCCGCCGCGGCATTGGGGGATAGGTCCATGGGAACAGTCGCGGCGCAATGGCACGCAACTTTAAGTTCCCTTCGACCGTCTCCCATCTTCTTTGCCAAGCAGTCCGAAGAGCTGCCCGTATTCCTGCCATGTCGTCGGTGTGAGGAAGAGCGAAACGCTGGTCCGGTCGCAGAGTCCTCGCGGACTTTGAAGGCGCTGTCGCCTTCGAGGACTTATTGGGAGAGGTTGGGCTGGCCATGCGAGTCTTTTCCTCCCTCCGCCTCGAAACCTTCGGAGGCGGGGGGCCCTCTTTTCGAGGAACCATCGTCTCCGAGCCACGCGCTCCACCTCGGGGCGTGGGCGAAGGAGCCGAAGCTCCTTTGTTGCTGTCCTTCTTTCGGGGGACAGCTTTAAGAACCCCCAGAGATGGCCTAGCGACCATCTTCAGGGGTGTTGCCTCCTGTGAGTCTAACGACTCGGTGGAGGCGCGTGGCCGTTTCACTTTGCGGGAAACGGTCACGCTGGGTATGAACCCTTTTTGCCGCCAGCTTTACCATGGAAGCGCCCCGGTTGGGTAGAGCCCGCAGAAGGGCTCCGAATGGGCGCGGAAACAACCGTGCTCGTTGGCTTGGATGGGCCAGGAGCAGAGGGTGCCTTTCTAACTATTGAGGCATATGACGTCCGAGGCAGAGCCGGGCGCGCCAGGACCAAGTCCTTAGCCTCGCGGAATGAGTATCCTGGGCCTGAATGGCTAGGATTTCTTTCCCAAGGAGATATGCACCACATTGCTTCGAAGAAGCAGGGTGCGGCTCTCCGCAATTGACACACTTGGCCACACACGATTTGGACTTATCGTGTGCGACCTTGGAGCAATTTACACAGACTTCGGGTGACCCCGACTTTGCACGTCTACATGAGCGATTCGTATGGCCGAAATGACAGGAATAGCACCGCCGCGGCAGTGGCACGAATGCCTTCACGCGGTAGCGGTACCAACCGGCACGCACCGACTCAGGGAGTTTGTCACAGTCGAACGTGACGAAGAGTGTAGGGGTGGGTCTCGAGGCCCCTCCCTGTTTTCTCATCACACGTTCGACCTTGACCGCCCCATGGTCGGCCAGCTCTAGGGTGATGTCCTCAATGGAGTAGTCAACGAGTTCCCTCGCATAAACTACTCCTTTCACAAAGTTCATGGTAGAGTGCGGCGTCACACTCACCGGGGTGCCATGAAGTGTCCGAAGAGCACTTATCTTGGCTGCCTCGGCGGGATTCGCCAGAAGGCACCCGTCCGAGAAACGGGTCACCTTCGGCTCTCTACCAATTGCACTGGCTAATCCTCTCCTCTGATGTATCATGTTGCCCTTGGTCAACATGGTGCCATCAGTGGAGCGAATAATGAGGAAGCGCTTGAAGCCAGCGGGCTCGAAAACGCTAGGTAACCTCTGAATGAGGGGCCCCGATGTCATCGAGGCTCCGCCCTGTTCATTTTTGGTCTTGGTCAGGGGCTTCGCAACCGAGGGTAGGGGGGGCAGAGGGGCCGGATGTGCCAATCTTGGCTTGGTCGCTTGCCATAGTAGAGGCAGACCCATCCGTCCCCGCAGCCCCCGCGGATGGAGAGGAGCCCCGAGTCTTCTTTGTCTTTTTATTCTTCTTTTTAGGAGAGGAGGGCGGGGAATGAACCCGCTTCTCACCTCCACCGGCAGAAGTCCCCATGCCAGATGGACCGGCCTCAGCCAGGTCCCTCTCCGAAATTGAGAAGGTCCTGGTAGTCGTAGGGGCACCTGTCGGAGGAGATCCCTCCCCTGCTTGTACTGCCTCGGAGCCCTCAGCCGTTTGAGGAGGACCTTGCATAGGAGCGGATTCGGTGCTTGGCGCCGAGCCCGGATTTCCCCCCATGGAAGGCCCTACCGCCTGAGGCTGGGGCTCCTCAAGGACCATGTGTGTCACAGGACGGGCCTCCAGTTGGCCATCCCCTCCCAAGACATCACAGGTCCCGTTGGCAGTATTGTCACTAGTCTTTTGTGGGAGGCACAGGCCTTAATCCCGGCAAGGTTCAATATCCTTGCCAGCAGGTCCTTTGAGGGAAGCGACCGAAGGGGCCTGGCTTCCCTCTCCCCCCTAAGGGGGGTGCCCTACCGAGCCGCTTCGATGGGCAGCGGCTGGCTAAGAGCTGCCTGCTGGCTTTCTTGGCAGTCCCCTTGGAAAGAAACGAGGGGACTGCCGCTGTTAAAAGGGAGGCGCCCGAAAGCACCTCCAGAGAAGGGGGTGAGGGGAAGTCCCCTGCACCCGTTGGCGAAGGAGAGGAGTAAGCCTCCTCTCCGGTTAGAGAAATATGGAGGGTCCCCTGCGCAAGCACCGGGGGGGAGCTCCATTTTTTTGCTGGAGCTGCCCGAGGGCGGCTCCGTCGCAGTTTCAGGGGAAGTTGAGGGTTGGGTTTTTTTTTGTTGTACATACATGGGCATGGTGATCCTCTTTTTTATACGGGACGCAATCGCACATCCTCTCGCAGTAACCAGCACTCAGCGAGAGGTGCTTACAAGCCCGGCAGAGACAGGCGCCGCCATTTGGGACCACCCCTCCCGCCTGGTGGCCTGGCAGTCCATCGGCATGGCGGCTCCACCTTAGACACGGCGTAAAACAGATAAAATGTGAAGAGGAGAGGAAAAGGGATGTGATGAAGGTATGGGTGGGGATGAAGCAGGTTGTTAAAAACCAACCACCCCCAGACCGGAGCTCAGGGGTTAGGAAACATTGGCCCCTTCCCCCTCAGCCCCGATCCAGGACGGTTGGCCGAGAAAAAGGTCAGCATCTACCCTGTGAAATTAGAGGCTGACCAGAGAAAGTTGTGGGAGAGGTATGAAAAGAGAGGAAACAAGTGTTTTGAAGGAAGGAAGAGAGGTTAAGCTGGGGCCGGACGGGGTGCTGAGTCCCGTCCCTCGCGAAATGAGAGTCGATCCTGGGTCTGATGGCCAGGATTTCTTTTTCAAGGAGATATGCACCACATTGCTTCGAAGAAGCAGGGTGCAGCTCTTCCCAATTGACACATACTTCGGGTGACCCCGACTTTGCACTTCTACATGAGCGATTCGTATGGCCAAAGCGGTGACAGTAATAGCACCTCCATTGCAGTGGCACGAATGCCTTCACACGTTAGCTGTACCAACTGGCATGCACCGATTCAGGGAGCTTGTCACAGTCGAACGTGATGAAGAGTGTAGGGTTGGGTCTCGAGGCCCCTCCCTGTTTTCTCATCGCACTTTCGACCTTGACCGCCCCATGGTCGGCCAGCTTTAAGGTGATATCTTCTATGGAGTAGTCAACGAGTTCCCTTGCATAAACTACTACTTTCACAAAGTTCATGGTAGAGTGCAGCGTCACACTCACCTGTGTGCCATTAAGTGTCCGAAGGGCACTATTTATAGCAGCATAGATTGGATCTTAGAAATCTGTGGACAAAAAGATTTAGCTCAGATGATTTTTGGTTGTTGACCAGTGTTACGTTACGAGCAGTCCAGGTATAACCTTTTCTCTGTCTTCCTCTTGTGCCTGCTCTTCTACCTGGCAGGCTAATATTTTTTATTTCCTCCTTTCTCATGATGTGATCCAAGATCTCATGCAGGAAAGGAGACCATGGCACAATAAAAGTTATCTCAGTCACAGAAAAGACTGCTAACCCCAACATCATTGTCTGGCAGATAGCCCAAGAAATACCAGGGATGAAGAATGTTTGAATAAATAAAAAATTCAATTTATATACTAAAATATGGCATTTAGAAATCAAGTTGCTATAAAATTGACTTTAATAAACCTCTCATGTACAGTAGCTGGTCAATTTTTTGGCTTTACAGTTTTAAAGAAAAATATTCAAAGAAATTTGAAATTGGGCAGAGAATTTTATGAAAATCCTGTCTTGAGAAAAAATTAGTTTAAATCATTGAACAGTGAATTTCAACTGGGCAAAATAAATATCTGTAATATTCAGCATATGCTGTCTGCTTTGAAAATATGAATTTTTTAAAGAAACTTAACAAAAAGTAAACTATCACAAGGTGCAATTAGAGCTTTAACGCTCCAATACAAAATTCAATCCACACAATCAAAATGACTGAAGTATAAATAGTACATCCACAAAAGAAGAATGCCCTTTATATAAATAAACAAATCACTGAGAAAATCAAACCCAATGAAAAAGTGCATTTTGGGTAGGGAAAGATATCGATGTCACCCAAGAACCTATTTCAATTGTATACATACAAATTCAGGCATTGGCTATGAGCAAAATATGGCATACATTTTAAAGCTCATCTTACAAATTTTGCTATATTCAACTTATAAAAATATTTCCATCCCTTTTCACAAACCAAAATACATTTTTATTAAAAAGATATTCACATCCAAATTTAAATAAAGTATGAAGATGTTAAAATACATGTGGACTTTGTTCAAGCATAATTTAGTTTTGGGTCATGCTACAAAATAATAAAATACCTTCCATCTACAGGACCTTAAGACAGCCTTCCTCGTGAAAACTTAGGGGTGTAAGGTCCCTCAACTTTACAGATTTTATAAACAAATAAATATGCAAAAGATTTAATCAATTTTCACTGCACCATAGATTTTACGAATGAACAAATAAGCTGAATAAAACCCAATTGTACCAGTAAGTACCCAGAAACTAACGACCATAATCATTGTATAGCCAAAGTATAATAAAAGGGGCACAAATTCTGTGATTTCTAATTTGGTCACTAGATAGAAGAGAGAATAACAGGCAATGTACAAAGATGAACCACCTGATGTAATCAAACTATGCCACCACCAATGGTAATCTTCTCCACACAGCTGGAAGTAAACCATAACTACACTGATCTGGCAACAGGAAATTAGCAAGATGACAAAGACCAGAAAGAGGAAACCAAATAAGTAATAGAACTGATTCTCCCAAATGGCAGACAAAATGAAGAAGAGCTCGATAAACATGGCTCCAAAAGGTAGGATACCTGCCATTAAGAGGCACAAGAAGGGATGCATGTACCACACCTGCTCTGGAACTTGTCTGGGAATTTGATTTGTACGAACAGGGTGCTCATAGGCCTGTTTTCGGAAGCCAAAGTAATACCCAATGAAGGTAAGAGGCAAGCATATGCAGAACCACAAAGCAAAGAGTGCCAACATTGTAATGAAAGGCACTGCACCACTTGATCGTTTGCCCCAAATGAAAAAGTTTAAAAAAAACCCTGTTGAGAAGATGAAAGCTGGGTACAGAGTGGCAGTCCAGAAAGCAGCTGATTTCCACTGCTGCCCTCTGAGTGTTCGGTAGAGGCGACCAGCCATGAAACCTGCAATCAGACCCATGAACACATACAAAAAGATACCAGCTGTCATTAGAGCACCTCGGGAAGCAGGAGACAACATTCCAAACATTGCCAGAACAATAGTGACCAAAGCCATACAGAAGATCTGTACACCAGAACCAACAATTGCAGTGAAGAGTTTGGGAAAGCGAGGTGGGCGGAACACATCGCCATGGACTAATTTCCACCCAGATTCTTCCAATGTTTCTTCAAGACTTTCATCAGCATTGTACCTGTCAAGAGAAAATTTAAATGCTACTAAGATTTTGTTCATTTAAACTAGGGAACTTATAGGAAAAAGAAATACTCATCTTTAAAAAATCCTAAAAATTGTCAGACTGTTTCAAATTTCAAAACTAGTAATTTGTCCAATAAAAGAAATATTTTTGCTCCTGGATACGCAATTTCTGATCTATTGATCAAACTTTCCTCAATACACAAAAACATGTCATCTTCCAACACTACTTGACACAGACACTCACATAGAAAAATTACTTTAGTGAATAACTAATAGTATATAATATATAGCCCCATTAATTATTATAATATTTAAATACTATAATACACAATATAAAAAAGTAAAATATATAAAAGAAATTATGCATTTTAAGAAACAAGAAATAATGCTTTTTAAAGAAAAAAAAATTTCCTTTCCATGTACTTTGGGGTCCCCTTCCCATAAGAATATTTAGATGGCTGTAACTTTTCTAATATTGTTTCTATGTAAAATATTGACTAAATCTTTAATGACTCTTTGTTTAACCTTCTAGGTAAATTAGCCCCGAAATTGGGCTCCTGAATAATAAGATATTGAAAAACTGATTTCCGACTCGGTGGTTTGAGCCAAATATCACAGACATAATTTCATCAAAATCCAAGAGGGTGTGTGGACTGTGGATTCATATTTCAAAATTTTTGTCATAATTTATCAGATAAAAGCCAATACCTTGGTTTAATAAAAACAACTTGGTGCCATCATGATCCAATTTTGGCTACATGGTCTTTTCACTCTTTGACAGTAGCCAGCATCCCTACAGAATGTAATGGGTCTCCCATACTGGACAAGCACCCCAGTTTGCTTCCACCAGATGCCTGTATCACCAGGTTGGCGTCCAATCTATCAGATTTCCTTCACCTGCTTTCCACTTGGATGATGACCTTAGCAAGAATCAGTAATTAGATCTTGCATGGAGAGAAAAGTCACTGAATAGGGTTCTTCTATCAGAGTTTCTCTGCCATGTCTCAACTCATTCTTAGAGCCGATACTGATAGTTCCAATTTACTCCATAGCTTGGTTGCTAATAGACTGAAGAGTTGTACATTAATCTGGGTGGTCCCTCCTTACTACCTGCCTACACCCTTCTACCAAACTTGTGCTGTTCAGTGAATCTTGCATTGCCACACTACCAACCCTAATCCTTAGATCGGATTCTTCCTGCATGAGCTTTTGAATTCGCATAAGCTCCTCACCTTTTGCCTGGTGCCTGGAAATGAAACAACTGATCAAGCTGCTCAGTTGGCCTCCTGCCAAGCATGCACAGTTCTTCCATTCACTTATCTACTCATATGTGAAGGATAACCATAAGGGACAATGTGAGCTTCCTACCAAACTGTTTCTCACCAATTTCACCACCTTAAACCCCACCTCAGTTAATGGGTCTCACCTTTAAACCACTCTCAATAAAGAAGTAATACTGGCCTGCCTACACTTGGGTCACACCCTGCTATCTCACAGAGACTTTATGGAGTGAAATCACCCTTAAACTTGTACCACCTGTCATATAAGGGTCACCCCTATGTTAAGTGCCCTGTGTACTCCATCCCTCATCACCCCTTTCCTTTTCTCTCTTCCTACCCTAATTCAAAACATTGATTTAATCCTGACCAATGGACCCTTGGTTTTTGTAAATAATCACATCTACTTCCTCTCTGCTACTAGGCTTCTCTTTTATATAATTGCACATTCATTCTCCTCTCTCTTTCCTGCTTCTATTTACCCTCTCTGTATGAATCAATTGTATGACCTACAATTGATTGTATGATATATATATATATATATATATATATATATATATATATATATATATATATATATATATAAAAATATATATATATATATATATATATATATATATATATATATATATATATATATACATATCTATCTATATATATATATATCTATCTATATCTATCTATCTATATTATATATATATAATTTTACATTGCCAGTGGGCTTTTGATACATATGCGCTATAGTGCAAAAAAGTTGTATGATGTGTGCTTTGTTTGTAAAATAAATATGCCATTTGTATTGAAATAAAGTTGAATTTGAATTAGTTTTCCCTGGTCTTGTAGCAACCCTTTCCTTTAATCTTTCCAAGTACTTCAGGGGTAGTGCCACCACCTGAGGATGGTGACACCAGGGTTCACTACGAAGCAAACTTGGCAAAGGCTACCTCTAAGAACTGTAGTCACTGAAGTAGTGATGGGACGAGTACTCAGTATTGGTATCAAATATTGGTAGTACTGACTGATTTTAGTGTTATCGAAACTTGTATCACTATCAGGACTTTTATGTCTCATTTCCGATATCAAAATCTGACACTGTACACAATCCTTTTACAATATACAGTAATGAAAAAATGTGTAGTCGCGGACTACATTTTTTTCCAGTTTGATAATGACCCTATGTATATCCTCCACATATTGTGCAAGCGTTTCTGGCAAATCTGGCATCTGCTCTTGACTCATTGATGTCACATTTTACACTCAGTTGTCTTGATGACTTTGGCCTGGTAAGTTGTGTTTGCACACTCTTCTGTGTTTTTTTTTTACATATTCAGTGGTTTATTGTACTATTTTGAGTGTGTTTTGGGAAAATGGGGAAGAATAAACCCTTCAGTGATGTCATTATAGGTTAGATTATAGCGATGCACAAGCAAAATATTGGTACCCAAGAAATTGCTGAGTGTGTTCTAGTTTGTAGACATTCAGTTCAACGGTGGATCAAGAAAAATAAAAAGGGTGGTGCAGAGACCATTCCTACTCATGGGATAAAGACTGGTCGCCCTTGTAAAGTTACTGAAAAAACAGTAAATCTAATACATTGGCAGGTTGAGGGAAACCCCAGGCTTACATCTTAGCAAAATAGAGAGAATAATCAACAATTATTGGTTAATGTGGACTACACGAACTGTGCACAATAACCTTGGTAAAGATTTAGGCTATCAGCATTGGGTGGCAATATGAAACCCAATACAGTCGATCCCCCATATTCGCGGGGAATAGGGACCGTGAACCCCCATGAATAGTTGACACTACCCCAAAACACCCCTAACCCTTCCCAAACATTATAATTTGCTCCCCATATTAATTCAAGAAGTTATATTTTGTCATGTTCATACACATACAGTACGAAATAAAGTAGCAGAACACATTAAATTACAGTAAACCCTCGATATAACAAACCAAATTTCCTGGCCGAACTCCATCGGGTTTAACAGGCAAGCATTATGACCAGCCTGAGTGAGTGTTGGTGCATCACATGTCTCCTACAGTGCAAGGTTTGTATCAATACTATGTTGTGTAGTCCACTTAACTTTATTAGTAATTACATACGTATTACATATCCATAACAAACTTGGTTCATTATTTCCATTGCTTTTAACGCCCATCAGGTTTAACAAACAACCCCCCGCCCCATATAGTTTGTTATATCGAGGGTTTACTGTATTTTATTGTATAATGTTTACTCATATGGAGATGGTTTTATTTTGATTGAAGAATGATGATTGTTAATATTAAGGTCCAAAAAGCAAGAATTATTCAGGGTGTAAAACAATTGATAAATGAGAAATAAAACACGCAAAATTATGACAAATACACAATCATCGCTCACAGAAGTAGGACACAAGCGTACTGAATGGAGCGTGGGAAATCGGTACATATACTGTAGTCGAGCGAGAGAGATCTGAATGCTGATTGGCTGGAATCGTCCCGTCTCAGCCAACCAACACTTACGTTTTAGAAAGCGGCACAAAATAAATCGCCTACGATTCGCTAAACAATACTTGGAAGCCATTAACGATAGTGATTGGAAAGATGTTTTATGGACAGATGAAACATCATTTCATGTGAGTGCAGACACACAAGGGCATGTGTACAGACCCAGAGGTTCTGACGTGGATTTGACTGAAATTCTCCCAGAAAGTGATGGTCCGGGGGTATCCTAGTTATCATGGCATTGGCAAACTCATTTTCCTACCTGCTAATGTGATTATGAATGCAGTCAGATATTTTGAATTGATAGCTCAACATGATGAAGAGTATATGGACATGTGCAAAGAAAAATACTTTCAGCAAAATGGTGCCCCTTGTCATACAGCAAAATTAGTAAAAGACTTCTCCAATTTCTGTGACATAAACCTTATTATAGACTGGCCTGGGAATAGCCCTAACCTAAATCATATAGAAAACCTTTGGGGCATCATTAAAAAGAAACTACAGAACTGTGACACCTCAACACTCATCAAGCTATGCTCAGAAGTCCAAGATATGTGGGACAATTTCCCACCTGAACAACTCCAAAATCTAGCAGCTTCCCTTCCAAAACATCTGCAGCTGTGAATAGGAGAAGAGGACTTCACACAAAATATTAATACAGGTATTTACATATTCTCATTAAAATTTTAGTCAGCGACTACACATTTTTTCACTACTGTATATTGATTTTATTTATTGATTATATTCTTGTGTTCCATACATGAAAAAATTCACATATGCACCTAATTTATTTACACAAAATTTAACATTTTATAACCCTTTCAAACCCTTAGTTTTTCAGGGAACCAAAAGGAACAAGCACAGGCCAAACTACTAGTTTACCTGTACGTGAAAAATTCATATAATTGCAATCAATCAAATGACTGCAGTTAAGTTGGTTTAATCTTTATGTACAACTTTTTATACATAAATGTTATTTGTTTTATATTCCTTCAATATTCATATTCAATTTTCACCCATTGCAGAATGAATATGAACAGTTACATGAAATAAATGGTAGTGTTAGAGAGTAACCATATCAAACATGTTCAAACAGCATTCATTCAAACGAACAAATAAAACATAGGACTCAAGATTTGTTAATGTATTATTATTCTTTCATTCTATAATCAAATGAGTAGAAATTTCTTTTTAATGAAAAATTATTTAGAATATTGGGTTTGAAGTACGACTAATATTCAAGTTTACACCTATATTGTCTGTTGATTTTATTTGGTTGCTAAAGGAATTAGTTGTACAATTGGATGCCTAAGTATTCTATTTTGTAATAGCTTGAAGAATTAAATAAAGCCCCATTGTTCAGTAGTATTATTCTTCAAACAAATAAATAGAAACCTATATAAGTATTTACTAATACACAAACACGTATGTATATATATTATATATATATATATATATATATATAAGTACTCAGTACTCATATCGGAATCATGAGTATATATAGTGATATCGTACTCGGTATCGGTACTTGCTTGAACATCTGGTATCATCCCATCACTACTCTGAAAACTTGAAGGCCAAGAGCGAACACTTTTTGTTTTTATGTAATTTAAATGATGAACACCCATCCCATTCATTCTGCCAGGATGAAAAATATATTTTCTTATAGAAGGAAAGAAATCTTAAAAAGACAGAGCAGTGCTCTCCGCGCTAGCTGATCAGCCCTCTCATTGCCTAGCATCCCTACAATGCCTGGGGACCCAACAAAATAGAATTCTATATCGAGATGCATTCTGGACCAGCCAGTTACAGATTTATGTGACTAAGGGATGGGAAGCACTAAAATAGCGCATTGTGTATAAACACTCCTAGAATCGGAGAAAATGACAAAATCGGAGGAAATGATGAAATTGTTAAAAGGTAAAATTTGATGTCTAAAAGCTAAAAGGGTAGCTGCACCCCCCACATCATTGTCTGACTTGGAACCATCTGTATATATCGGGCAGTATTGTAAGGTGTGAGGTTGCATGCTCTAGGAACAGGCTCTTTAAGGATGCACAGACAAATTGTCCAGGCTCCACATGTTGGTACAGACTGTGGGAGGTGGAGCACGCCAACTAGGAATCAGCAACAACGGAAGGGTAAGGACTCAGAGCACCCAGGTTGGAGAGATGGTCTCCTATCCGGAGGTTCAAAGAGCGGGGTAAAGATGAGAACCTATTGAATGCGGCCATTGACTCGGCAGCATACAGTAATCTGTAGACTCTGATATAGGGGGACGCTATACATGACATATCTCGTACAGATCTGGAGTCAATAAGAGGGCAAGGGGAACACTCATCTCACAGTATAGGCTGTTGATGGGGGAAGATGAACTCTGAGGTTGCGAAAAGGGGTGGGGGGGTTGCCAGGAAGGGGTGCAGCACTTTAAGGGCTGAGGGTTAAGCCGAGGAGCAAATTTGGCCCTCATTGTCTAATTTGAAGAGAAGTATATAGTGACCACAGTGTTTTATGATCACTGCCCCACAACATGTGGGAAAAGACTTTCAAAATGTCTAGAGCTGGCAGACAGCAGGTACATATGGTAGCCAGGATAGCTTGGGATCAAGAGTTACACCCAGAAACTGAAACTCAGAGATGAACTCTATATCTACACCTTGTAGGGATAGGTGGCGGAACAAAAGCCCCTCTATCTCGGTGGAAATACATAGCCTTAGTTTTGCTGGTGGAAAAGCAGAATCCCTTAAGTTGTGCACTTTTTAATACCACATCAACTGCTAGTTGCAGCCGACACACTGCTGATGGAAGGCAGGATGAGGAACAGTATAGTGTCAAGTCATCACTGAATAAGGTGGCTGATACACCTTCTGCGCAAGAGGAAATGATATCATTGATCGCAATTACAAAACATAAAACACTACCCTGATGGGGTTCCAGGTCAGAGTAGGTGTCTCCAACACACACCATAGAGGATTGAGATACTCAAAAACTTTGAAGAAATCTTTCGGACTAATCTTTGGAAATGTACTACAAGGTCAAGGGTACTATGACCCTTACAAAAACCACATTGAAATGGAGACAGTAAATGACTCATTTCTAGGAACCAGTTCAGGCACTCCAACAACTTACTTAAACAGCCAGTGAGGGTTATAGGACAGTAGTGGTCTGCATCCAACCCACCCCTGCCTGGTTTGACAAAGGAAAGGACAATCCCAACGCACATGATGATGGGTAAACAAACAGCCTTCACCCATATGAGCTTGTACAAATCAAGTAAGAAAATGATGTGTGTGGAGATGCCAAATCATAGCAAAATGGATCAGGTCAAGGCCAGAAATAGATCTACAAAGGTACAATGCCCTATGGAACTCGTGGATGGTGCATTGGTTATTATACGGTAGGTTAGATTTTGTTTTAAAATTGAGAGGATGAGACTCTTCCTTTGATTTATATGCTAGAAAATCCTTATTGTGAGGACTGACACTGCCGACAGCGCAGAAATGGTAGGCCAAAGCATTGCTTATAACCAGGCTGTCATTTTCTAAGGATCCCTGTAAGTTGAGTATGGGTGTATTATGGCTCGCATAACAGCCCCTGATCTTGTTATTCCTCATCCAGGAGTCATGGTAGAGGAAATTGCTGAAACGTAGCAGCTCCATGAAATTTGGAGAGCCTGACAAAAGGTTCTTTGGCGAATCACCCAACCTCGGTTTTGGTCAACTTTGTTGGGTGGGTTCCTCCGGAATCGGGCATGAGTAACTTGTAATTTTTGACAGCTGTCGCACACTCAGAGATCCACCAGGGCAAGGTTGAGGAACCCGTTATGGGAATGGTCTGTATGGCTGCATTGTAGATAATCAATGGAAGTACCTACTGCCGCATCCACACCATTTGAGATCCCCCAAGGAGGCACAGGTGAGAGACGCCTCTCGGAAACCTTCCCAATCGGCATGGCCTAAGTCTCACTTGAGAGGCATGGTTGTATGAGGGATAGGGTGAATGGCCAACAAGACAATAGGAAAGTGGTCACTCCCATGAAGGTCGATGAGAACTGACCATCAAAAATCAATGAGGCAATATGGGGAACAGAGAGACAGGTCAACACAACTAAAGGAATTCGCCTGGATATAATAACAGGTAAAATCACCGGTGTTTAAAACGCTGCTTTTGGCCTTCTGAGCGATGTTGCTCCAATATGGTTGATGGGCATTAAACTCTCCCGATAGTAAAAATGGGGAGGGCAATTGAACTATAAGATCTAAAAGGTCGGGTCTTGACAATGGTAAAGGAGGGAGGTAAATAGAGCAAACAGTTAAAAGCCTCGTAAGAAAAACCCTAAAGGCAACAGCTTGGAGTGAAGTATGTAGGGGGATGGGAGCTACATAGTGGGATGAGGAAACGATAACTGACACCCTGCCATGAAACGAGTCCCCGACAGGAGAAATACAGTTGAAAATAAGAAATTTGGGTACCTTCGGAAATGCTTGTGTACCCAGTTTGTTCTCCTGAAGGTAAAAACAGTGTAACAAAGAGTAACAAGGAAAGTAAGTACCCTAGGAGACCTTACGGTCCATTCAAAGAGGGTACCTTTGGACTAGCAATCGAACAGGCACATGGCTGCTCAATTGTTTTGCGTCCCTGAACGGCCGCTTTTCAAGACTGTCTAGTCTTGACTTGAACTGGTCAAAAGATTCACTGTTGACAACTTCCAATGGAAGTGCGTTCCACTTACCGCAGACATTGTACGTGAAAAAATTTCCACACAGATTGCGGTTGTAGCGCTTCAGTTCAAGTTTGAAGCTGTGATTGCGCATTCTGTTCTCACTCAGTGTGAAAATATCCCGGTAGTCAACATTGTCGAACCCTCAAAGTATTTTGAAAACTTCGATGAGCTGACCACGCAGTCTACGGGTTTCCAGTGAGAACAGATATAATTCCCTTAGTCTATCCTCATAACTTTTATGTCGGATAGAGGGAATCAGCTTGGTTGCCCTGGCGAGTTGTCAAAAGAACCCTGAGTTCTTCCCACTTGGGAAGAACACCTTAACAATTCCACTGTAAAATGGAGGATATTATGTGGAAAGGTTAGATACCACAGTAGATATCTATTTCTGCTCTGTGGCTGATGTTATGTTTGAAGTGCATACCAAAGAGCTTGGGGGATGGATAACAGATTTTGAAGGGCCTGCTATAGCAGGGAATGAGATCCTGCAAGGATATTTTCGATGGTTTTTTAGGAACCAGCCGAGGCCCTTGGTTGTAATTCGGACTCACAGCCAGGTGGAAACGGAAGGTTTAGAAGAGATTTCCGGGTGGTAGATCCAGAGTCGTGGGCTTGAGAGGACTTTTGATGTCTTGAGGAGTTGATCCAACAACTGCAACTAGTGATGTTGGAGTATCATCTGCTTCAATCGGATCATGACTAGAAGGAGCAGGCGATCTGGGCAAAGTATGAGGAACTGGGTGTATTTCTGCCACTGTTTGGACCGGGAGGGGACCTAAGTCCTGTGAAGGATCGGATGGACTTGAGGGCAGAGAATATTCACCAACAGGAGAAGAGTCCATTGAAGTTTCTAGAGGTTCGTTTGAATCAGATACAGAAGTTGCTTCAGGTGTATCGGAACTCAAACATGCTAGTCAGTTTCGTCCAGCATCCTGCAAAATGTCTGAGAAGAGACAGCTAAAAGGCGAGGTTTGTACTCGGACACATTGACAGGCCCCTCTCACGTTCAGATGAAGAGTGTCATGCAAAATAGGACCTACTTTTCATATAAAAACATTGGACAGATTTTTGCTGTAGCACTGTGGGCACCAACGCAGTTGGCACAGCATAGTATTTTGGTGCTTTCAGGGCCATGGTAATCAGAACTATAATTCACGCAGGAATGGATGGGAATGTCAATAGGCCCAACCAACATGTCCAAATTGATTACAATTGAAGCAACGTCTGGGTAGTTTGATGTAGGGACTAACCGAGACATGCAGGTACCCAGCTTTAATACACTGCGACAGTTCAAGAGCAAGGGAAGGCTGAAGGGGGAGCTGAAGAACATTTGGCACAAGAACACTTATGAGAAGGGGAGGTTTTATGTTTATAACTAACCATTGCAAATGGAAAAAAACATATTCTCCCTCGGGACTCCCCACCACGGAGGCCTACAAGGGCCCGGCACTATGCAACTCTAGATTCAGTTACGTCCAGTATGTCATCTTGGAGAATGGATATGGATCTACCACACAATCTTTTTAGACCTAAGAGGCTGCTTGAGTTTTCCTACGTGTGAAGAAAAGGGGCCAATGAGATGCCCAGCCTCGTCCAACCTTCATGAAAGAACAATTCAGAATCAATCTGGAAAAGCGAGCAGAGGTCAGGTAACTGAAAGGACCACTAGATTTGAGAAAGAAGAGGGGGAAATAAAGGGCAATGAAAGAAAGTAATAGGGCGGAGAAAAGAGGGGTATATTAAAAGTCCAATTGGTAGCACTATGGGACCCCTAAAGGGCCCAGGGCTGACCCCCCCTCACCATGAGAAGGCCAGAGCCTCTCTGGGACCAAACCCTGAAGAAAGAAAAGGTCCCAGAGAAGGAGGGAGGAATGTATGGGGTGGTTGTATATGTGCACTATGGGATTGAGAAACTCTTAGTGTATAAGGATTTGAGAAATGGCATGACTGATGAGTATGGACTGCATTTGCAAGATTTGAGTGGAATTCATTATAACGGTTGTTGAGAAGTCATATGAAAGGGTTTATGACACCACAGAAGAAACAAAAGAATATTGGAGAGAATGAAGTAAATAAATTTGGGGAAGAGGAAGTACATTTGACAAATGTGATATGTGCGATACCGATGGTGTATTGTGAATGATGGAAGTGAAAGTAGGTGAATGTGTCATCTGTGGACTAATAGACACAGGAGCCCAGATCTTATTAGTAAATGCAAGAATGGTAGGTAGGAAAATATGAAGTATTAATAAATGAGATACGAATACCAGTGAAGTTAAAACTAAATGGTGGCTTGGCGCACACTGCACAGTAATTGCACAGAGTGTGGTTTGGGTGAAGGTAGACTGATTGCAGAGGACAAAGTAAGCTTGATTGTAAGTCTTGCGAATGCTTATAAGGTAGAGCAGTAGACATTGAATGATGAGCAAATGCCATGGTTGTTTCCTACTGGGGATAGATTTTGTGAGAATGAATGAATTGTCCTTGGATGCTGAGTGATTTGTGTGATGAAAGGGAATAAGGAGGTTGTTAAGATAAATATTAGATTGAAGTATGTTATGGATTTTAGTGGGGTGATTATATTGGAAATGGAGGATGAAAGTTAAGTTTTGACTGATAATGATATTTTGGAAATGCAAGAGATGTGCCTAATAATTTGAGAGCTAAGGATATGTATTGAGAAGAGGATTAGTTTGAATGAATGGCCTGAATATTTGAGTGGGTTTAAGAGGTATGCAAGGAATTTTGCAATATGTATGGATGTGGTATATTATATAAGGCACCTTAAGGATGGAGATGTTGTGCTTGTGATGTCTTAGGGCTAGTGAAAGTTATGCATGATACTCTTGGACACATGGGTAAATTTAAGTTATGGGATTTCCAGTGACTCCTATTTCACTGGCGGATTGATGGAATAAGTGCCGCCAGAAGCAATTTTCGCCATCACCCGAACCGTCACTAACTCGAAAAGCAAAGATGACCTTCAGCAAATAATGTTTTCTCAGTCATCAGCGAAACGAGAGTGTGTCAGTGACGGACTGCCCACCACTGGGCATTTCATCTCTGTGGTGAATGATGTTGCCACCGAATGTGAAAGTTGTCAGAAGAAAAATACAGGGTGTGAAGGCAAAACCTTCATTGATAAAAATTGAGGTAAATGAGCTATATGAGATGGTTGTAATTGACCATGCCTTTGCAGAGATTGTTTTTTTAATATCTTATTTGCCGATGACTGCCTTCTAGGGCATAAGTCGCCATACTCAACCTAGCCTAAAGCTAGGCTATATTAAAAGACAAATGAAAAAATACAAACAGAAAAAAAAACAAAAACAAACTGAAATAGAAAGTGAGCTCCGTTGACGGAGGAAGGCCCACCCTCTCCGGCAAAGAAGAACGCAATCCATAGTCAAATATTAAATAACAGGGAGAAGGCCTGCCTCCTACAAAAAGTCTAAAAGTCGACAGGTTGGTGTGCACGAATCTGTCCTGAGTAGAAGGGACAGACTGGGACATTCGACAAGAATGTTCCAAACAGTCTGGGGGATGATGCAGTCATCATAATAGGGCGTAGGCGAGTGCTTCATTAAATGGCGATGCATCACACGAGTGTGCCCGATTCAAAGATGACAGAAAGCAACCTGAAGCCTTCACAGCATTGGGGGTAGGTCCATGGGAACAGTCGCGGCACAATGGCATGCAACTTTAAGTTCCCTTAGACCGTCTCCCATTTTTTTTGCCAAGCAGCCTGTATTCGTGTCTGGTAGTCGGTGTGAGGAAGAGCGAAATGCTGGTCCAGTCACAGAGTCCTCACAGACTCTTTGGCGCCCTCATCAGCGAGAACATGCCCCGAATCCTTTTGACTCGCTTCCATACCTCTGCTAGAGGGGTCTTCCCGTTAAGTGAAGACACATATGCCTATAGTGTATTATATATCATTTTGAAGGGATTTTTTTCTGAATTAAAATATTTACCTTCAGTAGAGGTCATTTGATACCCTTACAGGTAATAAGACCTAATCAGTTCTTCAGTCTATAGCTGGTGCTTTTTTTTTTACTTCTTTTTTTTTGTCTCAACCCATTTTGGCTTGTGACAGTGACATTTAACAAATTAGTATGAAAAGTTACACTGGTACAAGTCTGGCCTGTTCTCCCACTCTTTGGCAAGTCCTGAATGTCTCCAGTGAGGTAGCATTCACAGTGTGTTGTGTTATCTTGTTCCAAACTTTTGAGACTTGAGCAGGAAGACAGCCTTTTCTTGGTGTTGAATTTGTGTCCCCTGGTGGTGTTACTTCTTGTTGGTTGGAACATTGCCTTCCCACATGTTAAACATTCTTTATGTAGTTGATGTTAGCAATATTCTTGAGGATCTTGAAAGCTTGGATAACATCTGCTCGGTCTGCAGAATTGTAAGGTTGGAAATTGAAGGCTTGCTGGTCGATCAGAGTAGGAGAGATGGGACAGTCCCTCCACCAGTCACCTTGCACTGCACTGGACCCCCTCTAATTTATCCCTGTCCCTTTTTGTGATGGGCTCCATATCACAGAAGTATATTCCAGGTGGTCTAATTAAGCTTGTGTATAGGTAAATGAAGGTGGTCTTATCCAATACTAAAAAGGTGTGTTTGAGGGCTCCCAGGACTCTGTTGGCCTTGCTGACCTGTGCTTGGATATGTTGGGAGAATCTTAACTTGTCTATAACGACACCTAGGTCTTTTTCCTATTCAGCTACCAGCAGGGGGTGTGGTGTATCGGTCTGATGACATTGTAGTTTCTAGGTGGAAAAGCATCTGCATCTTGTTGTAGTAGTTTGGTTGTCCGCCTCCCCTCTAATCTCTTTCTTCTTTTGCAGAATGTGTGTGTGGATCGTGTGATCACCGTCTTTGCTTTGTGTGGGGGGGGGGGACTCAATGGATCTCTATCGTGCTCCCCCATTCATCTGTGTTTTCTTTTTAGGCGGATTCTTTCAGCTAATATTTTTGTTTAGTAATAGTTTGGAAGTCATTAGTTATGACTGAAGAAGGAAGAGCCGCCTAGACGGAAGATAGGTGAGTGAAGATTGTGTGAGAGTGGATATGGTTGAATGTGTTAGGAGTAAAGATGTTTGAGTGTGGCAGTGAATAGGTGACTGAATGTGCCTTCTCTTTTCCAGTTCTGTGGTACCGATTGTCGCCGACATTTGGCTTTTGGAGACGGCTGAAGCCAATCCTGACCCTCGCAAGTGCGCCTACCTTTTGGGGCAATTTTCTAAGGTGTGGAGAGCACCTCCCAGTCTCCAGAGAGTAATTGGAGCAGCACCCCAGTGACTGTGACCCAGCAGTTGGGACCAACAAGCGTTCCGGGTACCTAAAATCCCGCAGAAAGTGAGCCATCTCCCACTTTCTCCAACACGTCTCACTCCATTAGTTAGTTAAGGGTGTACCCGTCTTTCGCAATATCTTGTTTGTACTATTCGTTTGCATGGCCAAGATATTATGCAAGGCCTTTTGTAAATATATACGTGTGGTGGTTGGCGAGAGTATTGTAAGGCCAACTGTATATATGAGGGGTGGTCAATAAGTTTTGCCATTCAGATATAAGGAAACGAGATATGAGAAAAAATGTTTTATTATTTTTCAATATAACTACCCTTGACTTCAATGCACTTGCGCCACTTGTCCCTGAGGCTTTGAAGTCCTGACAACCAGAAATCTGCTGACTGCTGTTCAATCCAATCCTGGACGGTGAGCTGGACATCTTCATCATCCCCAAACCGGGGTCCACGCAGTGCAGTCTTGAGCTGGCGGAATAAAAGTAGTCGCTAGGGGCCAGATCTGGACTGAAGGAGGATGGTTGAGCTCCTTGAATCCGCAATTGCGCAGGGCAGCTGGTGCAACTCTGGCCTTGTGGACTTTGATGACGTTGAAGTCAATCATGGGGCGTGAGGTTTCTAGGGACCCAACGGGCAGAGACCTTGGTCATGGCCAAATTGTCGTGGATGATGTTGCTAACAGTTCCATGTGATATTCCAAGTTCTCGCTCGATTTCTTTGACCTTCACCCATCGATTTTCAAGGATCATCCTCTCCATACAGGCCACATTGTCCTCATTGGTCACGTCTGACAGGCATCCTGGACGGGGGTCATCTTCAAGGGACTCACGACCATGGCGGAACTCCCTATTCCAGCGAGCAATGGTTGCATAGGAAGGGGCGGTGTCGGTGTACACTGCAACCATGCGTTCATGCATCTCTTTTGCATTCTTGCCTTCCTTGGTCAAAAATTTGATCACTGCGCAGTGCTCAACCTTCTCCATTGTTGAAAAATTTGTGACTGACAATCTGGGATCAGCTACTGCTTCTTAAATAGACAAGGCGGGAGCGTGCACCTGCAGGTCCTGACTTGCCATAACATCCTAACACCCCCACAAACAGCCATCCACCTACCGGTTCGCAAAACTTATTGACCGCCCCTTGTATATATATGTATTTTATTTTGGTTTAGGGTTATATAATATTTTGGGTTGATTATTTTGCTATAATTACTGTTTCTAAATTAAAATAGAAAAACTCTCTCCTTAAACCACCGAGTGGACCTTCCTTGTCAGGGTGGCGGGAATTTTGGGGGATGGCGATCCCGCCGCTATATTGTAAGCCCAAGTCTCGAGTTTATCTATGTCACCTTGTAAAGAGTGCTGCAGGTCTTCTTGATCTATTATTTGATAGATCTTTGTATCATCAGCATATATAATGTAATTAATTATCCAGAAGGTCTGGCACATCTGACACAAACATGGTGAAAAGCAAGGTTCCCAATAGAGAGCCCTGGGGAACATCGCTGCTAACATTGCACCATTCTGACTGCAAACCATTGACAATCACCTGCTGTTCTCTGTCTGTAAGGAAACCCCTAATCCAAGTCAGTGTGCTACCTCTGATTCCAAGGGCAGCCAGTTGTTGTGCAAGCAAGCGCTCGTGTGGCACCGTATCAAAAGCCTTGGCATAGTCCACAAATATTATGTCCACCGGCAGATTGTGACTTATCGCCTAGGTCCAAATCTCCATGGCTTCTAACAAGTTAATTGTAGTAGACTTTCTGGAGGTAAATCCATGTTGCTGATTTCAGAGAAGATTGATCACTCTAACGTGGCTCATAATGTCATCTGCGAGAATGCACTCCAGGGTTTTGCAAACAACTGAGCTAAGTGACACAGGTCGGTAATTAGCAGGGTTAGACTTGTCTCCTTTTTTGTAGATTGGGGTCATTGTGGCAATCTTCCACTGCTTTGGCACCTCTCCTCTCTCCAGGCTTTTTTCAAACAAGATTGTAAGGAGAGTGGCTAATATCTCTGCCATTTCATTCAGTATTTGAGGGTGGATCTGGTCAGGTCCCGGTGATATCTGTTCTTAGTTTTTTAAGTGTCTTGAGCACTCTCTCTTTGGTGATTGTTATATTTAGTTCTGATTGCAGTTCTACATTTGTAAAACTTGGAAAAGCTGATGTCTTTTCTTGTAAAGACAGTTGAGTATTGTTTATTTAGCACATCTGCCTTGTTTGTGTCCTCACTTACAAAGACTCCATTTCTTAAGTCAGCCAGGGTGACTCTTATTTTACAGAGACTATTTACGTAGTTCTAAAAAACTTCTTTATGCGTGCTTCTTTAGCCAGTCTATTTTCAAATTCTTTCCTAACCTTCCATAGCATGTGCGTCGCCGAGTTGCGGGCTTTGATGTACATCTGATAGTCTTGCTTATCTTTAGTATTCAGGTATCGTATCCATGTATGATGCTTCTTCCTGACCTTTTTTAATGCTGTTCAGTACATCCAGAGGTTTTTTCCTGCTTGTAGGATGGCTTAGTCAATGTAGTCTGCAATTTCGTGAGTCATCCATCCTCTCAATGCTTCCTTCCAGTCAATGTTGAAGGTTTCCTTCATGGCTACATAGTTTCCCTTATTATAGTTATATGTAGTTTTTGATATTACAGGTGAATCTGAATTATAAATCATCTTGAAATATATTCCTACATGATCACTAGCTCCCAACAGGTACAACATCTCAAGTTGTTCTATCATTTGTGCTTCATTAGTGAATAATAGGTCATCTTATATGGGTATTTGTCTTTCTCTGTACCTGGTGAGTCATGTAATATGCTGGTGTAGGTAGGTGTCCCTTAAACACTCTACAAACTTAGTGTGTGAACTGTTTGGGCTGAAATTTGATGGAAGGAGTGGTGTAAGGTCCCATGCTACGCTTGAATGGTTGAAATCACCTACTATTAGTTTGTGAGTGTGGCTACCTGTAGCTGCCCATATTAGAGTTATGTAAACTGTTGTAACATAACATAACATAATTTAACGGATGACAAAAGCCACAAGGGCCTATCAAAGGTCATTTGCATCCGTCAAAACCCACCCACAAAAAGCACCATGGCCAGGGAAAGACAAAATCAAAGTCCCCCCACAATATAATATAACAGATGACAAAAGCCACAAGGGCCTATCATAGGTCATCCGAGTCAAACGGCCTCTTTTTTAAGGCACCCAAACTCCCAAGAAAACTACATCCAGAGGATTGCGTCCAGAAACAAGGGTATCACCAATCAAGGCTTATCAAGAACTAAATAAGGCAGCTATAGATATATGGGTCATTCCATATGAAATCAACCAATTTGGGGGGAAATTTTAAGTCACCATCACCGATTTTGATGAAAATTGGTATACAGGTTGAATTCGATGAGAGAAAAACAATGAGACACTTCCCAGCCCTCAATTTTGAATAGCTCAAAAGTTATAACCTGTCAAAGTTGAGAAAAATTGTCAAATTTCTTGATACCAGCATTTGAAAAAAAATTATTTCTTCCTTATTATAGCACATAAAACAATGAATTATGTATTTTTTTAAAGCTTAAGGGTTGCTCTAAACATTTTTAACAGCAAAATTAATTTTTGATAAAAAAAGTTTTTTTGACCTTTAAAAAAATATATTGGTATCAATAAATTTGTGTAATTATTTTATAAATATATATGCCTTTAGACTACAATATAAGATAGATTTCATTCTGGGTTTTTCATTATAACAGGAGTTATGATCAATTTTGTAACCATTGGTATGCCAATTTTTACCTATTTTTATGTTATAAATTTTACCTATTAGGTGTTACTTTATAAACTATGAAAGCTAATTTAATTTTTTTTTTCTTTTTTTTCAGAAAGTTTAATATTTAGATAAAAAAGTAATTAATAATTTGCATTACCAATTATTTGTATTTTAACAAATTATTATGGATGAGAAGGGAAAGCATTTTTTAAATATTAAGTATTGCTGCGATCCTTACAAAGGTCACAAAAAATTAATATAGAAAAATCTGAGACTAATTTCAGAAGACTTAATAAGAGAATATCCAAAATTAAAAAAATTTAAGGACCAAAAAATCTGTGATAACTGCAGAAAAAAGATAGCTGATGATGATAGTTCTTCATCTCAAAATACGAATCCAAGCCTTTCAGAAGAAAGAATGGAAATTGAGCCAATTACTGAACAGGAAGAATCACAAGAAGCATTAACTGAATTAAATAAATCATTAATAGCTATTGGAGAGTCACCAGTCAAGAAATTTAAAATGGATGTAGTAAAAAAATATAGTTCAGATAAAATGAATAAAATTCAAAAATCCATTTCAAGTAAACTCAGAACTGTAGGCTCTGCAACAAAATATCCATTACCCTTGGATCAAGGCCCAGAGTCTTCTAAAAACAGAATCAAGTAAAGATGGTGAAGAAATAATAAATCAACTGAAGGAGAAATTTCAAACTACTAGTAAAAGGTCTGAGCAGCTGCAAATCTTAACTGTTTTGCCAAAAAGCTGGAGCTTATCCAAAATTAAATCTGAATTTAATGTTACTAATTACATGACCAGACAAGCTAAAAAACTAGCAATGGAAGAAGGAATAATGTCATTGCCAAGCAAAAGAAAAGGTACATTTCCATCAGAAACAATTAAAGTAGTAGAAGACTTTTATAAAAATGAAGAAGTAAGCAGAATTATGCCAGGGAAAAAAGATTTCAAGAGTGTTAGAAAAGATGGACAGAAAACTCATGAAAAAAAATACTTAATTTGGGGAAATTTAAAAGAAATTTATCATTTATTTTAAACAAAATACCCAGACACTAAGATTGGCTTTTCAAAATTTGCTGAGCTGAGACCCAACGAGTGTGTATTGGCTGGTGGTGCAGGAACTCACAGTGTGTGTGTTTGCACACATCATCAAAATGTTAAACTGATGATTATTGGTACAAGGCTACCACAGTTGACAAAAGACAGTGACCTGCATTTAGATGATTACAAAACATGTCTATCATTCATTACATGTGACCCTCCAATTTATGAGTGCTATTTTGATGAATGCTCAGAATGTTTTTCTAAAATAGACGAACTAAAACTATATGCTACTAAAATTTTGGATGACAATATGATTGATGAGGTAAATTACAAGCAGTGGCTCTCAACTGATCGCTCAACTTTAGAGCTTGTTTCAAGAACTGAAGAATTTATAGACACTTTTACCTTAAGTCTTCTCAATTTAAAAAAACATCATTTCATAGCAAAAAAGCAGGCACAATTTTGTTCAACTAAAAAAGAAGAACTAAAAGATGGTGAAATCTTAGTAGTATGCGATTTTGCTGAAAATTACTCATTCCTTCTTCAGGATGCAGCACAAGGGTACCACTGGAATAACTCCCAAGCTACATTACATCCCTTTCTTTCCAACTACAAAGAAGCTGGGGAAACACAACACATAAGTTTTGTTGTGATTTCAAACTACTTGAAGCATGACACTGTTGCAGTCCATTTATTTAAAAAAAAACTTATTGAATTTTTTAAAAAAGAACTCAAATTCCCAATAACAAAAATTATATATTTTTCTGATGGAGCTGCGTCACAATATAAAAATTTAAAAACTTTATTAATTTATGTCACCATAAATCAGATTTTGGATTGGAAGCAGAATGGCATTCTTTGCTACATCTCATGGAAAAGGACCATGCGATGGTGTAGGGAGCACAGTAAAAAGACTAGCAGCAAAAGCTAGCCTGCAAAGAGCATATAATGATCAGATAATGACTCCTCAACAGCTCTTTGATTTTGCTGAAAGACACATTAAGGGAATCAAATTTTCATATGTCCCAAATAGTGAATACATTGAAGAAAAAAATTATTTGCCAGAAAGATTTGACCAGGCCTCTGCAATAATTGGTACCCAAAAATTACACAGTTTTGAGCCAGTTAATGAAAATGAACTAAGAGTGAAAACAATATCATCTGCATCAGAATTCAAGAAAGTGAAAATATCCTATACAGAGGCAATATTATTGGAGGATGTAAAAGGATTTGTCACTGCTAAGTATGATGACAAATGGTACTTAGGGTGTGTATTGGATACCAATGTTGAGAAAATGACTGTTAAAATAACATTCCTAGAACCAGAAGGACCATCAAATTCATTTAAATATCCAAGAAAACCAGATGTATTAGTATTGCCATTAGATGACATATTGAGCATTGTTGAGACTGTAACAGCAACAGGAAGAACTTACAAACTATCTAAAAATGAACAATTAAAATCAACAGAAATAATGCAGAAAAAAATTGATTCCTAAATTATTATAAAAAGAATAAATTCATTTTGGGAGGTTGGGTGGGACCTGTGGCTTTTTTGCTGAGCTATCAGGAGTGGCCCCTTAGGTGATGGGGATACCAGCAGTTATGCAGGTATCTTAACTGTTGGTAGTGGCTCTGCCACCATTGACCATAGCAAATTATAAATTAAATACATAGGTAGGTAGCTTTAAAAATATTTATAATTTTAGATAAAAAATTACTGAAAGTTCATTTTTTCTTGTAGGTAGGATTTAACACATATCTATAGAATTAATGATTCTAATACACAAGTATATATTAAAAGCATTCAAATATAATACTTAGGCATCTAATAATTGATAACTAACTTTGTGAATATGACGTAACTCTGTTAATATGACAAAGATGCATATAAAAAAAAATTATTTGTGAAGATAGCAAAAAATGGCCATACCAGTGGTTACAAAATTGATCATAACTCCTGATATAATGAAAAACCCAGAATGAAATTTATCTTATATTGTAGTCTAAAGGCATATATATTTAAAAAAAAATTTACACAAAAATTTATTGATACCAATATATTTTTTTTAAAGGTCAAAAGTTGACCTTTAAGGTCAAACAATTTTTTTTTACCAAAAATGAATTTTGTTGTTAAAAATGTTTAGAGCAACCCTTAAGCTTAAAAAAAATACATAATTCATTGTTTTATGTGCTATAATAAGGGAGAAATAATTTTTTTATCAATGCTGGTATCAAGAAATTTGACAATTTTTCTCAACTTTGACAGGTTATAACTTTTGAGCTATTCAAAGTTGAGGGCTGGGAAGTGTCTCATTGTTTTTCTCTCATCGAATTCAACCTGTATACCAATTTTCATCAAAATCGGTGATGGTGACTAAATGTCCCTTGTTGAATTCAGATGGAATGACCCATATACAAACAATATAGTGGTCAGGGAATTATGAGAGGACATTATAGTACTGAAAGTAGAATGGACTTGACAGATAACAGAAATAGGTTAGTGGTCAGGGAATTATAGTACTGAAAGTAGAATGGACTTGGCAGATAACAGAAATAGGTTCCAAGGCGATAGAGGTGAGGTCATTCAAGTTTCAAGAGGTCCTTCAGGGATAGGGGGGTTAAATTGTTTCTATACAAATGCTCGTAGTCTTAGAAACAAGAAGGATGAGCTATTTAGTTATATTAGCAATGAGGATATAGATATATTATGCGTTACTGAATCATGGGTTAATGAAATAGAATTTAGTGACACTATAAGTAAATTTGATTTACAGGGCTATAATATGTACATTAGTCAAAGGACAGGTAGGATTGGTGGAGGAATAATTATCTATATAAAAAACAACATTGTTTCAAGTTCAAATACTTCAATAAAGCAGGATGGAGTTGAGTCACTTTGGATAGATATTAGGTTCAGTAAAAATAGAATGGTGCATTTGGGAGCTTTTTACAGGCCACCTGGGCAGACTGATGATATAGATGAACTAATGATAAGGGAAATAAGTAAGGGATGTGAAACAGATGCAGTTATTATTGGGGACTTCAACTTAAACTCTGTGGACTGGGAAAATATGATAGGTAGGGATAGAACAAGTGGCAGGTTCATAGAATGCTTTGAGGATAATTTTTTTAATCAATTTGTTAATGAGCCAACGAGGGGGGACAATATATTAGATTTAGTACTTTCTAACAGTGATCATTTAGTTAAAGAATTGACTGTTGGGGAAGCATTGGGAAATAGTGACCATCAGATAGTTCGTTTTAACTTGGGAATTGAGAAGGGTAAAATAACTGAGAATGCTGAAAAAGTTCCAAATTTTCATAAGGGAGATTATGTAAAACTTCGAAGCTTGCTAAATTTGGTAGACTGGGATATAGAATTCAGAGGTAAAAATGCTTATGGGATGTGGGATACTTTCAAGCATATAATAAATGTAGTCCAAGAACAATGTATCCCAATGAAGGCCATTAGGAACAAAAGTAGGAAACCATTATAGTGGAATCAGGAGATAGCTAGAAAAATTTCAGAGAAGAAAAGGGCATATAAAAAATTACAGGTAGAAAATAATATTCAAAATTTAAGTGATTATAGAATGGCTAGGAATGAGTTAAATAAGATTATAAAGAAGAACAAAAGGGTGTCAGAAATTAAATTAGCTCAGGATAGCAACAAAGATCCTAGAAAGTTCTTTAGTTACTATAAAACTAATAACAAGTCTGGCAGAGTTAAAATAGGACCTATCAAATATGAAGGGTTTGTGAGAGAAACATGAGGAAATAGTTGAGGTACTAAATGGTGATTTTGCATCAGTATTTACAAAAGAGAAACTAAATAGTCCTATGTATAGTACTCATAGGTCAGGAAAAGAGGTGTTTACTAACATTTGTGTGGATCGAAGGATGATAAAAGGACTAATAGGTGATTTAGATACTACCAAGGCCTCCGGCCCTGATAATATTCATTCTAGGATACTTAAAGAAGGGGTAGAAAGTATCTCAATAGCTCTGGACAAGTTATATACTAGGTCATTGGAATATGGAGAAATACCCGATGATTGGAAGAGAGCGAATGTAGTCCCCATTTTCAAGAAGGGTAGTAAAGAGGATCCAAATAACTTTAGACCGGTTAGCCTAACTCCTGTAGTCTGTAAAATTCTTGAGAAAATAGTTAAAAAAGGGATTTGCCAACATCTAGAGAGGGAGGGGTTAATCAGCGATGCTCAGCATGGGTTTAGATCAGGTAGATCATGTTTGACTAACTTACTAGACTTTCTGGAGTTTGTAACAGATCAAGTAGATAAGGGAGAGAATGTAGATATAATTTACTTAGATTTTAGTAAAGCATTTGATAAGGTACCACACAGGAGACTAGTTCATAAATTAAAAATGATTGGGATATGTGGGGGTGTTTCAAATTGGATAGCTGAGTGGCTGAAAGACAGGAAGCAAAGGGTAGTGCTAAATGGTGTAAAGTCAGAGTGGAGGGATGTTATCAGTGGGGTTCCTCAGGGATCAGTTCTCGGTCCATTATTATTTGTCATCGATATAAACGATCTTGGGGAGGCAGTTAATAATAAAGTGTCAATTTTTGCGGATGATACCAAATTAGCAGCTGTAGTTAAAGATATTGATGATAATTTTAAAGTGCAGGGGGACTTAAATAAATTGTTATCCTGGGCACATAAGTGGCAAATGACTTTCAACCTTGATAAGTGCAAAGTTATTAACATGGGAAAAGATAATAGAGAATTTAACTATGAAATGGATGGGCATTGTCTGAGCTCAGTAGAGGATGAGAAAAATCTAGGAGTAGTAATAGATAAGTCATTAAGGTTTTCTAAGCAGTATATTAAAGCAAGAAATAGGGCAAATAGAGTGCTGGGTTTTATTAAGAGAAATGTCAGTTACAAAAGTAAGGAGGTTATTCTTAAACTCTATAACTCTTATGTTAGGCCACATCTAGAGTACTGTATACAGGCATGGTCCCCACATTTTAGACACGATATTAACCTTCTTGAGTCAGTGCAACGGAGGGCAACAAAGATTATTCCTTCCCTGAGGCACCTTGAATATGAAGATAGACTGAGGGTATTAAATATGTTCTCGTTCGAAAGGTGTGTGAGAGGGGATATGATTGAACTCTTTAAAAAATTTTCCGGGATAGATAAATTGGATGTTAGCAAGTTTTTTGAGTTAGATGATGGAAATCGGACTAGAGGTCACCACTTGAAAATTAAAAAGCAAGGGTGTAGGTTGGATTTAAGAAAATATTTTTTCACCAATAGAGTGGTAGACTTCTGGAACAAATTGCCGCAGAGGGTAGTAGGTAGTCCAAATCTAAATGTATTTAAGAGTAGGTCGGATGAGTTTATGGGAAGGGAAGGTTGTGATGGTTCCTAAGTTTTGTATATATTAATATTGTTTGTATATATCTATAGCTGCATGATTTAGTTCTTGACAAGCCTTGATTGGTGATACCCATGTTTCTGGATGCAATTCTCTGGATGTAGTTTTCCTGGGAGTTTGGGTGCCTTGAAAAAGAGGCTGCTTGACTCGGATGACCTATGATGAGCCCTTGTGACTTTTGTCATCCGTTATATTATATTGTGGGGGACTTTGATTTTGTCTTCCCCTGGTGATGGTGCTTTTTGTGGGTGGGTTTTGACGGAGGCGGATGACCTTTGATAGGCCCTTGTGGCTTTTGTCATCCGTGTAATTATGTTATGTTATGTTATGTTAATATTAATACATACAAAACTTAGGAACCATCACAACCTTCCCTCCCCATAAACTCATCCAACCTACTCTTAAATACATTTAAATTTGGACTACCTACCACCCTCTGCGGCAATTGGTTCCAGAAGTCTACCACTCTATTGGTGAAAAAATATTTTCTTAAATCCAACCTACACCCTTGCTTTTTAATTTTCAAGTGGTGACCTCTAGTCCGATTTCCATCATCTAACTCAAAAAACTTGCTATCTATCCCAGAAAAAAATTTAAAGAGCTCAATCATATCCCCTCACACACCTAACATAACATAACATAATTTCCAGGATGACAAAAGCCACAAGGGCCTATCAAAGGTCATCCGTATCCATCAAATCCCACCCATAGGATTTTGTCAGATCATGCATCTACAATATACAATTTAACAATCCATAGGAATGTCCAACCATGCATCTACAATATATAATTTAAAGCCTCCATAGGAGTCTGTCAAAAACAAAATCAAACTCCCCCAAAATATACAATAAAAAGAAACTGCATCCACAGGAATGAGTCAAGAAACCTATCCACATACCGAAAAGTAAGAAATTAACCCTCCATCCCCATATAATTATCCAATCTGCGCTTGAAAACATTCAAGTTTGGGCTGTCTACAGTCTCAGGTGTCAAACTATTCCAATAATCCACCACTCTGTTAGTGAAAGAATATTTTCTAACATCCAGGCTGCACCTCTGTTTTTTAATCTTAAAATGGTGGCCTCTAGTTCTATTACTACCTTCTAACTCAAATAACTTGCTGAAATCCAATTTATCCATCCCAGAAAAGATTTTAAAAAGCTCAATCATATCTTCCCTCACACACCTTCTTTCAAATGAAAACATATTTAATACCCTCAGTCTATCTTCATATTCAAGGTGCTTCAGGGATGGTATTATTTTTGTTGCCCTCCTTTGTACTGACTCTAATAAGTTTATATCATGTCTAAAATTTGGTGACCATGCCTGTATACAGTACTCTAAATGTGGCCTGATATAAGAGTTGTATAGTTTAAGGATGACGCCCTTACTCTTGTAGCTAACATTTCTTTTAATGTAACCTAGCACCCTATTTTTTGCCTCAATACACTGCTTTGAAAATTTCAGTGACCTATCTACTACCACTCCTAAGTCCTTCTCATCTTCAACTAAATTAAGCCAATATCCATCCATCTCATAGCTAAATTCCCTATTATCTCTCCCCATGTTAATAACTTTGCATTTGTTAAGGTTAAAAGTCATCTGCCACTTCTGAGCCCAAGCTAACAACTTATCTAAGTCACCCTGCACTTTAAAGCTACCCTCAACCTCTTTGACTACAGCTGCCAATTTGGTGTCATCAGCAAAAATTGACACTTTGCTATTTACACCTTGCCCAATTTAAAACATTCCCACATATCCCATGCAGCTTTAATTTATGAACTAGTCTTCTATGTGGAACCTTATCAAAAGCTTTGCTTAAATCTAAGTAGATCACATCAACTTTTTCATCCCTATCTAATTCTTTAGTTACATAATCCATAAAATCCAGTAAATTAGTTAAACACGATCTATCTTTTCTAAAACCAGGTTGAGCATCATTAATTAACCTGCTACTCTCTAGATGATCAGAAATTCCCTTCTTAACCATCTTCTCAAGAATTTTACAGACTATAGAAGTTAAGCTTACCGCTCTAAAGTTATTTGGGTCCTCTTTGCTTCCCTTTTTAAAAATTGGCACTACATTTGCCAATTTCCAATCATTTGGTATTTCTCCAGACTCTAGTGATCTAATAAATATCTTCTCGAGAGCTACTGCAATACTTTCTACACCTTCTTTGAGGATCCTAGAATGAATGTTGTCAGGGCCAGATGTCATACTAGTATTTAACTGCATTATAAGCCCTTTAATTTCTTCTCTGTCTATATTAATAGAATTTATCACTACTTCCCTTGACCTAGAATTATCATCAATTAATCTAATAGTTTCTCTTCTGTGAATACTGAAGCAAAATGATCATTAAGGACCTCTACTATTTCCTCATCAGATTCTTTCAAAACCCCTTCACATTTAATAGGCCCTATTTTATCACTGTTAGATTTATTATTGATTCTATAATAACTAAAGAATTTTTTAGGATCTTTATTATTATTTTTAGCTAAATTAATTTCTGCTGTCCTTTTGGTCTTCTTAATAATCTTATTTAGTTCATTTCTGGTTGACCTATAATGGTTTAAATTATCTAAACTACTCTCACTTTGTAATCTTGGGTATGCCCTTTTTTTCTCTGAAACTTTATTAGCTATTTCTTGATTCCACCATAATGGTTTCCTACATTTCTTCCTAATAGACTTCATCGGAATACACTGTTCCTGAACCATGTTTAATATAGTCATCCTTCTCTGCACAGACTCAAGCAAATCAATATCCTTCCTATAATATGGTGACCAAAATTGTACTGCATAGTCTAGATGAGGCCTAACTAGCGCCAGATACAGTTTTAGAATGACTTCAGCACTCTTATTGCTTATACTCCTAATGAATCCCAATATCCTATTAGCTTTATTCTTAGCATTTAGGCATTGCTTTCTAGGATGAAGGTCTGAACTTACCAAAATACCCAAGTCCCTCTCACAATCGGTCCTCCCTAAAATTCTCCCATTTAATTTATAACTATTCAGTGGATTATTTCTACCTATACTAAGTACACTACATTTGTCTATGTTAAACTTCATTTGCCATTTCTCTGCCCAATTGGACAGAATGGTCAATTCCTCCTACATTACAACAGCATCAGAATCAGCTCTAATGGCCCTACCTAGCTTAGTATCATCAGCAAATTTACTCAGGTCACTACTTATACCTATGTCAAGATCATTAATATAAATTAAGAATAGCAAGGGACCCAAAACAGATCCTTGCGGAACTCCACTGCTAACATACCCCCACTCAGATTTAACTCCATCTATACTAACTCTTTGCTGTCTGTCACCAAGCCATGACTGAATCCACCTAAATATACTGCCATCGATCCTGTGTGCTTTAACTTTGCTCAGAAACCATAAGTGTGGCACTCAATCAAAAGCCTTACTAAAGTCCAAGTATAAAATATCATAGTTTTCATCATTATCTGCTGCTTCATACACCTTACTATAAAAAGACAGCAAATTAGTCAGACAGGATTTATCCTTACTAAAGCCATGCTGTGATTCTTTTATCAACTTATGCTTATCCAAGTGATCTCTAATATTCCTTGCTATAATAGCTTCCATCATTTTCCCTACCACTGATGCTAACTTGATAGCTTAATTTTCACATTGTATAGCAATTACTTGTAGTCTATGCTTACAATTAGCTCCATGCTTACAATTAGAACAATACCAGGAACAGCTGTCTTCTTCTTCATCATCTCTTTCCATCAATGCCTCATGGTTTGTCAGGCACCTTTTGACAGCTAAAATGGAACCACAGAGTACATACATCACAATTCAGTGCCTTATCTTTATCTACATTCTCTTCACATGCTGCACAAGGAAAAATCACTTTAAAAGCTCATAAATCCATTGTAGTGCCTTTGTTTACCGTAGCTGGTTTTCAAGTTATGACCAGCCATGTTGGTTGTTGATAGGATGACAAGTCTGTTTTCACCAATTCAAATAAATTCCTTAAATTTCACCAAGTGCTCTCACTATGTTATCAGGAGTGTTATTATTAAGGTTAATATTGAGCAAAAATGTTATATTAGCATGATTAAATGTGATAATCTATACAAAATTCAGGAGCTCTGTCACTTATGTCCTCTCACTACCAGGGTAGGCTGAAGGACATTTTAAATAAAATATGTTTGATTTAAATTGCATTCAGGAGCATCTATAAAAGTCAAGAAACACAGTATAAAACTAGAGGTCTAATGACATCTGCTAATCATCTTTAAATTTGAATCTAATGATAGGCTTTCAAATTAGGAATACTATGAGTTTATTTAAAAATAGTGGGGATATGGGGGGGCAAAGCCCCCATTTAGAAATCTTAAAAATAATTGATAATACAATATAATATGATTGCAATAGCCTAACTTTATCTACATTAAATAGTTTTTGGTAAACATGAAAATCGGGGAGTGCCTGAAAAAGTGTATTTTTTATTCACCTGTGCATGCATATTCATGCGCGTTTGTTAAAAAAAAAAATTTAAACATTATTCTATAAACAATTATAATTATACACTGGGGAGGCTATGCACCCTAGACCCTCCCAATTGATTGAAACTCAGGATCATCATGGGAGGGTCCCCTGCAGTGTTTAACCCCACCTCCCACCCACGAGCAGTCCCCTTGAATTTACTCCAATAAGGAAATATATTGGAACACTGATGAAATAGTTTACATCGCATCATTTGCGCCGTCGATCTAATGTTTAAACTAGTTTTTAAATACATTTATATATGAATTATCCCAAGATTCAAGGGCTGGCATTTTCTAAAATTTGCTTAGAATTGTAATTGAAAGAGCAAATTTACCTTAAAATTATATAAAAACCTTGGTCTTACCTAGCAATATCTCTTCTTAAGGTTCTAATCATGATCATTGTAAGAATTCCAGAGAGAAAAAATACAACAACAAGAGAATTGACGATAGAAAACCAATGAATCTGAACATCTGTCATTTGAAGATAAATATCCCATCTAGAAGCCCATCTTACTTCGGATTGTCTCCATTCAACCGAATAAGTGAAAAGCAATTCTGTTCCACTACCATCTAAATTAATTTTTTGAGGCTTATGTTTATCAGAAAATGAACATGTATTTTTATCTTGGTCAGATATTTCACTTAATTCTATACTTGAAGTTTCAACTTCAAATTGAACAACTCTGAAGTCTTGATTATTGTCAGAATGGTATGAAAGAATAAGTTTCAGATGATTATTAATATATACATTATCTTCAACCACATATCCAAGTTTATAGCCTCTTTCAAAAATGGTCATTCCTGATTCCAGACTTTCATACTTAGTAGCGCATGGCAAGTTGTCAACCAGTAGGTGAACAGAATAATCATGTTTAATTTTATCTGCAACGTTGTTTGATTCATCAGCTGTCCATTTTAATGGAGCACTTTTGCTACCACAAGTATATTTACAAGGAACCAATTGCTTCATTAAGATTTCATAAGGGGTATTGACAATACGATCGCCTCTTAATATTTCTCCGAGGTTCTCAGTCTTGTAAATAATACCAACTTTAGGCTTACAAAAATTCAGAGAATAATATTCATATGGTAATTGTGTCAAGGAGCTTGTCATTTTAACTGCTTTAACTTCGACAGGCTCATTTTCCTTAAACTCAACTGGAGCTACTCCAGGGACATAGAAACAAAGCGATGGAGGAAATCCCAGTAACGTTAATATCAAAGTAGATTTTAATAGAAGAAAATGTCTTTTGTAACTCATAATGCGGTTCATCCTAAACACTAAGTTAAATAAATAATACAGTTTTCCTAAAAAAAAACTACATGCCAAGTTGCCAACGAATACAAACAATACTGCCAAAATCGTGGTTTTCAGGATAGGTAACAAATAAAGGTACAACCCTTTCAACCTAACAAAATTCACTAAAATAAAGTTGCAAAAAGCAAACCACATAAAGTAAATTAAATATACTCCCAATAATCTATTATATTTATCGCAAAACTTTTTTACATAATAAGAAATCAAAACCTTTAGAGGTGGTTTTAGGGCAGCGCAACAACGACAGAGTCATAGACGACTGAGAAAGATAAAAAATAATAAGAGAAGATAGGCACAAAAGTTTTCTCATCAGACAAGAAATGAAGAAGGCCGGTGCCACCGTGCTTGACTGCGTTGATGAGTGTTTCAGTCTTCATTTTACCGTTCTCGTTCATAGACTGAGAGAGAAGCTGATTTAGATACAATTTTAAATACATTTCAAATAAATGAAATATAATAACAATTGATAAGGACCATTGGTATTGTAGATAGAGAGGAGTAGGAAAAGGGGCAAAGAAAAAAATAATAGCGTAGGTGAGTTGCGAACAGTTTCCCGCGTCGCTGGACCACTGTTAGCAGGCCACAAATCCAATCGACCATCCTGAGTCTTAAAAAAGACACATTCAAGCGAAGCTTTTAAGCCGTTCGCCTGCACTTCTCGTACGCTATACAACCCCCCTCCTAGAAGCGGGGCGTATTTTGAATAAATGAAGAGAGCCCGTTTGGAAATGTTATCCAAGGGCTAACGCTCCCCCTCCCTGAACTGGGCACCATTGTAGAAATAGGAAAGAAAAGAAAGGGACAAAGAAAAAAATAATAGCGTAGGTGAGCTGCAAACAGCTTCCCGCGTTGCTAGACCACTGTTAGCCAGCGGCGAATCCACTCGGCCATCCTGAGTCTCAAAAAAGACTTATTCAAACAAAGCTTTTAAGCCACTCGCCTGCACTTCTCGTTCGCTATAGTATCACAAAAAAATATCCATTAAAATGAAATTGTATATTATAATTACTAATATAGGATCAGATGACAATCCTCCTAAAGAGAAGAGCCGTTTCACAGGAGCTGACGACGGAAGAGTGGTGTTGTATTTAATAAATAACTATTTTATGTTTGGATATCTATCTAAACTTTGAAGGGTTTTATTTGAATCCTGGAGGTAACTGAACAATTCTAAATCTCCGGCTGATCATGTTTGATTGGGTTTTGTAAATCCAAAATAATTGTCACTGTCCGATACACCACTGGATGATTCAGCTTCGGGTCCATTCTGCTAAATTCTCAGTCACTTGAATCATAATATTTTTAACAGAGACTTGTTGCCTTGAACTGTCCCATGAAATACTTATATTTAACCAGCCGAGTGAAGAATAGATGGCTTGTTAATGTAATAATAACATCTTAACGTTGGCTTCATTTGCCAAGGCCAAATAAGATTGGTAGCGCTTTCCAAAGCCCTTAGTGACTGCATTTAAAAGAGGTTGGCAAAATTTCAGAGAACGTGACTGAAGGCTCTTCAGCTTTTTCTCCCCAGTGAGCGAGGTAGGAAGCAATTATCAATGAAAACAGTTTTGTTCTTTCTCCCTGTAGGCCATCGATTGCTACTGCAATAGGTGCCAAAACTGAGACATATTTCCCAAGAAATTCATTTTCCTGACTTCTGAACACCAGAAGTTCCAGGGACATCATGAGTTGATATAATTTGTCGTTGTGTTTTAAAAGTAATGACAATGCATCAAACAGAGACTTCCACCTTGTAATGCAAGACACCTTTAATGAGCAGTTGAAAACAGTTTTGATAATCTCTGCTGGTTTTGAACGACCGGTTTGTTCCATAATGCTGAGCATTTCCCCATCGCAGAATGATTGATATTTACAAAAGAAGATATTTTCAGTGCCTGTTTTGCATTAGTTGTGTCGACGAGACTGAGTGTGTGTGTGTATGTGTGTGTGTGTGTGTGAAGCACAGCGCACATGCTTAGGTAGGCCGAAGCTGCATGGGTCAGACGAAAGGTCTTCCTGATATAAGGCACTTCTTATTAAGAAACTATCCGCCAGCTCGTACTCACTCTTATCTTCTTCCCCTACCTGGATTCCATCTTTTGAATCTGTGAACACATTCGCAGCAGGGACTGAAAACTCCTTAAACGCTTTAACAAAATTAGAGTCGTTATCAGTGACGCGGCTCGTGATTTTCTGCAGGGGGATATCGTATTCATTGGTGATATTTTCATATGTTCAGCAATCTTGAGGTAATTATGTTCTCCTTTGAGCGACAGCATGCCAATACTTCACTGTGACGGACAAGAGCAGCCTCCTCAAACTGATAAAAATAAATAAATAACAGTCTAATGTTTGTCCCATTAATGTTTCCATGAATTTTAAATATTAATATGCATCATGCGAGAATTTCAGGGGAGCGGCTTAAATCCTTTGCTTAAATGAGTCTTTTTGGTGACTCAGGATAGCTGAGTGATTTAAGGCTCCCGCTAACGGCTGTCCAGCGACGCAGGAAGCGCGTTCGAAACTCGTTTTGCTACTTTTCTTTCTTTAATTTTTCTTTGCACCCTTTCCTACTCTATGTTATCTACAAATTTAATCGAGATAAATTCTAACAACAAAAAGGTCTGGTTTCAAGTAAGAGCTGATAACTCCCTAACTGTAAAGACATTTTCAACTTAATATTTCATAAAGAGAAAAATCTTAACATACCCAATGAACTGTAACGCTCCAAAATACTACGGTGACGAGTTGACCAAATATCTGTAGTAAGACATAAGTAAGAGGTGATGTCAAGTTTATTCTTCAGTAGAGCTCTTGTGACTTTCTCTTATTCTATAAGATTTCGGCCCAGCGTCCGCCTTGAAATGACGTCTACTAAAGAATTTAGACCCACGGTAGTGGAATGTGTGATTATTGTGAGTGAAATTGATTTTCACATTGAAATGAGTATATATGATAGGCATATAAATTTTTTTATATAAAATGTAGCTATATGAATATCCTATGCCTATATAGGACTGGTACATTAATTCATAAATATATTATTAGTCCTTCATATTCAGAATAACATAGTAAAATATTGACTCAGTTATGTTAGGAATATATATATTATCAAGCTTTATTTCCTACATTTTTGACGGGCGGGCATGCTAGTTTTGACATAATGATATACTGGCATTGCTACTATAACGAAATACATCGTTATAGGAATTCATCTAATAACTACATATAATCGATCAATAATTTTACTAATTATTCATGAAAAGATTTTATTCAATAATATCTTCAAGTAAATGATAGTGTGATTTATGAATATATGTATGTGGATTCTAATGAAATTATTGCAATATATTAACCTCTGTTGTTTGTATATGTCTTCCATTATTCAACTTCGTTATATAGCCTACGTAGTGACCAATGATCCGAACGCTTTGGTATTCGGTCGTTATAAGAGTTTAACGTGTACTATTAATACAATAATTGTAAACAACACTTGTATCTCAGAACTCAGCTTTAATTAATCTCACAAAAACTGGTTGCTCCGTGGTTGATGGGGGATGCACATCTTGTATGATAAAATCTGCAATGAGCTTATCAACAACAGATTGTTTGACATCCTTAGTATTTACCGTAAAACAGTCCTGTAATGTCTTTACTTTAACACCGCTGCATGAAGGACCATCGACTAATACTAAACATTTTCTTTTTTGAATATTTTCTTTGAGCTGTCGCGTAGTTATCCGCTTTTTGCACCAAAGCAGGGTGTTTCTATGTTAATAAATGTACATGATCAGATAATTGAAGGACATTGTTTTGTGGGGGTCGAACCTAGTAAACATTCGTTTGAAAATTTTAAACGGTTCACACATTGGATATTATAAGTGGGAAGATAAACTTCCCGCTTTGTAGTATTTCTCTTTCGCCAATAGGAAGTTAAACTCCCCACTATGCAGTACTATATCATGGGTCGGCTATACGTGGCTTCGTACAAAATAGATCTTGTTCTTGAAGTCACCGTGTGGGAAAAGGTAAAAATCGATGGCGTTTTCTGGAGGTGACACCCTCTTGCCTTTTCCTCCTTTGCCAGCTGTGAACTTTTCAGGGGTTTAATTTTCTTGTAAATTTCTTCCAAGTCTAAAAATTCTGAAAGATCAAGATATATTAGAGTGATATTAAAATTAAATACATATATGTAAAACGAAAGAATAGATAGGTGTAGTGGTGAAGTTATAGTTTTATGAAAATTCAGCGGAGAAGAGTAAGCTATAGGTATGAGTAGGAAAACAGATTCTCCCGAAATCAACGGGGAGGTCATCTTATTAATACTATATATTGCTTTGATAAAATACATGAAATGTTTTTAATTTTAGTTACATAAACTTAGTATAAATTTTTATAAATATTTTTTTAAAGTAAAATTAGATATAGATACATTACATCCATAAGAGATTTAATTTATTTTAGCATATAATCACATTACATTCGATTTAATTTATTTTTGCACTTACAATTTTAATTGAGTTGTTATTTTAGTCATACTTAGATACATTAATTATTCTGGTTTTATTATTTCCTCTAGTTTCGCTTAACACTTTTTTTTGGTGGCACTTTATGTTATTATTATCTTATCTGTTAACTAGTTGAACTGATATTTTTATTCTCATGGTTCACTTATTATTATAGTAATTAATTGTTAACTGACTTATGTTAAATTTTCGCGTTTTAGATTAATTTTAATGGTTTGTTTTAATCTAGTCCCTTGTAGCTTATTCATTAATTTATTATTCTATATTTTACACTGTTAGTCCATTTTGATTATTATTTTCGCACTTTTGATTGCTTATTCTAGACACTATAATCTGATCAATTATTCGCACTTTTGATTACTTGTTGTAATCACCTTGATTTGTTCACTAATTATTTATTCACTTATTGTTAACACTTGTTAACAAAGGTAGACAAATCGATGGTGTGTACGCACGAGTAAAAATTCGGAAATGTGAATCGTGTATGTGAGAGTATGCAGGTGAGGGGATAGAAAGGGTGTGTGAATAGATAGCGGAAAGTAGACCAGTGGTGAAAAGAGAAAGAAGTGTGGTAGGGTGCAAAGTGATGGTAGAGCCTGGTGATCAGGCCTATCGCTTTCAAATTTTTTGATTTGTGGTTTCGTTGTTGTTTTTATCGTTGTTTTATACATATATATATATATATATATATATATATATATATATATATATATATATATATATATATATATAGGTATATATATAACATATAATTTGGCGTTCAAGCCATTTGTCTTTATTGCTAATATTTTTGTTTATGCTGTTGTTTTTGTAAGTCGTTAATAATAACTTACTGTGTTTGATTTAGTATCTTTTTGTTTCTTCGTAATTTTGTAGTGTGTGTATTTCGTGTACAATGTTTCTTCCTGTAGTCTTGTTCTGTGATTTTCGTCTTCTTGTGTGGGTTTCCTTCTTCGGTAGTTTGTCTTAGTTGGTTAATTTTGTAGATATCGGTGAATTTTGTAAAAATCGGTTGGTTTCATGATTGGTATTTTTTCTTGATTTGGGGTAAATTGACTCATCTAGCGTAGAACGGTACTTCTGCTCCGCCAGCTAAAATCCTAGCGGAGCTTGGAAATCTGGCGCGACATACTTCTCTTCTGTTTCGGTCAATCATTTGTACGATATCTTCGTCCAATAAACGATTGACCTTTTCCAGCATATTCCTTGTCCGTTCTTCGATGACAACGTTAATAGGGGTTAACCCCGCCTCCCGGTGCAGCTCTTCCTGTGATCTTCTTTTCATTCTGTGTGTACCTGTGATTAGGTACACGCATTTATTCTGCACCACTTGTAGTCTCCTCTTCTGTGTCTTTGAGGCACAGGAGAGGGCAGAAGCAGGGTATAGCAACGTTGATCTAACTAGTGCAGTATAGATCTTCTTTTTGTTGTTTTGACGAAGATTTCTGAACCTGTACAGAGTCTTGACTGCAGCAGTGTCCTTGGTGATTCGTTCTTGGACGTGCTTTGCTTACCCGGTTGAGGTGAACTTCATACCGAGTACGTTGCATTCATTGGTGTAGGGATATCGTCTATCCCCCACCCTGACGTCATCAAGTAGTCTCCTGCCTATGGGGACTACTTTGAACTTATCCTGGTTGGTACGGATTTTCCACCGGGCCTCGTAGGTGTTCAGGTTTTCGATTTCTGCTGCCGTCATGCGAGCTTGCATAGGCGCATTCCTCCATGGACATGTGATTACCTGGGTGAAATCATCGGCGAATTGTAAGTTGAGGCAAGTGGGGTTTACAGGGACTGGGACATCCGCGGTGTAAATCAAGTAGAGAGTGGGAGACAGGCAGCCTCCTTGCGGGAGGCCCGCATTGAGCGGAAACTTTGGCCCGTCCGTGCACCCTAAACTGATGTACGCCGCTCTCTCCATGACATAGTCACAGAGAGTTCTTTCTAAGCTTTCACTTAGTCCCAGTCGTAAGATCTTGTACTGCATTCCCCGTTGCCACACCTTATCGAACGCCTTTGATACATCCCGACAAACAATGTCCACGTAACTCTTTTCCCGTTTTGCTTGGGCTAGCTTTTCCGTAATGACGTTAATCGCCATTTCCGTACTTCGCTTACTCCTAAACCCGAATTGGTGTGGGTTGTAGAGCGAGTTATCTTCCAGTTGAGACACCAGTCTTTTGTTGAGGATCTTCTCGAAGAGCTTCCCACCAAATTCCAGTAGTGAAATCGGTCGGTAGCTCTCCTTCAACTTGGGGTTCTTTCCAGGCTTAGGCAAGAAAATCATTTTTGCCGTTTTATAAGCGTCTGGAAAGTACCCCGTATTGAGGCAGGCGTTGAATATTCTTCTCATTCCTTCGATGACACAGGCTGGTGCCTTTTCAAAGTTAAGCTTTGTAAGCCCCGATTGTCCTGGGGCTTTTTGTTGGAATGAGCGAAGCGCGCCGAGTAGTTCTTCTTCTGTAATCTCGGCGACTCCGTCGCGCTGCCAATCCACCTGGTGATGAGGGTGCGTCTTTTCTATTTCTTCATTAAGCTCGTCGATGATGTTGTTCTCGAACTCTAGGTCATAGTCTTCGTTTTCTTCTGCAGTTATACTGAAGATCTTTTCCCAATAACTTCGGAATATCTCTTCAACCTTTTCTTCCTCTTCTTCGATGTTTCCATTTTCTTTTTGTAGCTCGATCTTGTGCTTCTTTCCAGTTGATCCTTCAAGAATTCGGATCTTCTTCCAAAATTCTTTGGGAGTTGCTTCGTGATCGATGCTCTCGATCGCATCCTCCCATCTTCTGTTTTGTTGTTCGAGGATCAACTCGTTCAGTTCTTCTTTGATTTCTTTACTTCTTTGCATCGAGTGAACTGATGCATTCACGATGTTGTGTTCATACATTATCTTCAGTTCACGGTATAGTTCCTTCATATATTCGGTCCACTCGTAGGTTGAGATGGTCCTATATGAGGAACGAGGGATACAAGCCCTATCTGCGTCGATGATTTGGTTATTGAGGTCATCGAGTGCCTCGTCAATCTCCTCGAGAATTGCCTCGTCCAGGTTGGGCGGATCGTAGGCCTCGAGAAGGTGTGCATACCGAGCCCAGTCTGCTCGTCTGTAGTTCTTCCTGACTACTGCTGGGACTTGTATAGGGTTCCTATTGATTGTGAGTAGGATCCCTATATGATCACTACATGGAACCTGGACTGGTTCCATGCAGTAATTGAACGGTAGCTGACGATTCACCAGACAGATGTCTGGCTTTGTGGCACATCGTTCTCCGACATAGGTGGGGAAGTCGGGGCCTATCCGCTGGGCAATATTTCTGTCCAGCAACAGGTCCAGGCTTCTCCCTATTCCGTTGAAGGCCCTGTAACCGGATTCTCGGCATCTGGCGTTTAGGTCCCCCATTAGAATGGTTGGGGCTCTTCTGCCAAATAGGCCAGTGAGAGTGTGAATAGGTAACACATCTCTCCTTGGCGGTTGATATCCGGTTGCAATGACCAACTTTCCTAAGTCGAGCTCGACCTCAATCGCGAGGTAGGATTCTTCTAAGTTTCTTATCTGCTTGTATTTGATCCCTTTCTTTATTGCAATAGTGGCGCCATCGTACCGCTCTTGCGAAAAGTTCGTGATCAACACATCGTAGTTCCAGATTTTCATTTCTGTATTACGCGTGTCAATCCCGTGCTCTGAGATCAGTATGATGTCTGCATCAATTTCTCTGAATACATTTCCGTAAAGAATTCTTTTCGTCGTCCAGCCGTTGGTGTTGATTTCCATTATTTTCAGTCCGTTACGTAGCATGATGAGTTGTTTTACCTATGTTTCTTCTTCCCCTTTTTTGGTCTGGGGGCTGGTTGGGTGATTTTACTCGGCCCAGGGTTTTCTTTTTTCGGGGGGGGGGGGCTCGGGGTCTTTGACCTGCTTTTGGTTGCTCGCGTGCGAGTGCAGGGGCCCTCTTCGCTGTCAGATGAGGATGATCCATCCTCACTTCCAGCCTTTTCCTCTTCTTCTTCCTCTTCTTCGGTTTCTTTCTCTGATGGTGCTCCAATCATCTCCTCCAAACCGGATTTGGTGCTTTTATTTTGGATGATGGAGTTTTTGAAGGCTTGTGAGCACTCGGGGTCTTCAGGCATGATTACCGCCGGGAGGTTGTTCGCTTTCAGGAGCGCATTGAGCACCTGGTTGTAACAACCAGGTTTCACTGCATTTGCCACATTTGCATGTGTTATGCAGATCAATATTTTAGCGCTCAGATCTCCTGATACGCTGAAAGGTGCAGGTCCTGGTGCAGTGTTCGTCACTGTACTCTTTTTTGCGGCGCTCGCATACGTCGTCTCTTTTGCTTTTCTGTCTTCTTCTTCTTTTCTTCTTATTATCTCTCTGCGCTTGGGGCAATTAAGGGCCATCGTCCTATGTTCCCCTTTGCAGTTAAGGCACTTCTTCGTGTTGCTCTCGCATTTGTCGAATCGGTGCCCTTCCGTGGCGCACTCACTGCACCAGAGTTTGTTCTTGTCTGGGCAGGTGGTGGAAGTATGGTCTTCGAGTTTGTAGCATACAAAGCACATCTGTATGCTACTGAACTTTTCCTGTTGGATATTTTCTCCCGGTATTCTCATATTAAATACGAGAATACCATTTTGGGTAGCCTTTCTCACCATGTCCGTTGTTGCAAAGGTAATTTTGAAAACGTGGGTATGTTCGCGGAATTTGATGATTTCGCGAACTTGTGCCCATTGGTTACTCTTCGTGATCTCTCTTTTAGCTCTGTTGTACTGTGCTCGCCTACCCAACTTTCAACTTTGCGGCAGATGACGCTCCTATTTGCTGCCACCTGTGGGGGGGGTTTTGGCTTCCAGACCGGTCTCCTTTAATACCCTCGCTCCCTCTTCTGAAAGGAGCAGGTCTACATCTCTGGTCTCGGCACACATGGCGATGAAGCCTGACGAAACTTTGATTAGTTTCACCAATGCCACCTTGAGTTCTATGTAGAGGGTTTCGCATAGGTCTTTCTTCGTAGGGGTCTTCATTCCGGCGATAGTCCTTAAGGGGACCCTCTTAGTGAGGGCCTCCATGGTCTTGCTGCTCTTTTTATTCCTTCTTTCTCTGTAATCAAGTGTAATTAATTTTGTTTTTGATGTGTGAAAAAAGTTAGGGTGTGGTAAAGGAGGTATAGGATGGTGTGAGTGGGGCTGGTAATGGGTTTCAAGTAACTTGAGAGGAACGCCCCCGTCCATTTCTCCTGTTGCTCTCCCGCTCGTATGCTGCCAGTATGAGGGATGATAGGGTGATGGGGTGGGTGTCGGGTGGGGACCTCAGAGGGTTGAGCTTGGTGGACTTAATGCATAGCGGCCGAATCAACGACCGCTAAGTTTTTGCCACCCCCTCACGGGTACATACGTCATAACTGCATCCAACTACATAGAGACGGGTGTAACTCCCTCTATGATTCTGGCCGGGTCCCCCGGGCGATGAGGATTCCTCCTCCGTCCGGGACTCGCAGTTATGCCCCAGTATCGAGACGATTTCTGACTTATGCTTCTGCTGTGGGCTAGGCCTCAAACCAGTGTTCACATAAGTCCTTAATTATGCCAAACCAAGTGGCTGACATAGTTAAGACGAAATCAATGAATGGCAGACATCCGAGCGGGTTCACACGCAGGGCGATGGACGGGAGCAGTGAGGTGCTTAAGCCCTCATTGAATTATGAAGTTCGACGTACAAAAATATGGCTCTCTTTTGAAGGATGAATCTGGGTTCACCTTAAGACTTCCAGAATAGGCTCGTTTCTGTAGCAGCGCTCAAAAGTCAATCAGACACTAAAACAAGTAAAAAGTGCTGTATCCAAAGTTCTTCAGCTGTACGCAGTAAAACGGATTTTCGGCCGTCAAATTCCGAAAATTGATTTCAGCCGTGTTTTTGTACAAACCATTGGAGCGTTAGTAACATTTTAAATCTATAATTGCGCTGATTGGACAATTATTACAGTGCTTATGTCTAAAAGCTGATTTGTCAATTTGTCAATGCTAAGGCTGTATTTCCAAAAATGAACGTAAGAATGACTATTAAATGTATATCAATCCTTATTGGTTACATTTTGTAGTGTTATGAGTAGATGAAATAACTATTTATATAGGTGTATTTTTGTGTAAAAGATATTCAGTAGTACTTTACCTTTTGATAGGTCGAATTCATCATGCCTGGTCGTCGCAAAAGACGAAAGGTTAAGGGGAGGTTCTGAAAACTTCTCCAGCCAGACAAGTTAATTTACGTTCGTGAGAGCAAGCAAGCAATCTTAATCGAGAAGAGGGCGAGCTCATGAATAAGAAAAGGAGAGCTAATCTAGGGGCCCCTAAAGAAACTAGACGGGTCCCCATTCGTACCTTACAGGGAGGGTAACCAAAACCGGATCAGCTGACGGTCATGAACACAATTTACGGAAAGATCAACGTCTCTATTCTGCGACTCATCGAAATGCCCTCATGTTACGCGAGCATTTGCGATAACATGCAGGACGTGGAGAAGTTAGTTTCAGAAGAGGCCAAAAAACATCTACAAAAAATAGGACTGGAGGCGATCATCCCCTACGAGATCCTCGTTCAACGAACAATAATTCTACGACGGCTTGACCCCTTCTTCACAGAAAACTACTGTGAGGAAATCAAGTCCGAGCTGTCCGACAAACAAAAATGGGCCAACATAACAAAAATAGAAAAATTCGGCAAGGCCAACAGTATAGTTAAGGTCGTATTCTCGAACATTGAGATGGCGCGCCGAGCAAAAGATGATCGATTGTTAGGGTTCTACCTCAGGGTGGCCCCAAACAAATTAAAACCAAGGAATATATCCCCATCGAGAGCTGCTTCAAATGTTACACGGTTGAGCAGCACCAAACCAAAGAATGCTCAGTGAAGGAGATGGTGTGTTCCAACTGCGCCGGACTCGGACACGGTTGAAAAGAATGTAGTGCCGAAAGAACGAAATGCATCAACTGCGGTGGCGAACACAAAGCCATGGCAATGAAATATCCCATTCGAAAAAAAGCAATTAAGGAAAAGAAAGAGAAACAGAAAAAGGAAAATGATACAAAGGCAATGTCCTACCTCGATGCAACCACACCAAGGAACACCATAGAAACCGCAACAAAACTGGTCATGCCAAAGAAAGGGACTGAAATTATGGTCATGATAATGTTTGCTCACCTAGCAAACCTGGATCGTCCCGGTACGTTTGCAGACGAGCTGAATCAGCTTCTGCAAATGAACGGAGTGAAAAAGAAGCTATGTTTCCTGCCGAACCTCGCCTCCAACGATATACTTAAAATTCAGTTCACCGAAGAACAGCTAGAAGAAAAGAAAACGGAAACGACAAAAAAAAGGAATCGACAGAAGGAGAAGAAAGTGCAAAAAATGAAAACCTAAAGAAGTCCCAAAAGAAGAAAAAACAGAGAAAAAGAGAAGAAAAAGGAAACCTAAGAAAAAGAAAACCCAATAGCAGAAGAAGAGGACGAGGATGAAGAAATCCTAAAGTACCCAGGAGTTTCCGTCACAGAAAAGAAGGAAATACTGGAGATGGGGTACTTCTTTAACAGAGAAGAAGTGTTCCTCAAGGTCTTCGGATCACCAATAAACAGACCGCCGAACGGAAACATTATAGAACTTACGGAAGGCATAAGAATGGGCAAATTCAAATGGACCCACGAAGTACCCTACTCACCGAAAAAAATATCAGGACTGCTGCAGGAAGGCACATTCTACATACCGGACTCGTGCATCCATACAGTGAACCTGAATGTTTTCAAGGCAATTAAGAATGGACAAAAGACCTCCCAGATAGCCAAATAAGTGAATGATAAAAAAGTGAATAATAAACAAAAAGTGTAAATATCAAACGAAGGGAATAAATTAAAGTGAAAATACGATAAATGAAAAAAAAAGTGAAAATGAATTACCAGTAAAATAATATAAATAGAATATATAATAAAAAATAAAGTGTATAAAATATCGGTTCTAATGAGAAATAATATAAGTAGAATGTGTTAAAATAAAGTGTATAAAATAACGGTACTAATATGAAATAATATAAATAGAATGTATTAAACGTTAAAACTGTGAAATATTAAAAAATGTGAGCTTAATTTTCTTGTAGATTTCTTCCAAGTCTAAAAATTCGTAAAAAGAGTAGACGTAGGTAGGGGATAGAGTAAGGTTGTGTGGACAGATAGTAAAAAGAGAAACCTGCGTTACTTAACATTATCGTTAGCTACTGCAATTTCGCCATTTTTGTTAAATAAGAAATAGTGAAACTTGTCAATTCAATTAAGTATCATATAATTAGCTTTAATAAATTCTTACCTTCAAATGAATGCGTAGATTGGAACTAGCATTGCTCTCCGCAGAGATTTCGCCATTGCATGATGTACACACACACTTCACTTTTTTCCGTCGAAAGATTTCACTCTAAAAAATTTAGCATCTAGTAAAGGATGACTATAATTACATTATTCTTTATCTTCCTCGTCTTTACTATTGCCTAATCTCTCCATTTTACACTCTTTCGAAGAAGCTGAAGTTGTCAGGCAACAGTTGAAATAACGTTGAGAGGCTCACTATATAATCAAACACAACTGCAACCATCGGTTAACTGAATTTGAACTGATGCAAGCAATCTTCCCTCACAGTCTAACGCACTCAACCGTTTGTGCCATACAAGTTGTGACAAGCTAAAACATACATTACACGGTCTTAACAGCTATATAAACCTATTATAAGTAAAGTATTTGCAAACAGTATTTAAATACATTGTATTTAAATACTTTAAAAATATTTAAATACATGATCTCAAATGTATTTACAAATACAATTTTAAATACATAAATGTATTTAAATACAAAGTATTAAAATACTGCCCACCTCTGTATGTGAGTCACTTTTTATGTAATACTCTTCATATATATTAGTACTCATAGCTATTATTCTTCATATAAAGGTAATTTTCAATTTCCCTTTTCCATAAACGGCACACACGTATTGCGGTAAATAATAGATACATATGAACTTAATTTTTTCTCATTCTATAGATTCCAAAATAAGATTAAATTTGTATATTCTACCTACATTAATTTATTTTACAATGTTTTACATTATTGGTATTTAATTCTGCCCAAGCCCGAGATGGCGAGAAGATAATTACAACCATGATAGTAAGGCAGATGACTTACTCGATCAACGTGAAAGACGTCAAAACGCGAAGAAGGAAAAGGGACCACAGGGGTTTTTGTGTGACGATGAACTTTGGCGCGCTGGCATGGCAGGCATGAGCGAGTCTATTTGGCCACGTCGGCATTCATACCTGGCTACACGAAGCGTTGTGCAACGAGCTTGCGTGTGGCATTGACGTCAGGATGAGAGAGACCGTACATTTGGTCGGAAATGTGCAGACGGTAAGCGAGAGAATGAGAGGACAAGGACAGTCAGGCAATGAATAGTTGACCAAAATGCTCCTGGAAGGACTGTCTGGTAATTTGACTTCGCGAACAACAAGTTGAGAAGAGTGACGCCGCATTTGCGTGACTTCATCATGTTTTTGAGCCAGCGCAGTGTGATAGAGTTGCGTTCCCGAAATCGCAGAAGTGCAAGCAAGCACATCTGGTACGACGTTTGAAGAGCCAGGAACATAGCGAATATCGCTCGTCATCTGCAGGATAAAGTCAAGATGACGAGAGTCAGCTGCAATGTGTACTGACGAAGTATTACGAGACAAACAAGCACCGACGAAAGGCTTATGGTCTGTAAAAATAGTGGCGGATTGCGAGGTAATTCCGAGAATCTTGTGAGAGAACGTACTATACCTCTTTTGGGAGTCAGAAAGAGAGCGAGAGAAGAAAGCAAAAGATTGCCATTGGTCACAAATCTTTTGTTGCAAGGTTGCAGCTATGTGAGTGGAGGATGCGTCCGAGGAGACGCTGACGGGGGCTCCTGGATAATAATAAGTCAATTGCACAGCGTGGGCAATAGTCTTTTTGGTGCGAGAAAATGAATGGCACGCCTCAGTAGAGCATATAATTGGTGAGTATAGAATTGATAGGTTGCATGACCTGGGCACATTACGGAATGAATCTGCGGTAGAAATTTACCATGCCACAGAAACGTCGGAGTTGTTTGAGCAGGTTAAGCAAAATTGCGCATCATGGTAACTTTTTCTTCGAGTGGGCTAATCCCAGCACTCGAAGCATGGTGTCCCAAAAAGGAGAATTGTGAGACACCAAATGGACACTTAGAAGTGTTTAGCACGATACCGTACTCTTGAAGACGAGAAATGACTTGAAGGTGAGAAATGTGTTCCTCGAGCGAAGAAGATGCTATTAGCAGGTCGTCAATGTCGCAAAATACAAAAGCAAGACCCCTAAGAAATTGGTCCATAAGCGCTGGAACGTTTGACCAGAGTTGCACAAAACATAGGACATTCTAACCACTTCAAAACATCCAAACGGACTGGTGATGCTAGTTTTTGGAACATCGTCTGGGTGAATAGGGATTTGGTTGAAAGCACGAACTAGATCCAGGCGAGAAAAGAGAGTACAGCCAGAGGGAGATAAGGCGAAATCTGCTATGAACGGCAGTTAACATCGGTCAGGGATTGTAATATCATTTAGAGTCCTGTAGTCCCCAACTGCTCTGAATTCCCCCGGAGTGGTTTTCAGCATAATTTGCAGTGGAATTTTTATTTTATTTTTTTTTTAAGAGCTTATCTGGCAACTACCTACTTGGGCATTAGTCGCCATATTAAAACTGGCCTAGTTCTAGGCTACTTTAAAATAAAATTAGAGAGAAAAAAGAAACACCTCAAAAAGGGGGAAAGGAAGCAAGCTGGTGTGTCAGGGAGAGGTCCCCCCGGAGCAGGAGCGTGAAACCAAAGGGAAAAAAAAACACACAAAAAAAACAAATGCAAAAACAAAAAAAACAAAAAAAACCTTGCTTAAATAATAGGGAGAAGGCCGGATACCCCAAGAAGTAAACAAGTCCACAAGTCAATGTGCACGAATCTGTCCAGAGAAAAGGAACAGGTGGTAGCGACCCCGCCCATCCCGGTACCGGGACAGGTATCATGCGCGAAGATCACCCAGACTGGGACATTTGACAAGAATTTGCCGAACAGTCTGGGGGAGGAAGCAGTCGTTGCAATAGGGCGCAGGCGAGCGCTCTATCAAATAGCGATGCGTCACACGAGTGTGTCCGATTCGGAGACGTAAGAAAGCAACCTGAAGCCACCGCGGCATTAGGGGATAGGTCCATGGGAACAGTCGCTTCGCAATGGCACGAAACTTTAAGTTCCCTTCGACCGTCTCCCATCTTCTTTGCCAAGCAGTCCGAAGAGCTACCCGTATTCCTGCCATGTAGTCGGTGTGAGGAAGAGCGAAATGCTGGTCCGGTCGCAGAGTCCTCGCGGACTCTTTGGCGCCCGCATCGGCGCGCTCATTCCCCGCAATTCCTACATGTCCAGGAACCCAGCAAAAGATAATCTCGACATCTGCCTGGCTCGCCAAAACCGTGGCGTCACGGATATCGCGAACCAGGTGATGCGGAGATTCCAATGCCCCGAGAGCACTCAGGGCGCTTTGTGAGTCGCTATAGATCACAATCCGGTCCCCGAACCGGGCACGTCGCGTAATCTCCCTTACCGAGTGGTGTATTGCCACCAGCTCGCCGTGAAGACAGACGCAGCGCCTGGTAGAGCCCCGCTGACTTCAAACAGAGGGGATATGGCGTGGAAGCCGACCCCCTCTTGGGATTTGGAGCCATCCGTATACACTGGCACGGTTCCAGCGTGACACGATGTGTGCTCAAAAAAGGTCGAACGCTATACTCCCGGGGCAGTACAAGCTTTGGGAGCAGAGGCGTGGCGACAAATAGCCAAATGTGGTACCCTCCAGGGTGGTGTCCTGGGCAGTACCAGGGGCGCCACCGGCCCGAGAGCTATATCTACCTCTCGAAGGAGTTTCCTGGCCCTAAACCCAAAGGGCTTAGGGTATGACTGGCGTCTCTCGGCAACATAGGCACCATCGAGATCAGCTGCGGATGCAGTGAGAGCTGTTAGGAACTGAGGGAGACACCGGGCTCGCGTGTACAGGCGAGCGATGCACTGCACGCGGCGCAGAGCGAGTGGCATCTCCCCAGCATCGACCAAAAGGCTCTCAATGGGGTTAGTGCGGAAGGCACCGGTCATAAGGCGAATGCCGATGTGGTGGATCGAATCCACCTTCCGCAATAAACGCTCGGCTGCAGATGCATAAAACTCGCATCCGTAGTCGAGCTTCGAACGAAAAAAGGATCGATAAAAAAGTAGAGCAGTAGTCCTATCAGCGCCCCAAGCGCTGAACGTCACGGAACGGAGAATGTCCATGGCGCGGGTACAAGAGACCCTAAAGCTGAGAATATGAGCCTCCCAGGTGAGGCGTCGGTCGAATACAAGACCAAGGAAACGGTGCGACTCAACCACATCCAGGCGCACCCCATTAAGAAACAAATCTGGGTCGGGGTGAAGCCGTGGATAGCGGCAGAAGTGCACCACCTTAGTTTTGGACAAAGAAAACCAAAACCTGTGCTCTTTGGCATAGCGAGAGACGCGGTTCAATGCCTGTTGAAGTCGACGCTCCAGAGTTAACATCTGGGCCGCGTCAAAAGAGATCGAAAGGTGGTTCACGTAGAGCGTAGCGAGAACATCTTCCGGCAGCACCGAGGTGATGCCGTTGATGCTCAGGGCAAAGAGTGTGACACTGAGGACACTTCCCTGCGGGACACCCTCTCCCGGCTCCTTTGGGCCAGTGAGGGCTCCCCCCACCCGTACGCTGAATCAACGATCTCGCAAAAATTCAGATATAAACATTGGGAGGCGTCCCCTTGCCCCCATCGTGTGGAGAGTCTCCATGATACCGTATCGCCATGCGGTATCATAGGCCTTCTCCAGATCGAAAAAGACCGTGGCGTAGTGCTGTCTACGAAGGAAAGCCTTGCAGACGGCATTTTCCAGTCGGAGCAGAGCATCCGACGTGGAGTGGAACTTGCAAAAGCCGCACTTTGCGGAAGACAGATGGCCTCTGCTGTCTAAGAAAAAGGCTAATCTAACATTTACCAATTTCTCTATCAACTTGCACACGCAAGAGGTTAGAGAGATTGGGCGGAAACCGGTTGGAGTAGAGTGATCACTCCCCGGTTTGCGAAAGGCGAGCAAAGTAGCGATTCACCAGGAGTCTGGGAGAAGACCTTCCACCCAGATCTTGTTGAACAAATCTAACAGAAAGGCCATGCCTCGCTCACCTAGGTGTCGAAGCATGGCGTACGGGACATCGTCCGGACCATGGGCGGTGTCCGCGCACGAAGCGAGAGCCGAACGCAACTCACTCACAGTAAACTTGTCGTTGAAGGGTTCTCCGCCTCCGGAGGTAAAGTCCAGTCGGCGGCCTTCCACGACATCACGACGTGCATTGAATGCTGGTGGAGCAGCATCCCGGCTAGAGAATGCGGAAAAAGCGGTCGCTAAGGATTCCGCCACGGACGCAGGGTCCGAGATTGCGGTCCCATTCTCCTGGAGAACGGAAGGGAAGTCCTGCGAGAACTTGCCTCGAATCCTTTTGACTCGCTTCCACACCTCAGCTAAAGGGGTCTTCCCGTTAAGTGAAGACACGTATGCCCGCCATGAAGTGTTGCGGGCGTGCTTCGAAATATACCGGAACCTAGCCCTAGCCCGACGAAATTCAGCGACAGTGAAATTGTTCAGGCGGCGCTTATAGCGCATGTAGGCATAACGCTTCTGTTTGAGGGCCGTCTCACACTCGGCTGACCACCATGGGAGTGGTCGGCGTGCAAAACGGCCAGACTTCCTAGGAATAGTAGTCAGGCCCACGGCGATGAGGTTGCCGGAGAAGAACTCAACGGCCTCATCTACCGACCTAAACTCCTTGACTGAGATAGAGAATTCAGTCATTTCCTGAAATGCAGGCCACCGCGCTCGTGTTAAGAACCACCGAGGTGGTCTCTCAGGCGGCAGTTGCCCTGAAAATGATATTTGAATGGGAAAGTGATCACTACCATGGAGGTCATCGACCACCCCCAATCAAAATCAGGCTGTGCATCCGAAGAGCACAAAGATAGGTCAAGGTAAGAAAATGAAGCGGTTCTCGGACAGTGATGAGTAAATTCATCCACGTTGAGGACACCCATCTCAAGCTCTTCGATCAGATCGGCAAGGACTTGTCCCCTAGGATTTATGGAGTAATCTTCCCAGAGAGGATGCCTGCCGTTCAGATCTCCAAGCAAGAGATAGGGCCTCGGCAACCGTGCCACGACGCGGTGGAAGTCCCCGGCGTCGAAGTCAGCTGACGGTGGAATGTACGCAGAAATCAGAGTATACCTCCTATCCAGGTGCAGATGCACAGCCACTGCCTGAAAGGAGGTATCTAAAGAGAAAGGAAGAACGGAGACATCATGCTGGGTGTAAACCGCGCATCCCCCAGCCCGGCCATCCCGTGGTGGTGGGGTCGCAAGACCCTTATACCCCGGGAGGACAGTCAGGGGGCACGCGCCTTGCATGGTCTCCTGCAAAAAGACTACTTACAGAGAATGGGAAGAGACGAGCCTCTGCAGCTCCTCCCAGTTGGCCCGGAGTCCATGGCAATTCCATTGAAGGAATATGCCCTTCAGGCCTAGCTCGGAGGAGACGCGGGGTCCCCCTCGAACTGAAGACCCTCACGGGAATAGCCGTACACTTCCCGGGGGCAGAACCCCGGCAGCTGTTGGCCGGACAAAGCACTGAAGGCGCTGTCGCCTTCGAGGACTTATTGAGGGAGGTTGGGCTCGCCATGCGAGTCTTTTCCTCCCTCCGCCTCGAAACCTTAGGCATGCGTTGCGGCTTCGGAGGCGATGGGCCCTCTTTTCGAGGAACCACCGTCTCCGAGCCACTCGCTCCACCTCGGGGCGTGGGCGAAGGAGCCGAAGCTCCTTTGTTGCTGTTCTCCTTTCGGGGGACAGCTTTAGGAACCCCCGAAGATGGCCTAGCGACCATCTTCAGGGGTGTTGCCTTCTGTGAGTCTAACGACTCGGTGGAGGCGCGTGGCCGTTTCGCCTTACGGGAAACGGTCACGCTGGGAGAAGAGGGGGGAGCCCTGGTTTTAGCAGGGGCTGGGTATGAACCCTTTTTGCCGCCAGCTTTACCAGGTGAGCGCCCGGGTTGGGTAGAGCCCGCAGAAGGGCTCCGAATGGGCGCGGAAACAACCGTGCTCGTTGGCCTGGATGGGCCAGGAGCAGAGGGTGCCTTTCGAACTATTGAGGCATATGACGTCCCTGGCAGAGCCGGGCGCGCCAGGACCAAGTCCTTAGCCTCGCGGAATGAGAGTTGATTATGGGCCTGAACGGCCAGGATTTTTTTCTCAAGGAGATATGCACCACATTGCTTTGAAGAAGCAGGGTGCGGCTCTCCGCAATTGACACACTTGGCCACACACGATTTGGACTTATCGTGTGCGACCTTGGAGTAATTTACACAAACTTCGGGTGACCCCGAATTTGCACGTCTACATGAGCGATTCTTATGGCCGAAGCGGTGACAGTAATAGCACCGCCGCGGCAGTGGCACGAATGCCTTCACGCGGTAGCGGTACCAACCGGCACGCACCGACTCAGGGAGCTTGTCACAGTCGAACGTGACGAAGAGTGTAGGGGTGGGTCTCGAGGCCCCTCCCTGTTTTCTCATCACACGTTTGACCTTGACCGCCCTATGTTCGGCCAGCTCTAGGGTGATGTCCTCAATGGAGTAGTCAACGAGTTCCCTCGCATAAACAACTCCTTTCACAAAGTTCATGGTAGAGTGCGGCGTCACACTCACCGGGGTGCCATGAAGTGTCCGAAGAGCACTTATCTTGGCCGCCTCGGCGAGATTCGCCGCATTCGGCAGAAGGCTTCCGTCCGAGAAACGGGTCACCTTCGGCTCTCTACCAATTGCACTAGCTAATCCTCTCCTCTGATGGATCATGTTGCCTTTGGACAACATGGTGCCATCAGTGGAGCGAATAACGAGGAAGCGTTTGAAACCAGCGGGCTCGAAAACGCCAGGTAACCTCTGAATGAGGGGCCCCGATGTCATCGAGGCTCCCTGCTTGTGCACTCTTGGTATTAGTCTTAGTCAGGGGCTCCGCAACCGGGGGGCAGAGGGGGCGGATGTGCCGATCTTGGCTTGGTGCCTTGCCAGAGTGGCAGCAGGCCCATCCGTCCCCGCAGCCCCACCGGATGGAGAAGAGCCCCGAGTCTTTTTTGTCTTTTTAGTCTTTTTCTTTTTCTTTTTTGGAGAAGAGGGCGGGGAATGAACCCGCTTTTCCCCTTCGCCGGAAGAAGCCCCTAGGCCAGATGGACCGGCCTCAAACAGGTCATTTTTCGAAATGGAGAAGGTCCTGGTAGTCGTGGGGGCACCGGTCGGAGGAGATCCCTTCCCTCCTTGTACTGCTTCGGAAACCACAGCCGTTTGAGGAGGACCTTGCATCGGGGCGGATTCTGGTTCGGTGCTTGGCGCTGAGCCAGGATTCCCTCCCATGGAAGGCCCTCCCGTCTGAGGCTGGGTTTCCTCAAGGACCATGTCTATCTCAGGGGGGGGGGGGGCTCCAGTTGGCCATCCCCCCTCCCCCAAGACATCGCAGGTCCCGTTGGCAGTATCGTCACTAGTCTTCTTTGGGGAGGCATGGGCCTTGACCCCGGCAAGGTTCAATATTCTTGACAGCAGGTCTTTTGAGGAAAGAGACCGAAGGGGCCTGGCTTCCCTCTCTCCCTTAAGGGGGTTTGCCCTACCGAGCCGCTCAGATTGTGGAGCGGCTGGCTAAGGGCTGCTGCTGGCTTTCTTGGCAGTCCCCTTGAAAAGAACAGAGGGGACTGCCGCTGGTAAAAGGGAGGCGCCCGAAAGCACCTCCAGAGAAGGGGGTGAGGGGGAGTCCCCTACACCCGTAAGCACCTCCAGAGAAGGGGGTGAGGGGGAGTCCCCTACACCCGTAAGCAAAGGAGAGGAGTAAGCCTCCTCTCCGGTTAGAGATATATGGAGGGTCCCCTGAGCAAGCACAGGGGGAGAGACTTCCATTTTTTTTGCTGGAGCTGCCCAAGGGCTGCTCCGTCGATGTTATAGGGGAAGTTGGGGGTTAGGTTTTTTTTATACTCATCATTGGGCATGGTGACCCTCTTTTTAACACGGGATGCAATCGCGCATCACCTCTCGCAGTAGCCTGCACTGCGAGAGGTGCTTACAAGCCCGGCAGACTCAGGCGTGGCCATTTAAGACCACCCCTCCCGCCTGCTGGCCTGGCAGTCCATCGGCATGGCGGCTTTACCTTAGACACGGCGTAAAATTGATATAATGTGAAGAGGAGAGGAAAAGGGATGTGAGGAAGGTATGGGTGGGGATGAAGCAGGTTGTTGAAAACCAGCCACCCCAGACCGGAGCTCAGGGGTTAGGGAACATTGTCCCCTCCCCCCTCAGCCCCGATGCGGGATGGTTTGGCTGAGAGGAAGGTCAGCATCTACCATGTGAAATTGGAGTCTGACCAGAGAAAGTTGTGGGAGAGGTTGTATGAAAAGCGACGAGGTAGGAGATAAATACAGGCTATCTGAAGGAAGGAAGAGAGGCTAAGCTGGGGCCGGACGGAGCGCTGGATAATGTGCAGTTGAGAAGGCCCAGAGAAGCGGAAGGCCTACAAATTCCTGCATCCATCATGAATTGAAATTCATCACGCATTGCACACAGTCTATCTGGGGCTAGACGACGAGGTCAGGAGAATAGAGGACCTCCTGTTATCTCGATCCGATGCACCACATTATGTTTAATGGGCCTATCCTTATAAGATGGAAGGGCAAAGTAGGGAAACTCCTGAAGAAGTGCTGAAACGGTGGCTTGGTGGGTGGGAAACGAATAGAAAGGAGGGAACTATGTGAAGGTGAATACGAATCTGAAACAGTGAGTGAAGTTTTGCGATCAACAAGCTTGCGTTGACGAGAATCGACAAGGAGGTCGTGAGCCGAAAGAAAATCGAGGCCTCAATATTGGACAATCTACCTCGGCCATGACGAAGGTCCATCGAAAAACTCGACGGAGATCGAGTGAGATTTGAAGGTTACGCCTTACATAGGTCCTAATATTGGTCGAGTTAGCTGCCTTCAGAACTAAATCTCAGGGAGCACAAGCTTTGTCCCCCCTTAAGAATTAGTATGACCCTGCATTCTGCACCAGTGTCCACCAGGAATGAGAAACCAGAAAGTGGGTCAAAATGCGAAAGGGAGGACCTACCTGATGAAATGAAGTGCAGGCAGGGGATGTAGACCCTTTTGCCCCATGCCCATCTAGTTTAAACGAGAATTTGCGGTTGAAATTTAAGTTTGAAAATTTAAATAGTTTGGTTGAAAAGAGTGATATGCGGGGAGTGGAGAGTTGAGATTATGTGAAGGAGGTGGTACTGGTTATAAATATATGCACGGTTGTAAGCATTTTGCAGCCTGTGCCCCATATTTGTTGTGGTACCAGCACCATTGAGTAGATTGGGGGAAAGTTCCATTATGCTTTGGGAGACTACTATGCGGAGTGTGGGAAAAACATAATGGTGGTCACATGGCTGTGTACATCGTACAGCGTTGTTACCATACCTTTGATGGTACCAACAGAGACCCTTTTGTTGAGAAAGGTTATGATGAGAATAGGCATAAGATTGTGAAAATTGCTGAGTCTCATTCTTTGTGCTGAGCTTTCCTCGTTGGTTTCTTTTACGGGAACTCGAACGGGTCCTATCTCTCCGCTCACCATGCCCGTGCTGTCGCTTGCTCCGTGCCCCTTGCTGCAGTTTCAACCGGCTGAGGTCACTCTCAATCCTCGATAACGTGGCAGCTAAATCCCTCGTTAAGGAGGATGGAATTTCTCCACGCTCCGCTCGTTCACAAGCAGAACTCGCCGTTACCCGAACCTGCGAAATGGAATAATTATGCTCATAGCTGTGATTGTGTATGCTGCTCCAATTTACATACAGGTTTTTATACAGCTGGTCGGCTGTTTTTGCCAGCTGATTCACATCTGCCGGTGAAGACATGCGAATGAGGGGCCTAATATATTCTGGTACTGCCCTCATGAAAATTTCAGTGAGGAGAGGGTCGAAAAGGTTAGATTAAAAAAAAAAACTAGTTGGATACTTATCTCCTATCTTCTGAGTGTTAAGGAGTTCCCTCAAGTCTTCAACCTGTGACTTCCCAAATCCCTTTAGGAAACCCTCCCTCAATTCATTATACTTTCTCCCAATTAAATACAATATCTCTAAGTTTAATGAAAATACTTATGGGGGAAACCTTTTAAATTTTGGCAGCAATCTTCTCTTCTTCTGTTATGGCTTGAGGGCGGAGAAATAAATCACAAAGGTCGAGCCAAGCGTCTGAGTTTGTTGCATCATAAACCGGAATGGATAAGGGGTTTTGATTATGCCTTGCTGTGCTTCGGTTGAGGATTGCATAGTTGAAGACGTTTGGTCATTCACCGATGATTGGTTTAACATTGTGTTGCTTTTTGGTTGTATGTGGTGTGTAAATGAGCTTTATCGTATAGAGTAAAGTGAATGAATTTTAAAATTGCTGTGCGCGAAAGAATAAGAGGATATGCACGTGTGTGTGTGTGTGTGTGTGTGTGTGTGAGAGAGAGAGAGAGAGAGAGAGCGCGCGCACGTTAGTCACGCGAAGGAAACGTTAAAAAAATTTAGGAAACTTTTTAGTATAAAGAGTAAATTATTCACTAGTTGTATTAAGGGATAATATTTAATTTAAATTAATAAAAATTATAATGAGTGGAATAAAAATACGCTGGATACAACGTGATACCAAAAATTGAAACGCGTGAATATAAATGGGCGATCAAGGGAAAAGGTGAATGGCCGCAAGGATTTGAAGTTTATAATTTACGTTTGAATCTAGATTTATTATTGAAGGGAGGTATATTAATTTATGGGCACCATTTATTATTTTTTAATTAATTAGTGTTTTATTTAGCCTAGATAGCGAATAAGAATTAATCACATAATACATTTTGAGACAGTTAACGCGTTAGAAAATTAGAAGGAATGGAAGAATGAACGATAACGAAAATAAAATATATTTGAGAATTAACAAATGAAAACAGGATGGATTGAATATAACCTTAGACAAATTGATATATGTGAGTGATGTTTTAATGGATAATAGGACGCTGAATAGGAAGTTAAATATGATGTTAAAAAAAAGGATCACAATACGATATTAAATAGGATGTAAATTAAGATGGTAAGCTATCACAATGAGATATTAAATAGGATGCAAATTAAGCGTTGGTAGCTATCACAATGGTAATAGTAAATTGGGGTCTGAAAAGAATTTAAAAATATCTATAATTAAAATACTCGCGCTTGATATGAATTTAGAGATGTGTCTAGTTAAACACTTTTTTCAACGAACCTTTATAGAGGGAGGGGTGCAGGCGAAAGTGGAAGATTTTCGATTACACATTTTCGGAGGCTTTGCTGTTAAATTATTGGAACGTATCCGCTTAAGTTAGATTTACATTCAGATACAAGTTCCTCTGAATGATAAATTGATTTTAATTATTTTGAGTGATGCAGAAATCATTATATTCACGTACATTATTGTTTATTTTTGGAGTACTGCGTATTAATAAGAATAAGGCAATGCTACAATACTAAAAAAAAATATGAACTCATTATATCACTTCACTAACTCTATAACTTAAGAAGGGGATTTTTTTGATTATTTGAATAATAATTTCACTTTAGTTTGGTTATGACTTATGTTTTTTATCAAAGTTATTTCTAATAATTCTTTTATAATATCAAAAACAAAATGGTGAAACAAAATAAGTATCGAAATTTTGTGAGTTTTTTTAAAACCCAAAGAATTACAAATGGTGAAGTTCAGAAAATTTATTTTTATATATCTTCTATAACTATATTTTAGCGAAGTGATATTTTAAAAGGGGGAAATTTATTTTAGAGTTCCTTTTTAAAATTATTATAATTGGCGAAGTTCAGAAAATTTAAAAAAATTTAACCATGGCTGCTTTTTTCTAGATTTTAAATTTTAATCTCAGTAGCGAAGCCATTGCCTGGTTATTTTTATAAGATTATATTCTTTTAAAGGCTATGCTTCAATATTTAATTAATGGTCATGTTGGCGTATGGAAACATCCCTTCAATATTTGCCAAATGACACCATATCTCTTATTTTCGTTCTCCAAACACAATTAAATCATCGATTATATCTGATTTATATTAAAAATGTAGATGAAATGGGGTCATAAATATTACCAACAGTCATTTGCCCCAATATTTGCGATTATTCAACCCAAATGATTAAATTCCTGTCTTTTGTTTCTTTTTGAAATGATAATAAATTTCCTCCAGTTAACAAACAGAAAACTGATTTAGTTAGTGATACAAATACGAAATTGCTAAAAAAAAATTAGTGCAATCTGGAAAAATGTGACTAAACTGTTTATTTTTTTAACGTTATGAGATATATAAATTATAATGTTTACGGTATTTACTGTTATAAAATTGACTAATTCCATTTTGGGCCGAGCGAACAAAAACTTATGTATGTATACTTGTCTTGTTTCTGAGCGCACCTCAACTTTATTATTGTTACTTTTATTTTTGCCTTCTTATTTCAATTTTTATTAATAACTACAACATAAATTTCAAAATGCTCAGCATTCCTGAGGTTTCTGTATTATTTTATTTTATGTATACAGCTCATTATGTGCACGCAAAACAACTTTATAAATACTTTCTTATTTATTTATTCTTAATTTCAAAACAGAAATTTCAGAGGGCTCAGAAAATCTGAGTTTTATAAAATCTATGTTATGCCAAGTGTCAACAATTAATTGAGCGTTCGAAAGAAGGAACTGCAGTTCCTCACCGCGAACAAAACCTCGTTTTTGTGTACGTTACTCTGTGTGTATGCACCACATGATTTTTTATCTGAGTAAACACTGCTTATGAGTACGGAAGTGCATATAAATTAATCATAAGACGAATATTTAGGTACTAAATACGCTCTAAAAAGTAATATTATTGTTCGTATCACTAGACGAGATGTGGACAAATGTGGCTCCGAGAGCGTATAGGGGCGTGGAGGAGAATTACCAATATATAGCGGAATCCCTTGGTACTGGTTTATAGGAAGGTGAATTAAGTATCTTGACTCCAAAGATGATTTCTTCACTGTGTTCTTATTTTGGCTGGGCTTACGGAAGGTTTCAGGGTAATCGAGGTAAAAAAGGACGTTGCAAAAATATAGTTTATTCTTATATAGACCTATTAATATAGCAAGCGGCACATCATGAAAGTTACTTTGCGGGTGACTAGCAGTCTATATATATTCAACGCGAAGTATTAAATGCTGGATCGACAAGACTCGGTGAATTTTAGAAGGCGAAGGTGAACGAGATAATCTTCACAACGGCAGTAATCTAATAAGCTTAATAATACAATAATTATTCTAACTGAGCTGCTCCGGATCTATATATATATATATATATATATATATATATATATATATATACGAAGGGCGTTCAATAAGTTTTGCGAATCGGTAGGGCAAAACAGAAGAAGGGAGATGGCTGTTTGTAGGAGTGTTAGGACAAGTTATGACAAGTCAGACCTGCAGCCGAACGCTCCTGCCTCGTGTATTTAAGAAGCAGTAGCTGATCGCAGATCGTCATTCACAAATTTTTCAACGATGGAGAAGGTTGAGCACCGCGCAGTGATCAAATTTTTGACCCTAGGAAGGCAAGAATGCAAAAGAGATCCATGAACGCATGGTTGCAATGTACAACGACACCGTCCCTTCCTATGCAACCATTGCTCGCTGGAATAGGGAGATCTGCCATGGTCGTGAGTCCCTTGAAGATGACCCCCGTCCAGGACGCCCGTCAGACGTGACCAACGAGGACAATGTGGCCCGTGTGGAGAGGATCATCCTCGAAAATGGACGGGTGAAGGTCGAAAAAATCAAGCGACAACTTGGAATATCACATGGAAGTGTTATCAACATCATCCACGACAATTTGGCCATGACCAAGGTCTCTGCCCGCTGGGTCCCTAGAAATCTCACGCCCCATGATCGACTTCAACGTCGTCAAAGTCCACAAGGCCAGAGTTGCGCAAGCTGCCCTGCGCGAGTGCGGATTCGAGGAGCTCAACCATCCCCCCTACAGTCCAGATCTGGCCCCTTGCGACTACTTTTTATTCCGCCAGCTCAAGGCTGCACTGCGTGGACGCCAGTTTGGGGACGATGAAGATGACCAGCTCGCTGTCCAGGAGTGGATTGAACAGCAGTCGGGAGATTTCTGATTGTCGGGAATGTGAAGCCTCAGGGACAAGTGGCACAAGTGCATTGAAGTCGAGGGTAGTTATATTGAAAAATAATAAAAAAACATTTCCTCATATGTCGTTTCCTTATATCCGAATTGACAGGATACGATTGTCGAAGCTTTGTGATACAATTCCTTATGGTCAACGAGTGTTTACACAGGTGCTTCGTATACTTCCGTCTGAGACGCGAAATGTTTGCTTATGCGCTTGTCTTAATAACACAGGTATTTCTGACCCTTCGCACGTTCGTACATTGTGTGTCCCGCGCTCACTTTCAACGGTCGTTTGCCTTCCTAACAAATATATTATTTTGTTTTGGTTGAAATATCATAACTATTCAGCTGATTCTAACGAAATCTGAAACCTTTAAGTTCTTTTACATTCTCTTTCGAATGATATAATTGCCAAAGTCCTTCTAAAGTTAGCCGGTGAATTATTTGGCAATAAATTCATAAGTATTCAGCTGATTCTAACGAAATTTGAAACCCTTATGTTGTTTTACATTCTCTTTCGAATGATATAATTTGCCAAGTTCCTCACAAGGTAGCGCTGAAATTATATTGTTTTGGAAATAACATTATAACTATTCGGCCAATTCTAACGAAATTTGAAACCCTAAAGTTGTTTTACATTCTCTTTCGAATGAAATAATTGCCAAAGTCCTCCTAAAGTTAGCCGGGAAATTATGTGGCAGAAACCTGATAACTATTCGGCCGATTCTAATGAAATTTGAAACTCTTATGTTGTTTTGCATTATCTTCCGAATGATGTAATTGCAAAAGTCCTCCCAAGGTTAGCCGGAGAATTGTCTGGCAATAACATAACTATTCGACCGATTCTAACGAAATTTGAAACAATATGTTTTACATTTTCTTTCGAATGATATAATTCCAAAGGTCATCTCAAGGTTAGTCCAGGAATTATTGAAAGTTTTGAAGGTCGTAAGGTCATAAATCAGAATAAGTGAGAGCACACGACCTTTGGTCAGCAGACCTTGTTATTTGGTCTTGTCAGTTCTGATAACGCCGCGGTCTCATATGGCCCGATTGGAGCGTGTCACAGTGCCAGTGCTTTGGCTGTCAACACAGCGACACTCGTTTGCTGTGGCAGTGCTATTTGCGTTGGACGAGTCACCGACACGAGTGAAGAATGACAGAGTGAAAGCAATCCGATTCTTGGGTCTTTCCGAGATGACATCAAGCTGGACATGGGAGTTTTGAGTCCAGTTCTCCATTCACGGGGTGACCAGTAGCAGAGATATTCGCTCATGACTGACCACCGCTGCCGACGAGGGTTCCTGCTAAACAATTTACATGTCGGAATCTGATGAGTGGGTGATGGTATGAGGAAGCAGTGGTGTATTTGAGTAAAGTAAATATAAATTTCTTACTTATCAAGGGATTAGTTTTGAATTGGCCTTTGGAAGTAATAAAGTATGGAATTTTCTTTATAAGCGCAGATTCAATTAGACGCTTAGGTATATAATTGTGAGAATTATAAATTATTTTTGAATTATCAATTTCAATTGAAAGGTTTTCCATTTACATGTGGAGAAACAAACTAGAAGAAAGAGATCCATATTGCATTTATCTTCCTTCATTCTCCTGGAGAGTCTGCTGCTTTCGACAAAATATACTTGATTCCAAAATTTGCCAGGGATACAGGGAGTTTATTATACATCTTGCAAATTTCGCAAAAAAAATATATATTGGCGAAAGCAGCAGATTCTCCAAGAGAATGAAGGAACATAAATGCGATATACTACGTAGACGCCTCTCTTCTAGTTTGTTTCTCTACATGTCAAATGAAAACCATTCAATTGACATTGATAATGCCAAAATAATTTATAATTCTCGCACTTATATGTATACATAGGGGTCTAATTGAATCGGCGCTTAAAATTGAAATATGGAAATTCCAAACATTAATACTTCCGATGGCCAATTCAATACTAATCCATTGTGAAGTAAAAAATCTATACTTAGTTTACTCAAAAACGCCGCTGCTTTCTCATACCCACACCCCCTAATCAGATTCCGACCTGTAAATTTGTGTGTCCAAAAGTTTTGCATTTCTTTTGTATTTCATTAGTCTTCCAGCGATTGACGATGACCGAGGTTTCCGTCGAAACCTGGTTCCGCGAATAAATTGATCCTATCACTGTTCTCTCCTGCATATATATATATATATATATATATATATATATATATATATATATATATATATATATATATATATATATATATATAAATCCACAAAGGAAAAGTGAAAAACGATTCCGAGCGCCTTCGTCTTTATTCTTAAAGACCTTTTCAAGGAATGAACAGGAGGCTGGACATACATTGCCTTAAATAGTGGAAGGGGGGATTAGAGTACCCACCTCTGAACCTTAATTAGGTGGTACAAAATCCTGAAAGAACTTTTTTGAGATTTTATGTATGTAGTTATAATGGGGTCTAGCATAAACAAACCAGGGCTAAGGCAATGTATGTCCAGCCTACTGTTCATTCCTTGAAAAAGTCTTTAAGAATAAAGACGAAACCACCGGAATCGTTTTTCACTTTTCCTTTGTGGGTGTATCTGCATAACTTTGACTCACGTGCACTTTGTGACCTTTTTTGATATATATATATATATATATATATATATATATATATATATGTGTGTGTGTGTGTGTGTGTGTGTATATATAATGGTTGACATCTCCGCTTGATAGTAATAGATATAAAATGGTTATAATTGTTCAAATTGGTAGAACTGCAGATTAATAGGAACCTGGTGCAGTACTACGAGGGTAAGAAGGGAATTTCTGACCATCTAGAGTGTGGTAGGTTAATAAATGATGCTGAGATTGTGTTTAATAAATTTACTGGATTTTATTGATCATGTAACTAAACAATTATATAAGGGAGAGAACGTTCATGTAATTTGCTTAGAATTTAGCAAAGCATTTGATAAAGTTTCACATAGGAGACTAGTTCACAAATTAAAAATGCAAGGTATATGTGGGAAAGTTATGAATTCGATTGATGAATGGCTGAAAGACAGGGAACAGAGATTTGTACTGAATAGAGTGCGGTTATAGGTTTTAAATGTATATTGCGGCAATATCCTAGATAGCTCTCATCACAATAAACATAAAAACTTATATTTCGTTATTCAAGTGAATGAAGTTAAATGCTAACGCAAAATCTAAATTTTGCAGACGAACTTCCTTAGGCCTAAATTTGAGGGACGTTGGGAAAACGTGTATTAAAAACAAAGAGTTAGGAAAATATATATTATTGAATAAAGTTATTATTGAAAGGTGAATTTATATAGTAATAGTTTATGATTGGATTGAATTACGCGTGTGAATTAAATTTGCATGAGTTAACGGGAATGGATTTACAATTGGTAAATTTGGTTTGGTAATTACAGTATAACAAATGATGATTGATAATTTGATTATAATTTGTAATTGGATAATGGTTAAATAGTAATTTGTAAATAGATTGATAATTTATAAATAGTAATTGGTAAAATGTTAAATATTTAAATAAATATTAATTGGTAAATTTTATTAGTAAATATTTTGATAAATATTAAATAGATTATAAAATTGTAAATGGGTAATTATTGGTAAATCGTTTGATAAATATTAAATATTAAATAGATTATAACGGAGTTGAGTGGGTCTGTAAAGGAAAAAAGAATCACGCATTAATTCGGAATTCAAATATTTACAGACCTGATTCACCGATGCGAGGGAAGCAATGCGAATGAACCTCATGGGTTAATTTTAAGACGCTTGGGAGAGCGGGTTTACCAATCTCTCGATTCAAGTCATGGTTACCAATCCTTCTTGAAATTATATATATATATATATATATATATATATATATATATATATATATATATATATATATATATATATATATATATATTTGTAGAGGTATAGACCGATAGACCGCTACAAGGTCAGAGTGGAGGGTCGTTATCAGTGGCGTACTATAGGAATAATTTCTACGCCCATTCTTAATCATAGTTTATATAAATAATCTTGGAGAGGCTATAAAGAGCAAAGTGTCATTCTTTGCTGATGACACTAAATTATCAGCTGTAGTCAAAGAAGTTGAGGGTAGCTTTAAAGTGCAGACTGACTTAACTAAGCTTTTGGTACCATTTAGCTTTTGCTCAGCAGTTGCAGATGACTTTTAACTCTTAAAAAAAGATGGAAAGATATCAACATGGGTAGGGATAATAGGGAATTCAGTTATGAAATGGATGGGCATTGGCTGATTTTACTTAAGGATGAAGTTTTCGAAGCAGTTTATTGAGGCAAAAAAATAGAGCAAATAGGGTGTTAGGTTACAGTAAAAGGAATGTTAGCTACAAAAGTAAAGAGGTTATTCCATATAAGCATGATTCCCCTCCCTCGCTGGGACCTTCTCTTTCTTCAAGGGTTAGTCCCAGAGAGTCTCTAGCCTTCTCGTGGTGAGAGGGATCAGCTCTGGTGCTTTAGGGGCATTCTCGTGCCTCGAACTTGACTTTTAATATACTCCTTCCCCCAATAATTTCTTTTACTGCCCTTCATTTAGCTTTTGCTCAGCAGTTGCAGATGACTTTTAACTCTTAAAAAAAGATGGAAAGATATCAACATGGGTAGGGATAATAGGGAATTCAGCTATGAAATGGATGGGCATTGGCTGATTTTACTTAAGGATGAAGTTTTCGAAGCAGTTTATTGAGGCAAAAAAATAGAGCAAATAGGGTGTTAGGTTACAGTAAAAGGAATGTTAGCTACAAAAGTAAAGAGGTTATTCCATATAAGCATGATTCCCCTCCCTCGCTGGGACCTTCTCTTTCTTCATGGGTTAGTCCCAGAGAGTCTCTAGCCTTCTCGTGGTGAGAGGGATCAGCTCTGGTGCTTTAGGGGCATTCTCGTGCCTCGAACTTGACTTTTAATATACTCCTTTCCCCAATACTTTCTTTTACTGCCCTTCATTTCCCGCTCTTCTTTCTCCTATCAAATGTCCTGGATGGTTACCTGACCTTTGCTTCTTTGTTGAGGACTGCCTCTGAATTGTTCTTTTAAGAAGGTCGGAGGAGTTTGGGAATCTCTACCTCCTTCGTCTGCCGATGCCCAAGGAGAATCCCATCATTGGACCCTTTTCTGTGCGCGTAGGAGAAATCGGGCAGCCTTTTCGGTCTATAAAGATGGTGTGGTGGATCCGTATCCATTCTCCAAGAGGACATACCGGATGTAACCGAATCTAGAGTTGTAGTAGGGCCGGGCCTTTGTACGCCTCCGTGGTGGGAAGTCCCGAAGGAGTTATTTCTATTTGAAATGACTAGCCATAAACCTAAAACTTCCACTTCTCGTAAGGGTTCTTGCGCCAAACGTTCTTCAGTCCCCTTTCCAGCCTTCCATCACTCGTTGGATCTCTATGTCAACGAAGTGGATTCAGATTTAGACCATTCCCTCTTTCTAGCCATGAGTTCGTCATCTGACACCCCACTTGCTAAAGTGCATCTGTTTGACGTTAATGAATCATTGAGTCCCGCTGTGGCGAACCTCGCCGGATCTGGTCAAGAGGTAGTGGTGATATAGTATTCGAGGTGTCATCTCACTCTTAACATAATCTTGTGCAAAATCTATCTTCGATAACTGAAGTTCCAGTAACCATTTCGCCCCATCAATGTCTGAACTTTGTCAAAGGTGTCGTCTGTTCAAACGAATTAAGGGACTACGACCTCACCTGTCTTCGGAGCAAACTTAGTACTCATCGCATCACACATATACACAGGGTGACTAAAACTGTAGTCTTTACTAGAGTCCCAGCTGCCATATTGATTTTTACTTTCGAACGTCAGGAACTACTGCAGTTTATTAGAGCTGAGTATCTTTGTGTCCTGGTAAGCTCCTACGTCGAACTACCCAGACGTTGCTTCAATTGTAATCAGTTTGGACATCTTGGTCGTGTCTGTCGGCACTCCCGTTCCTGCGTGAATTACAGCTCTGATTACCATGGCTCTGAATGCCCCCAAACACCCTGCAGTGCCAACTGCGGTGGTACCCAAAAGTGCTGCATCAAAAATATGCCCAATATGAGCATAGGAAAAGGAGGTCCTCGCTTTGTGCGACTCTCTGCGTCTGGACGTGAGAGAGGTTCGCCATGTGCTCGACCACAAACCTCACCTTTTGACCATCTATTCTAACACGTTTTGCCTGGCGCTGAACTAAACCGACCAGTACGTTCGAGTTCTGACATGCCTGAAGCATCTCACTGAAAATCTACCGTTAGTGTCAGAAGCATTCACGATATACCGTCGAAGCATCGATATCACAACAAGATACCGCATGTTGCTTCTCTCTCTCCGGCAGCTCTAGCCAGGAATGACGCTAAGGGTGATACACTTGAAGGCATCAAACGGTATATGAAAGAATCTTTTATATCGAGCAGTAAAGGTTCTTCTACATGTCCCCGGGACCCAAAGACCTATGGTAAGAAGAATGACTCTTCACCTGGGTCATCGGCCACCAATAAGGGGGCAGCCTCTGGAGCTGACACATCCGAACCTCAAGAATTTTCAATGGACGCTTCTCCTGTTGCTGAATATTTTCTGCCCTCAAGCCCGTCCCGCCCTTCACATGACCTAGGCCCCTTACCGGTCCAAATGGTATCAGGAATCCACCCAGTTCCTTGTACTTTGTCCACATCACTTGCTTCACCCACTCAAACTCTTACTCATGATCTGATGTAAGCAGATGATATCCCAAAATCACCAGCTGCGGTTGTTGGTTCAACTCCTCAGACATCGAAACAGCCCTCGGCCGATCAATACGGCTCGCTCCTCCGAAAATATTTTCTAGATGTTCCGTTTCCGTCTGGTTGTGCGCCTCAATTACAGGACGGGACATCTACCGGTTCTTCAAAATCATCGGACATATCCCCTGTGACTGTGCTTTCCAGGATCTCTTCCGCTACAATAGCAAGCTCCTCAAAGTTCCTTGGGTCGGACTTCAAACATAACATCAGCCACAGAGGAGAAAAATATATGTACTCTGGTATCTAACCACCCCACATAATATCCTCCATTTTGCAAAGGAATTGTCAAGGCGTTGTTGCCAAGTGGGAAGAACTCAAAGTTCTTTTGACGACTCTCAATCCCGCTGTTATTTGTCTTCAAGAGACCAAACTGGGTACACGGCCTTTTCCGCTGGTACTTAGTTTTCGTATTCTCAACTCAATTGCCCCTGTAGGGGGCTCATCTCATGGAAGGGTGTCAGTTATGGTTTCGTCATCACACCATGTACCTCCTCTCATCCTTCACTCTACACTCCAAGGGGTTGCTGTGACGGTTTTTCTTACAAGACTTTATTGTTTGCTCTATTTACCTCCCTCCTTCTTTACCATTATCAAGACCCAAACTTTTAGAACTTGTAGATCAGCTGTTATCCACGTTTTTATTACTCGGAGATTTAATGTCCGTCATTAGGAATGCCAAAGGAAGTGTTTTAGAGTCTCTTTCTTATCTGACTTTCTTTACGTTTTAAACAGGCAATTTTAACTCTAATCATGTCCAGACGGATTCTTTTAGTTGTGTTAACCTGTCCCTCTGTTCCCTGGATTGCATCACTAATTTTCGATGGTCAACTCTTGATGACCTCCTTGAGAGTGACAACTTCCCCATTGTCTTGTCGGCCGTTCACCCTAGCCCTCATCTAACCATGACGAGTGGGAAGGCTTCCAAGAGGGGTCCTTCATAAGTCCCTCCTTGGGGACCTTCAATGGTGCCGACGCGGCAGTAGCGTACTCCACATCGATTCTCTACAACGCGGCCACACAGACCATTCCACGGATGCGACCCTTAACGGGTAGTTCAACCGTGCCCTGTTGGACCTCGGATTGTGCAACAGCCGTCAAAAACGACAAGTTAGCTTATGCCCAATTCTGGCGGAACACAACCTTGTGCAATAAGGTTGACCGAAACCGAGGCCAAAAAACACCATCAGTCTCGCTGAACGTCATGGTGCTGCTACGTCTCATCAATTTCCTCTTTGATCCCTACCGCAAAGATCTGGAAGAGGATTAACAAGATCCGTGGTTGTTATACAGGCCATAATACCTCCACACTCAGCTTACAGAAATCCTTCGTGAATGACAGACTGGTGGTCAGCAATGCCTTGGCCGACCATTTCCGTGCCGTCAGCCGTGACAATAAGGCTTTTCTAGCCTAGAAATCTAACTAAGAGTCTCATTATCTCAATTTTACAACAAAATCTAGCCTTCCGTATAATGACCTATTTACCATCCACGAGTTGTGTGCTGCATTGTCCCTTTGTAGATCCACTTCTCCTGGCCTTGACGGGATTCGTTTTGATATGGCTCGGCACCTCAATCCACACTCTATCATTTTCTTACTTGACTTGTACAACCTTATATAGTTGAAGTATTTTACCCATCATCATGTCCTTCCCTTTGTCAAACTGGGCAGGGACCGGTTGGACGAAGATCACTACAACCTATAGCTCTTACCAGCTGTTTGAGTAAATTGTTAGAGAAGATGATGTTGGTGTGCCTGAACTGGTTCCTAGAAACCAATCATTTACTCTATTTCAGTGCGATTTTTGCAAGGGTCCTAGTACCCTCGACCTCTTAGTACGTTTCAAGAGATAGGTCCGGAAAGCTTTCTCATTAAAGTACCGACTCTTGGCCATATTTTTCGACATTGAGGAAACCTACGATACAACATGGAGATACGGCGTCTTAAAGTAGCTATACGTTTGTGGTATGAGAGGTCTTTTACCGTCTTTTATTCAAAGTTTCTTAGTATCTCGATCCTCTATGGTGTGCATTGGAGACACCTGCTCTGACCTGGAACCCCACGAGGAGGGAGTTCTTCAGGGCATTGTTTTAAGTGTTTTATGTTTCGTAATTGTGGTCAATGATATTATTTCCTCTCTCCCACAAGGCGTATCTGAGAGTCTGTTCGTCGATGACTTGGCACTATTCTGTTCCTCACCTCGCCTTCCATCAGCAGCATGTCGGTTGCAACTGGCAGTCGATGCATTCTCGAAAAGTGCACAACCTAAGGGGATTCAGCTTTTCCACGAGCAAAACTAAGGTGTGTATTTCCAACAGGGTAGAGGGACTCTTGTTCCGCCACCTATCTCCCTGCAAAGTTTATATATATAGAGAGTTCATCTCTGAGTTTCGGTTTCTGGGCGTAGCTCTTGATCCCAAGCTATCCTGGCTACCACACCTACGCCGTCGTCGAACGGGCTGTCTGCTGGCTCTAGACATTTTCAAAGTCCTTTCCCACATGTCGTGGGGCAGTGATCGTCAAACACTGTAGTCACTATATAATGCCCTTCAAATTGCACTAAGAGGGCTAAATTTATTCCTCCGCTTACCCTTCAGCCCTTAAAATGCTGAACCCGATTCGCCATCTCGGAGTTTGTCTCTCCAGTGGAACCTTCCGCACTTCTTCTGCAGGCCTTTGTATCAAAGGTTAACAGATGCCTGTATGCTGCCAAATCAACGACGGCATTCGATAGGTTGCCGTCCTTACCCCGCCCCCTGAACCTCCGGATAGGAGATCATCTCTACAACCTGGGTCCTATCAGGGTCATTGCCCTTCCATTGTTGCTGACCACTAGTTGGAGTGCTCAACCTCCCACAGTTTGTACCAGCATGTGGAGCCTAGACAAGTCGTCCGCGGACCCTTTCTTCCATAGGAGCCTGTTTCTGGAGCATGCAACCTGACATATAAAACACAGCCCGATTTACACGAATGGTTCTAAATCAGACTGTGGGTGGGTCTCGCAGCCACCTACTCAAGATGTTTTTTTTACTTTTTTCTTTGCCGCTCGCAGTTTCTATTTTTTTACCGCTGAACACTCAACCGTTCTTTTAGCCTTTAGACTGATCCAAATTCTACCTTTTAGAGATTTCGTCATTTTTTCCGATTCTAGGAGTGTTTTACAAACAATTCACTCTTTCAATGCTTCCCATCCCTTAGTCACAGAAATTATGCAACTGCCTGGTCCAGAATGCGTCCTGATATCGAGTTATATTTTGTTGGATCCCCGGGCATGTAGGGGTCCTAAGCAACGAGAGGGCTGATCAGCTGGGCCGTTTAGGCTACTCTGTGCCCCCAGATAACTGCATTGCCATATTGAGATTTCTTTCCCTTTATAAGAGAATATATTTCCCAGTTGTGAGAGGACGAATGGGATGGATAGTCATCATTTAAATTATATAAAATCAAAAAGGCTGTTCGCTCTTGGCCCTCGAGACTTCAGACACTACGGTCCTTAGACGTGGCCCTTTGCTGCGTTCGCTTCGCCACACAAGACTAGAATGCACTCATTTCGCCACTCTCCGGTCGTCCTCTTTCCCGACCATTTTAACTATCTCTCAACTTTCCTGCCTTCGTTTCATTATGGCAGAGGAACTTTTAAACCCTCATCTTTTAAAAAAAATTATAACATAGTGATCTTCTCTCTCCTTTATAACTAATTTGCTTCTTTTTATTTTTGCTGCTAATTAGAATCCATTTGTATTGGGTAGCTGCCCAACTAGTTCTTTAACGTTAAACCGTATTAGTATGTTTACCACATTTTAGACATGATAACAGCCTGCTAGAGTCAGTATAGAAGAGGGCAACGAAAATAATATCTTCCCTGAAGCACCTTGAATATAGATATAGACTGGGGGTACTAAATATGTTCACATTTGAAAGTAGTGTGAAGGGACATATGATTGAGCTTATAAAAATCTGTTCTGGGATGGATAAGTTGGATTTTGGCGAGTTAGTTGAGTTGGAAGGTAATAATAGGACTAGGGATCCCCACTTGAAAATTTAAAAATAAACAGAGGGTAGATTGGTTGTTAGAAAGTATTTGTTCCCCAACAGAGTGGTAGATTACTATAATAGTTTGCCACGTGAAAGAGTACACAGTACAAATTTAAATGTTTTCAAGCACAGATTGGATGATTAGGGTAAGGTGGACACGAATCTTACTGCTAGTTTTTTTTTGGGGGGGGGAGGGGTCATCAAAAGTAAAGTTTTAAAGTTAGAAGAAATCCAAAGTGCCCAACAGGTAGCTCACATTAATACCTTTATTTTTCAGACAGGACTTTGAAATATGTTTTTCAGTTCAGATTTATGGTGCCATATAAAAAAAAAGAAGTGTTTTGTACGGATCGTGACCATGTAGGACACGCTCTGTACGCCCTTGGTACCATTTTTTGTAATTTTATTTATATGACACAACTGAAATTAAAGGACCTACTACTACTACTAAATGATACACATGTTATGAAAAAACATATAATATGTATAATAAAATGGTTAGAATTTTTATTTTACATTTTTACATAGGTATCAAAAATAATATAAGGAATAATAAATTTCTTAATTTTATAGAACATTTTTGAGAAGTAATACATAGCCCTCATTGTTTATCATTGCAAAATATATTAATAACCTCATTAGGCAATCTAAAATCTCCATCTTACTACAATAATGCATGAATTTCAATTTTTTCAAAAACATTAAAAAAATATAAACACTTATCCTATTACTTAATACAGTTAGCACAGCACTGTATATAGTTAAATCTTGCATCTAACGTAAAATAATGTTAGATAATAATACAAATAACATAATTTAACACTGATAAAAATGGGCAACTTTGCACTTTGATATCTTGTATTTTTATTCATTTTTTGATCGCCTTTTCTCATTTAAAACACAAAACAATTTTACGTGATCAACATACGGTAGTTTCAAAACGAAATCTTCATTAGTATACTTTTCAAGAATTTCCAAATTTTATACAAACTGTGTACTACACGTCATTTTATGTAAACTGTAAACACAGAATTTCCCATGCTGGTCACCGTGATGAAATAACATTCATTTTCCTTCACATTGATCGTATTCACCATGGAAACCATAGCCAGCGGAATCACGCAATATTCACGAGCACTGTTGACTATAATGTAACTCGTAAAAATATCATCAGACACGTAAAATATAAAAAAAAACTTACCTAGCCTACAAAAATGGTGTCGGAGCTCCGCGGGAAGAAGAGGAAGGTAACGAACATCAGATCCGTTTTCTATGACAAAGATAAACTGAATCAAATACATACTTTGGAAATAAGGCTTTTTGTATGGTTCGTGTCCACTTCACACTACATGGGGAGGGAGGGTTAACTCTTTTGGTTTGTGTGTGTGTTTGTGTGTGTGTGTGTGTATGTGTGTGTGTGTGTGTGAGGGTGAGGAGTATTCTGGATCCATTTATGTGGATGCAGTTTTTATTATTATATATTATGAGTGATTTGATTTTGACGAGCATTGATGGTGATGCTTTTTGTTTTCCAACCATTCCTAGGGATGGTTTAAATTGCATATTGTAGATGCATGATATGACATAATCCCATGGCTGCAATTTGTGTGAAGGTTTTCGCGGATGCCGATGACCTTTGATAGTGCCTTGCTATTTTTGTCATCCGTGAAATTATGCTGTTTTAGGGGGTTAAGCTTGGTGGCTACCGGTTCAATTCTTCGGGAAGTGCCTTTTTCTTGAGGCACTGACTCTGTGGTGTACATGGTGCACATAATGTATGTTCATGCTGTGGTGCACACGACACATGCACACTCAAACCTATGAAGTAGTAATGTGTACATTCAGACAATGTAAATAAATTTATGTGTGCGAAATGACACAAAAATAAAATCAAATGAAACATTGTAACATGTAACAGGATATTTTAGAACCATTGACATTTTAAGTTTCCGAGAAGACCGAAGTCCTGGTGAAGAGGTAAACTGGCAATGAGACTAATTATTCCGTGGTTACGGTTTGGAAAAATAAACATTAAGAGAAAAGAAAAGAGAAACTTAAAATGGGTTAGCTCGATCGTAACGACACTCGGTGAGAATCAAATTACAACCACAATATTATATTTTTATTTTTGTTAAGGAAGACGAAAAAAAAGCGTTTGACCAAATTTCACCGTTTTAGTAAATTTTCTCAAGAGAGAAAGGTTTTCAAAGGTATTATATATATATATATATATATATATATATATATATATATATATATATATATATATATGTTTGTAAATGTGTCTAAGTATAAAATGAGCAAATCGAGGAGGAGAGATGATCATTCGAGAGTTTCGAGGAGCAATTTCACATATCGCTCGCGGGTCATAAAATCAAGTCATTTACTTCGCATTAGGAGATAGTATTTACGCAACTGATCTTACAACCAAAATTTGGAACACAAACAATAAGAAGAACACGCTAACAGCACATGAAGAAACAAACATAGAAAATACATTTAAACAAAGAATAACACAAAAAGGCAAATTTAACGACATAACGTAAAGTGATTCCCTCCCTACTAGGGAAAAATATCCCTCCTTCTTTAAATTTTCACCCACTATCATCTACTATTATCCAAACATCTTCTAATAATGAGTACTTTGGTTAGGTTTTAGGCGATATATTTTCTGTTCATTCCCTGAAGACGAATCCACGCTTCGGCCAAATAAAGGCGTTCGAATCCAGTTCTAAAATTCCTTTTAAATTTTGAGGAAGTTTCGATCACTAAAGTACCCAGCCTACTAAGCAAGAAGAGAGCTTTCTTTCTGGAGTCGTAGCCTTGTGATTACAATTATAGCATTGCCTTCTGGCATTCCTATAATATATTAGTATACTTTCCCTTTTTAAATCCAATGTTAAAATATCCAATTATTTTAAAATTTAATTTCAACCATTTCTATTCAATCTTATGTATAAATTATCAATCATCTCAAATAATCTTATATTAATTTATCAATCAAAAATCTCAAATTTTTATGTATATGTATTTTCAATATATTTTTGTATAAAAAATGACATCTAAAAATCGTGGCTAAGATACAGTTTCTGGCAACACTTCCTTTAGGCACACACAAACTAACACGCTTTCAGCTGTTCCACATTGAACAAAAATATTCCTCATTCGTGTCTCATTAGTCTCACCGTAAAGAGTCCCATACACACTAGTTGCTACTTTTTTACCTATTTACCTTGTTACCTATCTACCTATATATATATATATATATATATATATATATATATATATATATATATATATATATATATATATATATATATATACATATATATATATATATATATATATATATATATATATATATATATATATATATATATATATATATATATATATATATAAATACGACGAGTGAATAATATTTCTTTTTCTGATAATTTTTTTTTATATTCTTTCGCGTGACTGAGTTTTACACACTCATACACATACACACACACACGCACATCAATCATATCCATCCATCTACACATGTACACAAACTCGGTAGCGACTAGCATGGAACATCAGATGACCTCAGGCAACGGCCCAATCGAGCAAATTAGCGAAGCCCATGCCCCAAATCCCCAACTCATCCAGAGGCACGCCCACGCCTACATTTCTCTTCCCATGTACGATCCGGCAAACCCTATCGCATGGCTAGAGCCGTCAGCTATCATCATTAATCCTCAGCATGTGGCGGAAGAAGAGTAGATATCTTCCGTCGTCCAGCGCCTCCCCATAAGTATTTTTAAAGAATTTAGAGAGCTTATACTAGATGAGGGGGCCAGGTGGCCATTCTGGAACGCCTCAGGGGTGCATTTAATGCCAGGTTCGGCAGGTCCCAGGTGGACGACCTGAGAGAGCTCTTATCCATTCATATCCATAGGAGCCCTTCGGAATTTCTAAAACATTTGAAGGCTCTTATCAGGGTGAAAGGTGCACAAATCGAGCATCTTATCTCCCTCCTCACTGAAAGAAATTTTCATGAGTGGGTCCCAGAGTGAATCAGGCCTTTAATTATTATTGAGGGGGATTCATCGATCGAGCAGCTCGCATCGGCCGCTGACAAGTTATATAACAACCCTTATGTTCAACGGGGCAGCGGCCTATCTAATAACATTAACCAATCTAATAATATATTTAATCCATAATATCCCAGGTTAGGGAGACGACGAGCTCCTCTGACGACCGGGCCTTGCGTTTAGAGGTTCCATCATCTTTATCGAGGGACCTCGAGGCCTCAATACGGAGGGTGGAGGCCTACATCCAGAGGTTAATGTTGCAACGGGGATCACGGAGCGAGTACATGCACGTAGTGGACAATCAGAGGCGCAGGCCCTATTCAGGTTCATGGAAGAGAAACCAACGAAGGCATCTCAATGCGAGAGGTGAGAGTCAGCAAATTTCTTATTCTTCTTCCGCCTATCCTCATCATCTTCCACACAATTACCATCAAAGATACGGCCACACCGCTGTACGCTGTGCAATGCCTTGTAACTACCATTATGCTCCTTCACATACTGCGTGCGACAAGTAGTTTCCCGAAGCATAACGTTTCCTTTCCCTCTCAACCAACTCATTGGTGCTGGTATCATAACAAATATGGTGCACAAGCCGTAAAATGTTTACAGCCTTGCACCTATTTACTATGGGGAGGGGGGGCATTCCTTATTTTCATTTTATTTATTTATCAATATCATTCTTCATCTTGAGATTTCTATATTCGAATCATTCTCATCGTCAAAATTTAACTCCAAATTCGTCCCCGAATTAGCAAGAACCATGTCGCAAATTGATTTTACACAAACCTCTGAAGGACATCTGCACTCGGTACCGAAACCGTTCGTACCCAAGGAATTAAGTGATGCAACGCATATGTGGGTCCCAGTTGATCGCGTTCATAAACCCTTAGACGTGCCTTATGCAGGTCTCCGTTCCGTGTTGTCGAACGCAACGACAAAGTGTATAAATCAGAATTCCCTAATGGACATCAAGATACAGTATTGTCGTGGTATAGGAAGGACCGAGTGGTGGCTCGAGTTCGTACGTAATGGTTGTTTAAGTACTTCAAAACTCTGCGATTCCGTTTTATCTCTAAGATTGTTATATATTTGATTATTATTGATTATTATTATTGTATTATTCACTTATTCATCCTTTGAGGGTTCCTAGTCCCTTGCTTAGCGTTTCGATGATTGAATAAAAAGTTGTTTTAAAAAAACTCAAACTTTAATTAAGAAAAAACACGAACCAACGAAGTGCTGGAAGGAGTTTACTCGGGGGTATTCCTCAATGGCGAGGGCTATCTCTGTGCTTTGGGATACGCCAGGATAAGGAGGCTTCTCTGACGAGTGTAAGTTGAACTTGCTTCTTAAATAAAGTTAACTTGAAGTTCGGTGTGACCACCAGGAACTTTCTCGAAGATAAGCTTCTTAGTTCTGGTATTCCTCAAGGGCGAGGACTATCTCTTTGTTTTGGGATATACCAGGATAGGAAGGGGGGGTCTCTCTGATGAGAGTTAGTCAAACTTGCTTCTTAAATCAAGTTAACTTAAATTTCTTTATGACCACAAGGAACTAGCTCGAAGATGAGCTTCTTCTTAGTTCCGGTATTCCTCAAGGGCGAGGACTATCTCTGTGTTTTGGGATACACCAGGATAGGGGGGTTCTCTGACGAGAGTCAGTTAAACTTGCTTCTTAAATCAAGTTAACTTAAGGTTCGGTGTGACCTCCAGGAATTAGCTTGAAGATGAGCTTCTTCTTAGTCCCTTCTGTTGGTAGCCGGCCTCTTGCTGGGGTCTTAAAGAACCTTGATGACTAACTTAATCTACTTCGTTTTTCTAAAGATATTTGCTTTTATAAGTCGCCACCCCACTGAGGTAGGGCTAGGAAAAGGCGGCGGGGGCGGGGGGGGGGGGACAGGCCGCATGAAGTATCATCCTCTAACAGTTCTTCTCAGGCGTCGTACAGCTGGCCCTGTGGGACCTTCTGGCTTTAGGGCGACGCTCCTGCGCTGATTATTGCATTATGTGGTCGGGGACAACAGTTCAGCTTTTCCTCGATACGAGAGGCGAAAAAGGAGGAGGTTAAGTGGTCGAGCTACGGCGTCTTCACTGCCAAGACGTTGTGGTTAACGACCAGCGGCTCAATTTTGAGGGGGGAGTATTGATTCCCTTACAAACCTCCCTTCGAAGAACTTAATGGGAAGGGGGGGGGGAGGGAACTCCAGTGAACAACGAAAAACGAAAAACTAAACATAGTCGACTAAAGCAAACTTGCATGTCTTTGAACTTACTACTTATTTTCACGGCTAACTGGGGTCAACCATACTCTTTCCTTAAATTTCTTTCAATTAGGGCGCACACGCGCGCGCGTACAAAGGCAGGGGATAGAAATAGGCCTCGCGAGCCTACTAGGGGTATGTTTCACTCTATAATTTAACATTCCAACCAAACAAAACATAATTCATCAATTACACACACAAAAAGGAGCCTGTCTCGAAAGTGGTATCTAACCAGCTACTTTCTTACATTTCTAAACTTTTAAGAACTTAAATCCAAACACTACCTACGAACACACAAAAAAATTGAACACATGGTTTTACGATTACCGGGTGCTGAAATAACCGTCGATTGGGTTTCGACTTTACCTTATCTTATTTCGGCTTTACCTTATCGGCCCCTTTGATATAGCTAATATTAAAGTGGTGCTCTATGGCCATTACTTTACCGCGCTGGTTATTGAGTCCACCCAAGTATGTCACAGAATGGTAATGGTATTACAACCTACTTGAACTACCCTTTTTATGGTACTTGAATAATTTTAATCTTACCCTTATTGCTAGAGCGGCCTGTTGCAACGTTGCATAAATGATGGGAGCGTGAGTCCCATAGTCATCCTGTAACTAGGTATACTGGGAGATCGTGTGTGGGTTCGATCTAACGGGGTCGGAGACAAGTTTCACTACGGGATAGTTAATGGGCGTGGTTCTCACGGCGAATTGGAGTTTTAATGGTAACTCACTCTATGGACGTTACGTTCTTGGGGAAGACTACTAGGGGTAAGGGGTACTCATTATCAGCGTCTACCGTCTGACTCGGTTTACCTGGGTGTCCACATTTACACTTCCTTCTTCCTCCATCGTCACCCCATTTGGCTGGGTTCTCTTCTTAGTTACTTCCTTAGGTATTCATACGCGCACTCACTTCTTCATCCATTGTTACCCCATTTGGCTGGGTTTTCATCGTAGGTACTTCATTAGGTATACATGCTGATACCGCTTCCCTACTTACTTCTTCATCCATCGTTATCTTATTTGGCTGGGTTTTCATCGAGGGTACGTTCCTAGGTCCAGGTCGGGATAAAACCGCCTCGACCTTCACCTGATCTTTGCTAGATGCCCTTTCATGTGCGAGTATTCTTTGTTTTTTCTCTCTATTCTCTTACTGCGTGGGCTAGTTCTTTTTCCCTCTGTATTCTTTTCTCTTCTACCTCTCTCCCTATCTTTATTCTTCTTTCCTCGGCTACTCTTCCCACTTTTGCTATTTCTATTTCCCTCTGTATTCTTCTTGCTTGGTCTTCTCTCTTTATCTTAATTCTTCTTTATTCAGCTTCTCTTTCTATCCTCATTCTTAATTATTCTGCTTCTCTTTTCAACAGTATTATTCTTTTATTTGTTTTACTACCCCTCGCTTTTCTTCTTTCTTATGTTTCTATTTCCAATGTATTCTTTCTTCTTCTATTTCTCTATCAATCTGTATTCTTTCTTCTTCTCTTTTATGTCCATCCGTATTCTTCTTTCTTCGTCTTCTCTTTTCCACTCTCTTCTTTTTTCTTCTAATTCTTTTTCCCAATCTCTTGTTTCTTCTTTGGATTCTATTCTCAGTTCTGCCAGGGCGTAGGCATCCATATCTTCGCCTTCTAGTCCCAGAATTTGGGCTTGAGGGTAGAATCTTTCGACCAAGTCCATTTTGTGGATGTCCGTCACACTCTCACCACAGTACGCTCAAGTGCTTATGTAACCACTAACCAGGTAGCGCGCTGACCAACTTCCCTTAATCCCAATACTTTGCTGATTGGAATACCACTCCACCAAAAAATTACTTAAATACCTTAACAAGCTGATTACCACAAATTTATACACCGACTTTGTTATGTTTAATCTTTCCTCGAACGCTTGGCATATATTTACTCTTCCTGAAGGGAACACAAGACAACCAACTTTTACTAAGTTATGCCAATACCCCACAAACCTGACACCAAATATTTATGTCGTGGTATAGGAAGGACCGAGTGATGGCTCGAGTTCGTACGTATGGGTTGTTTACGTACTTTAAAACTGCGCGATTACGTTTTATCTCTAAGATTGCTATATATTTGATTATTATTGATTATTATTATCGTGTTATTTACTTCTTTAGTCTTTGAGGGTTCCTAGTGCCTGGCTTAACGTTTCGAGGATTGAATAAAAAGTTGTTTTAAAGAAACTAAAACTTTAAGAAAAAAACACGAACCAACGAAATTTACACTTTAAATACACAGAAATGAATCCAACAAATTTAAGTGAAGCTTTCTAAAATTATAGTGATGGTTGACCCGTAGCTCACTTTAATATAAAAAAATGAAAACGGACTTTACTGAAATGGATACCGGAGTTTAAATACATTTATAGATTCCTACTAGAATCGGGTTTGAGTCTGACCTTAAACTCAATTGTTACATCACCTCCGGAATGTTGTTTCCAGGCCGACGTGTGACATTTGTCCAGGTGTGTTCGTACGGGAGAAATAGCTTTAAAGCCACAGAGGACTTTGGAGCGCGTTGGCAGATGGAGCGACACACGCCTTCTGGAGGAAATGATCTCACCACTGGACATTGAAAGAATGTTTCTTCTTCTCTTCGGGATACTCGGGGAATAATTAGCACTGGCGAACGATGAGTCAATGCTTGAATCTATTGACTCAGAGAAGTGCTGGAGAGAATTCACTCGGGAGTATTCCTCAAGGGCGAGAACTATCCCTGTGCTTTGGGATACACCAGGATAGGGAGGTTTCTCTTACGAGAGTAAGTTGAACTTGCTTCTTAAATCAAGTTAACTTTAGGTTCAGTGTGACCACTAGGAACTAGCTCGGGGATGAGCTTCTTCTTAGTTCTCGTTTTCCTCAAGGATGAAGACTATCTCTGTGTTTTGGGATACACCAGGATAGGAAGGTTCTCGGACGAGAGTTAGTTAAACTTGCTTCTTAAATCAAGTTAACTTAAAGTTCGGTGTGACCACCAGGAACTACTTCCAGGATGAGCTTCTTCTTAGTCCCTTCTGTTGGTAGCCGGCCTCTTGCCGATGTCTTCGTCGTCTTGATGACTAACGTAATCTACTTCGTTTTTCCAAAGATATTTGCTTTCATACGTCGCTACCCCACTGGAGTAAGGGCAGGAAGATGGGTGGGATGTGTGGACAGGCCACATGAAGTATCCTACTCTAACGGTTTTTCTCAGAGCGTCGTACAGCTGGCCCTGTGGGACCTTCTGGCTCTTGGACGACGCTCCTCTAATTTCGCAGCTGCAGTGAAATTGAATCCTAGCTCTCAAATTAAATCTTGCTGTTTTAACCGATGTTAAGGTCTCGGGTCCTAACCTGAGCTAATTATTGTATTATGTAGTGTGGGACAACAGTTCAGGTTCTCATCGAGACGAGGCGCGAGAAAAGAGGAGGTTAAGTGGTCGAGCTACGGCGTCTCCACTGCCAGGACGCTGTGGTTAACGACCAGCGGCTCAATCGTGTGGGTGGGGGAGTATCGATTCCCTTACAAGTATCAATAGATAGGGTAAAACCGGCAAAATTGCCAAATATATTTAATAACAGAGGTGAGAATCGTTCGCAACCAACATATAGCAATCGATTATAAATCGACCTGTAATTTTAGATGCACCGGAACAGAATGAAAGAGAATTAACGGAGAGTAGTAGCCATAATTACAGCAACGTGGAATCCTTTCCAGATACCCAAGTGAATGGTAATGAAGCGAGCGTTTATACTCGTTCCGGTCGACGAGTAACTTTTGCTAAAGATCACTCGTACCATTATTTCTAAATATTTATTCGTGTAAAAAAAAATAGTGCATATAATCATTCTTAACTTTAAATTATATTTGATGCATCTCCGTATCCCCGGTTAGTTAAAGTCGTGTGTTGTATACACACGGAAAAATTGTACTGAGAGGAATTGTTCGCAAGAAGGATATGCAGCTCATACATGTGACCGCTCAATTAAATGTTTGTTCGTAGTGATGAGTTGCATATCTTGTGTCAGAACGTTCCTAAGAACGTCCGAGTACATTGAAATATGCATGTGTATATATTTATATAATTATAAGATATTTGTACAAAAGTTGTATTTATATATAATGTGCTAAAACACTCCGTTTTCTCGGGGCGACGTCCTGTGGTGTTGGAACCACGTTAAAAAATCGCATTTGACTCCAAAATAGCTCATAGATCAGCATTTTGTAGTCTTAGGAAATTTTATAATCGAATGAACATTATATGTTCTATAATTTTCCTTGAATGTGATTGGTTATTTTTGTAACACTTATGTCTGAAAAATCAGCTAACGTAACGCTTATGCTCTAAAAATTAATTAACGAACACTTTCCCTTAGAATTTAACTTAACATTGTTTGGTCAATTTTGTAGCGCCTATGTTTGAAAACTCGGTTAACTATAGGTTGCCCTTAAAATTCTTCTTAACACTGATTGGTCAATTTTGTATCGCCTATGTTTAAGTAGAAAAACTATAAACTGTGTAGCATTATGTAAGCGATAGGATCACCCCAGAAGACAACGAAGAGTTCAAGCAGAAATTCGAAGGCCAACTGATCGAAGAACTGAATCAGGTTATGAACCGCACGCACCCACAACATCAAGTAGACGAAGGGAGGGAGATAGCGGACCACGACTGTCCCATAACACCAGAGGGGATCATGGCCAGTATAAGAACCTTTAAACAAAGGCACCAGACTGGACGGGCATCACCAGAAACAAGTTGGTAAATGCTCCACAGCAGATCATTCAGAGAGATACAAATGTTTTCAACGCTTCCCTAAATACGGGTTACTTCCCTGAGGGTTTTAAGATCGCTAAAATAATCTCCATACCCAAGGGAGGTAAACCCCCTGATCAATAGTTCAATTACAGGCCAATCTCCCTGCTGGAATTCGTTGCGAAAGTCTACGAGAAGCTCCTAGCTAATAGGCTTCAAGTACAACTAGCCGAGCTAGGAGCTCACAATATTCAGCAACACAAGTCCCGCAGGGGACGAGGAACGGAAACCGCCCTCGCCCTCTTGACGGAAAAAAACTCGCATGCAGCAAAGCTGAGAGAAAGTACGTACTTCCTCTCAGCTTTGCTGCATGTGAGTTTGAATTTAATTATACAAAAAATAACATGAGTTTAATACTGAATTTTCGTCGTGACTAAGCTTGGTATAAGGTAGATAGGTAACAAGGTAAATAGGTAATGGTAAATAGGTAACAAGGTAGCAACTACTGTGTATGGGAGTCTTTACGATGAGAATAACGATACACGAATGAGGAATATTTATGTTCAATGTGGAACAGCTGAAAGCTTTAGTTTGCGTGTTTGACTAAAGGCAGTGTTGCCAAAAAAAATGTATCTTAGCAACGATTTTTTAATGTAATTATTTATACAAAAAATATATTGAAAATACATATACATAAAAATTTGAGATTTTTGATTGATAAATTAATATAGGATTATTTGAGATGATTGATAATTTATACATAAGATTGAATAGAAATGGTTGAAATTAAATGGGAAAATAATTGGATATTTTGACATTGGATTTAAAAAGGAAAGTATGCTAATATTTTATATGAAGGCCAGAGGGCATTGCTCTAACACTATCCCCCTAGGAAAGTTACCCCCCTTTTTTAATTTAAGACCCGCTGTCTGAGTAACGCCAAGGCCTTCTGAAGATGCGACCCAGGCTTGTGACGACAGTGAAATTGGTTTGGCTGCGACTGCTGGGACACGGATTCGCTGTGTGAGTGCCATTATCGTTGAACGAGGCACTGGCACAAGAGAAGGTTGATGGAGCGAAGGTGATCCGCTTGTTGGCTCCTTTCGAATTGGCGTCAAGATGGATGTGGTAGTCTTGAGTTCTGTTGTCCGCTGACGGAATGACCAGTGGGGGAGAGATTTGCTCCTGACTGACTACTTCTGCCGACTAGGGTTCTTGCAACAAAAGAGGAGGAGGGAGCATGACGGAAGGTGGTGTTTGAGTAACAGGGGTGACTGAAAGGGTAGGATTGTTTTTTTGGGGGGGTATTACTGTACCATAGAGGGGTATAGTGGAAAAGAAGGAGGTGATAGTGACTCTAGATCAACATTTTCCGTATAAGGGGGTTTCAGGCGGTCGATAGAGACAGTACCCTGCCTAGTGTAAAGCTGTAGGACGAAGAAATTCGGCTTCCTGGTGATGACGAAAAGGATTACAGAGGAAGAAAAGAATTGCCTGGGTATACGAAGTTGAGTACCGTAAACTAATTTCGCTGCAGAGCAAGCCAGATCCTCTTTCAAGGACGAGCGAATGCCAAGGAGAATCAAAGGTAGCTTGTCCACCCAAGTGATGTTGGGATCGGTAGAACATAAGCTTGCTTTGATAGTCCGATGAAGACGTTCTACTGTAAAGGTACTCTGGGGATGGTAGCTTGTGGAACGAATGCGAAAGAAGCCAAGCACAGGCATGAATGTATCTCATTGGTGAGATTCAAATTGGCTGCCACGATCAGTCATGATCGTTGAGGGGACACCAAAACGAGCAACCCATGCTGAGACGATGGCTCGAGTGACAGTGGTAGCTCTGATGTCCGAGATAGGAACCGCCTCTGGACAGCAAGTAAAACGATCGATCATTGCAACCACAGGAGTAGGGAAGAGGACATACTAGATCGATGTGAACGGCGCCAAAACGCGACGATGGAAGAGAAAAAGGGACCAGAGGAACTTTTTTGTGGCGATGGACTTTGGCGCGCTGGCATGGTAGGCATAAGCGAGTCCATCTGCTACGTCGGCATTCATAACTGGTCAAATGAAGCGTTGCGCAACGAGCTTGCGTGTGGCATTGACACCAGGATGAGAGAGACCGTGAATTTGGTCGAAAATGTGCCCACGCTAAGCGAGAAGAATGAGAGGAAAAGGACAGTCAGGCAATAAATAGTCAACTAGGATGCGCCTGGGAGGACTGTCCGGAAAGTCGATCTCGTGAACAACGAGTTGAAAAGAGTGACGAAGTGGTTGCGTGTCTTCATCTTGTTCCTGGGCAAGCGCTATTGCTGCCTGATCGATAGGTGCAGTACAGGAGAGTTGCGTGCCCGAGATCGATAAAAAATGCGAGAGAGCGCGTCCGGTACGACGTTTAAAGAACCAGGAACGTAGCGAATATCGTTCGTCATCTGCAGGATAAAGTCAAGTTGATGAGTCTTAACGGCAGTGTTTACTGACGAAGTACTAAGACACGAATAGGCACCGACCAAAGGTTTATTGTCAGTAAAAATAGCAAATTGACGCCATTCCAAATAATGGCGGAAGTGGCGGACAGCGAGATATATTCCGAAGATTTCTCGAGAGAACGTTAAATATCTCTTTTGAGGGTCTGTAAGAGCGCGAGAGAAGAAAGCAAGAGGTTGCCATTGGTCACCAATCTTTTGTTGCAAGGTTGCACCTACATGAGTTGAGGATGCATCTGATGAGACGCTGATGGGGGCTCCTGGAGAAGGATGAGCCAATTCTCAGCGCGGGAAATAGCCTCTTTGGTGCGAGGGAATGAATCTCAAGCCTCAGTAGACCATTCAAGAGGAGAGTTCTTTTTGGTCTTGGTGAACATTGAATTGATAGGTTGCATGATCTAGGCGCAGTTAGGAATGAATCTATGGTAGAAATTTACCATGCAACAGAAACGCCTGAGTTGTTTGCGTCATGTAGGACGAGAAAAGTTTCACATGATGATTACTTTATCTTCGAGTGGGCTAATCCCTGCACTCGAGACATGGAGACCCAAAAAGTATAGTTGCGGGACACCAAAAATTCACTTGGAAGCGTTTAGTACGATACCGTACTCTTGAAGACAAGAAAAAACTTGGCGGAGGGGATTAAGCTGTTCCTCCAGCGAGAAAGGCAATATTAGGAGGTCATCGATGTAACAAAATACGAAAGAAAGACCTCTAAGCACTTGATCCATAAAGCGCTAGAAAGTTTGACCAGAGTTACGCAACCCATATTGCATTTTGACTATTTCGAAAGAACCAAACGAAGTGGTGATGTTAGTCTTTGCAACATCATCTGGATGAATAGGGATCTGGTTGAAAGCACGAACCAGATCCAGGCGAGAAAAGATCGTACAGCCATTGAGAGAAGAGGTGAAATCGGCTAAGTACGGCAAAGAATAGTGATCTGGAATTGTTGCAACGTTAAGAGCTCTGTAATCCCCGACTGCTCTGAATTCCCCCGGCGTGGATTTGGGCACAATGTGGAGTGGAGAGGCTCAAGGAGAAGAGGAAGGCCTACAAATGCCAGCATCCTTCATGAACTGAAATTCACTGTGCATAGCAGAGAGTTTATCTGGTGCTAGACGGCGTGGCCATGATAATACAGGACCTATTGTTGTCTCGTCCGGATGCACCACACTATGCATGTTTAATGCGCCTGTCCTTCGAAGTGGCAGGGAAACCTCAGGAAACTCCTGAAGAAGGCGCTAAAATGGTTGCTGTAAGGTGGGACACAAACAGAGAGGAGGGAACTCTGAGAAGGCGAGTACTAACCCGAAACAGTGAGGAGAATTTTGCGGTCGATGAGCTTGCGGTGTTGCGAATCGACCAAGAGAACATGAGCCGAAAGAAAATCTAGGCTCAATATTGGACACTCTACCTCGTCCATGATGAAAATCCATCGGAAAACACGACGTAGACCAAGTAAGACTTGAAGGTTACGCCTTCCATAGGTACTAATATTGGTCGAATTAGTTGCCTTCAGAACTAAATCTGAGGGAGCAGAAGCTTTGTCGGCCTGAGAAATTGGTAGGGCACTGTAATCAGCTACAGTGTCCACCAGGAATGAAAAGCCAGAAAGTGGGTAAAAAATACGAAAAGGAGGACCTGCCCGATTAAATGAAGTGTAGGCAGCGGATGTAGACCCGTTTATCATTTGCCTTATTAGTTTAAAGTTTGTGATTGAGAGGCTGGAGTGAGAGGAATGAGAGAATTTGAAGGTTAGGAAATTGAAATTTGAGGATTTGGAGAAAGTGGTTGAGTTGGGTGAAGTGAGAAAACTGGAGAATTTGAGGAATGAAGATTTTATTGAGGATTTGGAGAGTTTGGTGGTGAAAAGTGAAGATTATAGGAGTTTTGAGATGAAGATTGATGTGCGAGGAGTGGAGAGTTGATATTAGGTGGAGGTGGAGATACTGGTTGTAATGTAGGGGTGCAAAGTTGTATCAGAGAAAAATTCCTTCCAAGTCGATAATATAAATAGCCCATGAAAATTACCAACCCAAGACGGACTCCGCCATAGCGTGATGGCTAGAGTATTGGCCTTTAGATCTAAAGATACTGCGTTCGAAACTCAGTCCACAATTTTTACGAAGAAAACGGAACTCAAGGAAAACGACATCAAGGGCTAACTCTTCAAGAAGCAAGAAGAGCTCATTTCATCAAATCGTCAAGAAGCATCAAGAAGAAATCGTCACGTCAAGTTTCACGTCAAGTTAATTGGAAGATGCATCAAGAAAGGAAGGATACGAAGATCAAGAATTAACCCAGCCAACTTAAAGAAGGAGGAATCTCCGCTAACAAGAATACCAAGAGTCAGATAAATGGAAGACAAATGTTTCAAGGGGCAACTTCAGTCAAGAAGAAATAAATACATTCGAATATAGAAATCTCAAGATGAAGAATGATATTGATAAATAAATAAAATGAAAATAAGGAATGCCCCCCTCCCCATAGTAAATAGGTGCAAGGCTGTAAACATTTTACGGCTTGTGCACCATATTTGTTATGATACCAGCACCAATAAGTTGGTTGAGAGGGAAAGTAAACATTATGCTTCGGGAAACTACTTGTCGCACGCAGTATGTGAAGGAGCATAATGGTAGTTACAAGGCATTGCACAGCGTACAGCGGTGTGGCCTATCTTTGATGGTACCAGCATAGGCCCAATTGTGTGGAAGATGATGAGGATAGGCGGAAGAAGAATAAGAAATTTGCTGACTCTCACCTCTCGCATTGAGATGCCTTCGTTGGTTTCTCTTCCATGAACCTGAATAGGGCCTGCGCCTCTGATTGTCCACTACGTGCATGTACTCGCTCCGTGATCCCCGTTGCAACATTAACCTCTGGATGTAGGCCTCCACCCTCCGTATTGAGGCCTCGAGGTCCCTCGATAAAGATGATGGAACCTCTAAACGCAAGGCCCGGTCGTCAGAGGAGCTCGTCGTCTCCCTAACCTGGGATATTATGGATTAAATATATTATTAGATTGGTTAATGTTATTAGATAGGCCGCTGCCCCGTTGAACATAAGGGTTGTTATATAACTTGTCAGCGGCCGATGCGAGCTGCTCGATCGATGAATCCCCCTCAATAATAATTAAAGGCCTGATTCACTCTGGGACCCACTCATGAAAATTTCAGTGAGGAGGGAGATAAGATGCTCGATTTGTGCACCTTTCACCCTGATAAGAGCCTTCAAATGTTTTAGAAATTCCGAAGGGCTCCTATGGATATGAATGGATAAGAGCTCTCTCAGGTCGTCAACATGGGACCTGCCGAACCTGGCATTAAATGCACCCCTGAGGCGTTCCAGAATGGCCACCTGGCCCCCTCATCTAGTATAAGCTCTCTAAATTCTTTAAAAATACTTATGGGGAGGCGCTGGACGACGGAAGATATCTACTCTTCTTCCGCCACATGCTGAGGATTAATGATGATAGCTGACGCCTCTAGCCATGCGATAGGGTTTGCCGGATCATACATGGGAAGAGAAATGTAGGCGTGGGCGTGCCTCTGGATGAGTTGGGGATTTGGGGCATGGGCTTCGCTAATTTGCTCGATTGGGCCGTTGCCTGAGGTCATCTGATGTTCCATGCTAGTCGCCACCGAGTTTGTGTACATGTGTAGATGGATGGATATGATTGATGTGCGTGTGTGTGTATGAGTGTGTAAAACTCAGTCACGCGAAAGAATATAAAAAAAATTATCAGAAAAAGAAATATTATTCACTTGTTGTATTTATATAGATATAATAACTTTAATTTCATAAGGATATTATTAATTCAATTAAGGATGTAATTGGAAACTTGGGATTAGAAACTAACAAGTGTTGAGAGTCTATGATCAGAAAAATGAATGACCAACTGACTCGGCTGGCTGGCGCGGTTGAAAAATATGAAACAATATGAGAGGGTTGAAAATTCATATTTGATTTTATAATTCGGAATGAATGAACGTACGGGAGATAATTAAACAAATTTGGGGCACCAATTTATACATATATGTAGGGCCATCGTAGTATGAACCTAGATATATACTTCACAACAAACCTATATCTATAAGTTTTTGAGGAGAGTTATTGAATCGTAACAAGGCTCGAGCAGCTGAGCTTATGGCAAATTTACGCTTAATGGCTGACCACGATCTCGTTAAGGAATGTATGAAATACAACGAGGATAGAACAAAATATATATTATTATAGATTAACAAAAATTAAACATATTTGAAATATATTGATTGAATTTGAATTTAATTATACCTAAATGAACAAGAGTTTAATACTGAATTTTCGTCGTGACTAAGCTTGGTGTAAGGTAGATAGGGAACAAGGTAAATAGGTAATCCTAAATAGGTAATGATAAATAGGTAACAAGGTAAATAGGTAAAAAAGTAGCAACTAGTGTGTATGGGACTCTTTACGGTGAGACTAATGAGACACGAATGAGGAAAATTTTTGTTCAATGTGGAACAGCTGAAAGCGTGTTAGTTTGTGTGTGACTAAAGGAAGTGTTGCCAAAAACTGTAATTTAGCCACGATTTTTAGATGTCATTTTTTATACAAAAATATATTGAAAATACATATAGATAAAAATTTGAGATTTTTGATTGATAAATTAATATAAGATTATTTGTGATGATTGATAATTTATACATAAGATTGAATAGAAATGGTTGAAATTAAATTTTAAAATAATTGGATATTTTAACATTGGATTTAAAAAGGGAAAGTATACTAATATATTATAGGAATGCCAGAAGGCAATGCTATAATTGTAATCACAAGGCTACGACTCCAGAAAGAAAGCTCTCTTCTTGCTTAGTAGGCTGGGTGCTTTAGTGATCGAAACTTCCTCAAAATTTAAAAGGAATTTTAGAACTGGATTCGAACGCCTTTATTTGGCTGAAGCGTGGACTCGTCTTCAGGGAATGAACAGAAAATATATCGCCTAAAACCTAACCAAAGTACTCATTATTAGAAGATGATGGATAGTGGTGGATGATTTTTCCCTAGTAGAGAGGGCATCACTTTACGATATGTCGTTAAATTTGCCTTTTTGTGTGTTATTCTTTGTTTAATTGTATTTTCTATGTTTGTCTCTTCATGTGCTGTTAGCATGTTCTTTTTATTGTTTGTTTTCCAAATTTTGGGTACTTATTTCTGGCCCAATTGTTGAGCTTACAAGCCTTTATTAGCTTTTAGTTCAGCAATTTACCTTGTGTTATTGTTTAGTGTATTGTTATTTTTTCTCTTCTTGTTTGTTCTGTGTTATACTGTTTAGTGTTTTGGTTTTAAGTGTTTCAGTTAGGTATATATTGATGATATGTTTTCTCGAGAGCATAGTTTTGTCCTTGGGAACTGACGATGGCGGGAGACTTTCTCCCGTAGTATTGTAGTATGTTAAGTCTGTCACTGTTCCCTGTACTTCTAGAATAATAACATTCGCCAAAATAGACCAGACTTTACATCCTAGTTTTGTGGTGACGACATTGTTGGGCTCTAGACGCTTTCTCCTGTGTAAATCCCGTTGCCAGAGACGATCTGGCCTTCTAGCTTTATTGATGATTAGGGATGCGGAGTTCTGCACACGTTGGAGTTTTCTGATTAAAGTCTTGATTGGCCGATTAAGTCACTACTGCGAGGTAAATGAGCTTAGCCCGGATGTACATCAGGTATATTTTCCTAATGTTGGCCGAGCTGAGATCTCTAAACCTGTATAGCTTGGAGATATCTCCCTTTGCTAGTTTCCTCCTCTACGTTTAGTCTCGAGTATCCGTAGTCGGAGATCTTTCGGCCCAGGTCAGTGCCTTCGGCGGAGTAGCCGTATCTCCTCCCATCTATGATGATGTGCCACGTCAACCTGCGTCTCAGTGGGACGATCTTGAATTTGTCCCTGTTGGTTCTGATCTTCCATCGTCTCTCGTACTGGTTGATGTCATTGATTTCCGCTATAGTGCGAATCGCCTCGATTTACAAAATGCTACACTATACATGGTTTTTCTACTTAAACATAAGCGATACAAAATTGCCCAATCAGCGTTAAAAATTTTTTAAATTTTAAAGGCAACTCAAAGTTCTTAAGGTGTATGAAATTTGAAGTAGATGTAGGGATGTGTTAGTGAGGAGGTGTGTGTGTAGTTTCCAGGTGACTGGATGTTCCTTTCATTTAATTTCTTCTCACTTCCTATCACCTTCCGACTCTTTTTCTCTCGACTAAATAATTGATATTCAATTGGATTTCACCCTTTCTGAATAATTTTAATTTTCTGCATAAACCAATTTTCTCTCTTTTATTAGTCTCAGGCTTACACAAACCTTGGGACTGGATTCGTTTTTATCTTTTTCCTGCTGCTAGCATTAAAATTTTTTTAAGGGTAAACTAATGTTAGCCGGGTTTTCAAACTTAGGCGCTACAAAATTGGCCAATCATCGTTAAGACGAATTTTAAGAGAAAGCTTATTCAGACGTAAGCATTACCTTAGCTGATTTTTCAGACATAAGCGTTACAAAAATATCCAGTCATATTCAGGGAAAATTATAGTACAGATAATGTTCAGCCTGATTATAAAATTTCATAAGACTACAAAATGCTCATCTTGGAGGTATTTTTGAGTCAAATACGATTCTATAACGTGGTTCCAACACCACAGTCCTTTACATCGATTTTTTTGTGATTAGTCAAGCATAATTATTATATTCGTGTCTTTTGCTTCTTTTTAAAAAGTTAATAAAGTTTCTCGAGTTGAAGGAAAGAAAACATTGATTTAGGTACTGTTACAAATGCGAAATTGCTCACGAAAATGACAGTAATGTGGGAAAATGTGGCTAAAGTGTTTATTTTTTTAACGTTATGAGATATTAAAATTTTGACGGTATTTACTGTTATAAAGTGACTGGTTACTTTTAAGGCCGAGCGTTGAAATTCAGGAAAACGATGTTCTTAGTTCTAGAGCTTTCGCTCCTAAGCACCCAGTATAACTTCTGATTACTTTAAAGGGTCTAAAAGTATATTTCGGGACTCTTTATTATTTTGGTATTTTTTTATAATCAACTGTAGTATTGAATGACTTGCCTAGATCCCACTAGGTTAGGGAAAAAAACCCTGGTCATTTGACCACTGTCCTTTTGGACTTTTCCCATAATAGAGGTATTTTCGATACGGTGACAGTGCTGTGTTTAGAACACTTATCCATTCGGATTGATTCTCTTACATCAAATGTTATTTTGTTTCGACGTGAACACATTATAAGATTTCATACAAACTCAAAAGTACTCATTTTTTAGGTTTCTTTGAGTTCCTACATATTGAAAAAAAAATCACAATCTCCTTCATGCTTCTCCCGGCGCGGAAGGACGCAATTATCAGGAGTCGTTTTTCAATTTCGCCTTGCATTCTGAAAAAAAACTCTTATGTTGTTACCCGCATGAAAGATTAACTCTTACTGAGCGTATACAAGGTCAAGTAAGCAACATTGGTGCGGTCATCAGGAAGATTTTCACCGATTTACCGGAAATGCGTTGATGCTTAAATCTTCGTGCATCCTAGACATATCAACTTACAACCTATCTTCATTCAACTGGTTCGAGCCTTGGATTTCTATATGGTCTTTCTAAAGTACATAAAGTTGGTATTCCTTTATGCCCCATACTGGCTGCTTACTGTCTCCCTACCTATCAACTGGCTAAATATCTCGTTAAGCTCCTAAACCCATTTACCACTAACCAATACAGCATTGCAAACATTTTCACGCTTGTTGATGAATTGAAACGTCTCTCCCTTGGTCCCTCTAATATCCTTGTTAGTTTTGACGTTTCTTCACTTTTCACGAACATACTCTTAAATGAAGTTATTGATATCATTCTCAATAGGTCTTTTGCTGCTTCGGAAAAGTTTCATGGCTTCACTCGTCCGCTTCTTAAACAAACTCTTGAACTTATTTTCAAAGACACATTTTTTATTCAATCATAATATTTACAAACAGACTGATGGTGTAGGAATGGGTTCCCCTATACCTCCAGCAGCCGCGGATATATTTATGACTCATTTTGAAGAAAAGATTTTCAATACTTCTCCATTTCATATACGACCCTCATTTTATCGCAGATTTGTAGACGACTCCCTGCCAATATTTGACACTCCTCAACAGGCAGAACAATTTCTCAAATTTATTAATTCAATACATCCCAATATCAATTATAACATTGAATATGAAATTAATAATGCCCTCCCATTTCTTGATATACTAATTAATAAATCCGAAAACAAGCTCACTACTTCTGTATATCGGAAACCTACTTTCTCTGGGTTAGGTTTCAATTTCTTTAGTGCCTGTAACAAAATCTTCAAAATAAATTACATTAAAACTCTTCCTCACCGTGCCAACCACTTATCATCTTCATATTTGAATCTTGACAAAGACTTAGACTTCCTCCGCACCTATTTCACAAACAATCCTTATCCTTCACACATTTTTGAGGCTACTATTAAAACCTTCCTCGATATTATTTTCTCTCCAAAATTACCTTCGTATAACGTTCCAAGGATATACGATATCTTTCAACCTCGGATTTAGGCCTCTTAATCACCAATTCCGCAAACAAATACAAAAAATCCTCAAATATCATTTTGGGCAAATTAACTTTAAAATATTTTTTTCTAATAATTTAGCAAAAGATTCACTATTTAATGTAAAGGACTTGCTCCCGTGTAGCCTGCGCAGTGGTGTAGTATATTTATTTACATGTCCTCGGTGTCGTAGAGGCAATTATGTCGGCAGTACACTGCGCTCGTTACACGCTTGAGCCTATTCTCACATTGGTATAAGTAGCAGAACAGGTAACCCCCTTACCCGCAAGGAATGCTCCCCCGTTCGGGATCATATTATCCTTTGCAAAACAGACGCCACCATTAATGATTTCAAAATTATAGATTCTTCCAATGATGATACAAGCCTGCGAATAATTGAATCCCTTCAAATTAAGACCTTTAGACCCTCTCTCAACAATGATGTATCTGCCTTTCCTCTCCGTGTCTTATAATAACCAACCAAATTATTATACCAAACCCTTATTCATTGTTTCATGCTCTCCATTGATTTATCGTGTCTCTACAACTTATGTGACAACTAAGATTTCAATTTGTTTAAAATTAATTTTTGTGCACTTACCTGGTCATAAATTTGCCCCTCGCCCTTCTCTCCTTGCTTACAATTTCTCAATCCTTGTTTAAATAATTAACTATTTATGATCTATCACTATAAAATGTAAATATGTATATACATGTATATGCATATATAATTGTACCTTCTAGTCTTAATTAATCTCAATGCTAATTGTTTTGCAATGCAAAGCTAATTTTTGTTCAATTTATCCGACTAGAAGATGAGCTTGTCTTTGCTCGAAACGTAGCCAGAGGAAATAAAGAAAGAATACTGTCATTCTCTTTGCCATTGAATTCCTCTTCCGAATAATATATATATATATATATATATATATATATATATATATATATATATATATATATATATATATATATATATATATATATATATATATATATATATATATATATATATGTGTGTGTGTGTGTGTAGAGAAATTATTGCAGTAACGCAATTAATTATGCGGTTAAAAGGCTATTGTGGCAAACACAGTCTTCCTCAAAGCCCTCGGAAGGAGATCTTCTCCTCACATACACGAGAAGGTAACACTTAAAATATGCGTTCTCTCAGATAGCCCAAAAGCTATCTTTTTCCCAGAGAAAAATGAAAGGTGGATTGCAAGTACTTTCGAACTTGTTCAGTTCATTTTCAAGGAATGAACTGATTCTACTTGGGTGCTTAATCTTGCATTTCTGGTCGATATTACTCAGCATCTCAATAATTTGAATCTCAAAATGCATGGTCGAAATCAGCTCATTACAGATTTACTTCGTGATGTCCGAACTTTCCGAAGCAAACTTGTTCTTTCCCAGAAACAGTTGTCTAAAGGCAATGTATTGCAGTTTAAGAACATGAGTTCTATCCTTGATAATATGGATTTTGTTCCAGATTTCGAGAAATACACAAAACATTGTAAAGTTCTTGAAAATAATTTTGTGAAACGATTCTAAGAAACATCTGGTAGGAAAAAAGAGCTTGCACTCTTTCAGCACTCATTAAGAGTAGATGCCGAAGAGCTCGTGGATCCAGCGACCCAACTTGAACTCCTGGATCTACAAGCTGATTCAAATTTGAAGACCCGCTTTGAAGATTACTCTCTCATCGAGTTCTATCGGCGTCGTTTTCGATCATGAATGTCAATAAATTGAAGCATCGATCCAAAATAACAGATGGACATCTTGACACGCTGTTGAGAATCGCAATATCTCCATTGGAAGCAAATGTGGAGAAATTGGTGGAACAACAACGGCTTCAAGAGTGGATTTGCGGCAAAGGAAAATACGTTACAAAATGCGATTCAAACAATGAGTTTAGAAATATAAAGTAAAATGAGAATTGCTCGTTTTTATTTTTCTATTCGGCCCGCCAGCCATTTTGAGTTGTGCACCATTGGTCTAGACTATCGATCTTCCAACCCTTGTAGCAGCTGCCCATATAATGTGCTTTTCTACAAAAGTTATTTTGAAACATGTAAATACTCTTAAAATATATACGTAATTAAATATAAGAAATGAATCACGCATAAGCCTAAATGAATGCCAAAAATTCAAACCCGTTGTTTGCCCCTGATATAGGCAGAGTATCACGTGATGTATCTTAGCCAATATTAACTAAGAATTTCAAGGAAACGAGTGGAGTCTTTTTTTTGAACGGTTGGAGCGAAAGATCCCAGCGGTAGTATAGTTTGTGTTAATTTCATAGAGACAGGTTCGTAGCTAAAATTTTTTTCAAATTACAACTGTACTGAAATATTATATTTGTAAGTAAATAATTTCCTCTCTCCTAAAACTTACAATTTCCCTAAACCATCGTGATTCCTCAATCTATTATTATATATATTTATATTCCATTCTTATCACTTTAAATATAAATTCATTATAATTATTACTATACATATGCATGTTCTGTAGTCCATCATTGTACTCATTCCTACATTCTTTCCCATAGCTATATATCGAACGATTCGTATAAATTATACTTTATATACATATATTCCCATATATTCCGCTCAACCTTGATTTTAGTATATTGATTATTATTAACTCAATACACTTTCCTTTTGTCTCTGTTGTATACCTTTTGCTCATTAACCCTTGTTTCGTTATTAGTATTATTCCTACCTTTCAATATTCCCTTTATGTTTGTTTTGCTAGTGATAAATAAATTTACTTTTTATAAGCCTCGCTGTTATTGCACATACCTTAAATCTAAAACGGAATAATTTAGTGGATTGCCAACCTTATCAAACTTTCCTTTTCATCTTCAACTATGATTTATGCATAGTATAGTTAGCTATCTAAGCAAGTTAACGTCCTTAATACTTTGTCGTAAAACACATATAAAGGAGGACGCAATGTACCTGCAATTCTCAGACGACATCACCCAAATTACTCCTTGCACCTATAGAAATGAGAAAGTACAGACTGGCGAAACAACGGGCCCAAATAGCCACTGTTAACAGCTTTGAAAGAAAGTAGAAAATTAAACCAAACTTCCAGAAGTTCAAGATTATCCCCATGTACTGCCGGAAAGTCTCATTCGTGCTAAAGGATTGCGAGAGATACAGCTACAAGAGCCAAACCAGCGTCCTTGTACTTCACATTATGTCAAACAGGTACAGGAAGCACGTAAATAACATAGTTAATCTTGCACCGAAGAAACTGGCAATATATAACGGTTACGTGCTCCCTATCTAAAAAAAATGAAAACTATACACCATATATATCAGATACATCCTAACGTAACCAGTGGTCGTGATGCAGATAGTGAGCCGAAGAACTCAAAAACAAATGCAGAGAGTGCAGAACAAGGTCACTCTTTGCATATCTAGAATCCGCAAAAGTGACGGTGCGAGACAGCGAATTGTACCAAAGAAGCGGGCTGGAAGCAATCAATGTCGTAGTCCAGAGACAAGCAAGCACTAAATGGAATCAAGTGGATAGATGATAATTATTCCGACAATAAAGTATGTATTTGTAATTTCCAGAAGGCAGGTAAATCAATGGTCTCGTAAATAGAGATTTGCAAGGGGGAGAGTGTGCGTACTGGAAACACAGTCTACGCTGTATGTATATAAAAATTAAGAAAAGAGAAATAAACTAAAGCTAAAAGGAGAACCTAGAATAGAATAGAACCTGGAAAACCTAAAATAAAGTGCAAAAGGAATGAACTAGTGAGTGAGTGAGTGTAGAAAAACAAACAAACAAAAAAAGAGAAAAAGTTTTTAAAAAAATAGTGAATGGTAATGGATAGAGGGGAACAAAAAGCACATCACTGTATCTTCATCGTATCAGAAACTGCACGAAGAAATTCGCAAATGGTACAGAATAGATACGTGTATATCATCACCAGAAGACAAAGGAGAAAGGAAAAGAAGCAACAAGATCTGCACAGGCAGGGCGGAGAATATCAAGCCACTGAACATATTACTGACATTAGGAGCGACGGCAATGAGGGAGAAAATAACGCTCTACTTAATGGAAGAAATACGAACATTCATAAAACACAACCAACAAGATCCAAGCCATGCGAAATTCTCAAGTTGTGCGAATAATCTTGAGAGAGAAGTTATAGCATTTTATTCGTACAAAAATGAAAACCATACCGAATACGACTACCATGGCGAACATGAAGGGAAGAAACTGAATTGAGTAAAAATCACTCGAAGAAATAACACACGTAAACAAAACATTCAACCAAACACGAAAATAGCAGAGTTCATATATATACACATGCAAAGAAGATAATACTGAATATCTAAACAACGGAATACATACAGCTACACAATAGGAACAAAAAAATACTATGACACAAACCAACAAGAAAAAAAGCCAACAATACACGAGAAATTAATTACAGAAATGAAAACATCAAACAGATACAAAGGTTTGAACGCCATGATATAAAAAAAAACAATCTACAAACAACTATATATAAACATAACACAAAAACAAATAAAAGATATTAGCTTGATTTTCAGGCGACTTTGTAAGTCACTTGCACAACTAATGCTTCATTCTCGTTTCACCACTCTCAACCAAAGCAAAGCATTTCCACTGCCATTGTACTCAACTCAGATCATTGAGTTAGAAATGTAGAAAACAAACTAAATTTAATTACACCGTTATAACGACCAACATAACAAGAGGAAGAAATAAAGGAGTGGCTATAGCAATAAAAATAGGCCTAAAATTTAAGGAAATACCAAGTATCGACGAAGCATATATCGCCGTTAAAATCGACATAGAACTAACATAACTAATGGTAACAAGACGCTCAGAATCGGAAGATCTGTTGTGTTAGATCCAGAGACGGGACCCAAGACTTTTCCTTGGCCTGTTTGTCAACAATGCAGTAAAGTCCGCCAGCCATAAGCAGTGCAGCATTATGCACGCGAGATCGGTCTCAGAGCGATGGTCAGCCCATTAGATGCAGGAGAGGGGTTATTGGGGGCGCAAGCCGCTCTTTCGATTATTCGCGCCTAGGACCTTTCACGTCCTGCTCTTTTGTGACTTGCGAACATTAAAGGGTGATGTTTATAGAGATTCCAAAGCCTATCTTCTGTCACTGCATGTAGTAGTTGGTCGGAACCTTAAACATAGGGAAAATAATACACTTAGAAAAAAGTGGGTGATAGAGGTAAATGAGGAATGTACAAGTTTTCCCAGACCTAGTCAAGAAGTTGAGTCACCTCGGTGAGACAGGCCTTCCCTATTTTCATTCAGGCTGGGTATGAAGAGCCATTTCTCTGAATACCGGGTGTAACTATCTAGACATGGTACCTCTGTGCGAGCAATCAGACCGGAAGTCCGTGCTTGCGCTTCAAGTTTCAGCTGCAGCGGGGCTTTATCGCCGCCTATAACCCCCTCCCCCTGCAGTTCGAAAAAATAAAGAGGGATAGTCGTAGAACAAGTGGCTGCGTAAAGCCAAAAGGCGAGCGCATCAGCTTCTACAACTAGTGCCAAAGAGTTCATTTTAACCCAGTGAGCCAGTCTTTGCCTATTTGCACTCTGGCTTGAAGGACGGGCTGTTCCTCCAGGTACCAAGGGTAACAATCTACGGCGCCGTCCAATGACTTAATAATTGTTGTGCATTACCACTCAAAATATTGCAATGCTTGTATTTCTACAGCAACAACGCCCCTTACTTCTGTCAGAGAAAATTCAAGATATCAAAATTGGCGTACAACTTTGTTTGCATAGCGACTAACTTCAGTTCAATCCCGTGTACGGTAGTTCATTTTCTCGTCAGCTTTCACCCAAGTAAAATGCCTTAAAAATCTGCCACGCCTTTCTCTGACCGTGAGCTGAGAGTAAAGATGTGCCAACACGCTGATCTTTAAAATGGGGCCATTGCAGAGACTGTCAAGTGGTCTAAAAGTGTAGGCCATAATAATCTGCCAACCTATAACAAAATAAGTATATGTAAAGCTGGCAAATCAACCAGTAGGCTAGGGAAGACTTAAAAATGGTAGACCGAGTTATTACCTAAAATAGGAATAAGACGGTTGCAGCAGTTTCTCGAGAAGTTAGTGAGATTTTTCAACAACAACATCTCCAGGCAGACTGTGTCACGTCGGCTGGGCAATTTAAATGTATCCTCTGTGTCCAAAATAAGTTCGTAAACAATATAGTAAATAATCAATTTGGTACCAACAATAGTCTCCTGATAAAATTTTATGCTCCTATAGTTGTTTGACTATAATTTAAATGACTTGCTATTGAGTTCCTTGACCCGGATGATATCTCATTATTTTACATTAAGTGGAGCGAGGTCCGGCCTTTCTGTAATTTGTTTCACAGGATCTGGACTGAGTGTATCTTCACAGATTCTTGGCTAATGGTTACTGTGCTCGTTTCTCGCATTGCTGGGAGAGATTGTAATGTTCAGGCATCACTAATAAGTAATTTAAAGGTTATACGCCAACCGGTAACAATTTACTTAAAAGTATCCTAATGGACAATGGTGGTCAAAAGAACGTTATCCCTAAGCTATATCTCTTTTTTAAATATATGAATGGACACTGTGGTCGAATGACCGGGGTTTTATGTTCCCTATTCTGGTATGATCCATGAAAGTGTTGCAACTAAGGCTAGTAACATGTAAATGCTACAAAAGCAATGACAAGCGCCAATAATTGCTGCCAGTTCCATTAACAAACTGAGGAAGGCTCATGTAATGATACCATATACACTATCAATGCTGTAATTTTCAATTTGTCTCGCTGTGTAATTAGCAAGTATTATACAAATAAAGACCGTGAACATCATAATATAATATTTTGTTAACGTAAAAGAATGAACAGCCTCATTCATATTTTACCAATTTAATATAATTTTGAAAGCTCTTTATTATTTGCGCCATAAATATTTTAGTTTTACCTATTAACTCAATTATTTCTTTTGTATCTAGTCAAAAGAAAGAAGAAACATAAGACGTAATATTTGTTTAGTATTGTAATACAATACTAAGCATATTCAGGTTTTCACATAAATACAAATTGTATAGAGTTGAAAGTTTTCCTCTTTATAATTTGAACTAATAAAACATGTGATTTGTCCACTTCAAGAGAGCCAAGTGAAGAATGTGTACTTCAATTTTGCCTAAACGAAAAGGCGCTCATTCTTTTTATTATTATTTAAAATCAATTTTCAACTTATAATACAATTCTTCTGTTCCTCTCAAAAGAGGATAAACAAAAAATAGCCTTATTTAAAATTTATTTTGATTTCTAAAAATTATTTTTCTCTAAAAAAAGATAAACAAGAAAATGATTGCCTATTCTTTTGTAACAAAATTTTTTTATCATTATAGGTATCAATACAAGATATTGTGAAGACATGTAGATGCATAAATTGGTGAATTGATTGTGAATAAAGTTATCATGCCCCATAAATTCTGTGTATATATAAATGCAACATAATGCGTGGGAAAAAATATATAGAATTTAAAACAAGTCTACACCAATTCCAGAGGGTGATTCAATAGTGCTAATGATTCTATACTAAGAATGGGAAGAATACGCAGTTCAATTTTACTCAATTGAAGAATACAAAGATCAATTTTACTCAAATGAAGAATGCGAATATCAATTTTCCTCAATTGAAGAATGCAAAGATCAATTTTACTCAATTGAAGAATGTGAAGATCAATTTTACTCAATTGAAGAATACGAAGAGCAATTTTACTCAATTGGAGAATGCGAAGAGCAATTTTATTCGTCCTGCTCCACATAGACGCCATAAGACGGTGTGGATATTCCTCCTACCCTGCATACAAGCCGGATGACGGTGGGGGCATTTCTACTGCTATACATAGAAACCGGGAGACGGCATACTGCCCTACATAGAAGCCGGAGGATTGTTTGGGGATTCATCTTACCCTGCATAGAAGCCGGATGATGTTGTGAGCATCCGTTCCGCCCCTTAATGGGCAAATGGAAAATAAGCAATAAAGAATCCATATAGAATTAATAGCCCTGAATGTAGAATTGAATTACCTTTATTTTTTCTTCTCCCAAACGCACACGTCCAATGTAGTGTAGGAAAGAACAGGAAAGGCAAAAGTGAATGTCAAAATGGCCACTGAAACTTCCTTTTAGGAGCTGTTAGATTACTCTATTTAATACAGTCACACCTGCTTGGCGTGAAGGTGGAGCGTGCTCGAGGCTCGCTCGATGGATGATTAAGGCTAATCATTGCTATGACAGCCTATGCTGGGTAGAAGTAGCTAACTATTGCTACGGCAACAAATGTTCAATGTGAAGGCAGATACCATTGTTATGACAACCGATGCTTAGTGCAGGTGGTTAAACATTGCGACGGAAACGGATGTTGTGCGAAAGTGGCTAACTTTTGTTGCACCGACACATGCAATGTGATGATCGCTTCCATTGCTATGCGAAGCGACGTTGCGTGAACGTTCCCAACAATTTGTCAATGAACCGTTGCTGTGTAAAGGGGCCTATCCAGTGCTATGGCAACCAATACATGGTCCTAGGGGCTAACAATCGCTACGTCAACCTTATATTACATCTATATAGATTGTAGTTTACCGGAAAATTGTAAAATACAGCGTGCCCATCACGGCTGGGTGAACATAATTCTTTTTAGGTAATTTAGACTGCTCTGTTGAGACAGTTTATTTCGGGTGTGTGAGACTGATCTGTTGCGGCAGTTCTTTTCAGGGGTGCGATACTGGTCTGTTTCGGCTGTTCTTTGGGGGATGTTAGATTGGTCTGTTGCGGTAGTTCTTTTTACATCTGTTAGATTGGTTTGTTGAGCCGTTATTTTAGGGTCTGTTAGATTGGACTCTTGTGACAGTTATTTTTACGTCTGTTAGATTGGTCTGTTGAAGCCATTCTTTGAGATCTGTTAGAATGGTCTGTTGTGGCAGTGTCGTAAAATGCCCGCCCTTTTTGTTCTAAGAGTGCTAAGAGTGCTAATATTGATACTTTAAAGAAGAGAGCCGTTGGAAACACGTAAGGATATAGAGAAACGCACAATAATTCCCAAAATAAACATATTTTAACTTTAACAATTGAATACACAAAATTTATACATTAACCACAGCAATAATCCGAATATTATAATACACAAGAATTAATTCAATTAGTTTGACCCTCAAAAATTGGTTAATTTCGCTACACACAGCAATATATAAGATTTAGGCTTACGGACTCTACTGGAGTTTAAATACCTCAGGAATGTTATTGTCTCACGACCCGTGCCGCCTGGCCAGATGTAGGTGGGCGGGATCACGAGGTCCTTTTGGCAAGGGTAACAGCTGGGGGGGGGCACACGGTATTCAGGGAGGGGGGGGGGGTTTCTTCAAGGACGAGAACAATTACGGTGCTTTATGCGGCACCAAGGTAGTCGTGGTCTCTTTGGCGAGAGTGAGTCGAACTTGGTTCTTAAACCAAGTTAACTTGGAGTGTGGTGTGACCACCGAGTAACGAGCTCGAGGGGAAGCTTTTCTCCTTCGTTACTTAATTCCTCATGGGCGAGGAATGAACTCGGGGAGGGTCTTCTTCAAGGGCGAGGATAACGGAGGGGGGTTTCTCTGGCGAGAATAAGTTGAACTTGAAGGTCGGTTTGGTAACCAGGAACTAGCTCGAGGATGAGCTTCTTCTTAGTTCCAGTCTTCTTCAAGGGCGAGTATAACGGAGGGGGGTTCTCTGACGAGAATAAGTTGAACTTGGTTCCTCAACCAAGTTGACTTATGAGTTCGGTGTGGCCACCGAGTAACGGGCTCGAGGGGGAGCCTTTTCCTTCTTCTTTCCTTAATTCCTCAAGGGCGAGGAATACCCCTGGTGTTTAAGATGCACCACACCAGGATATGAGGAGTCTCTCTGGCGAGAGTAAGTTGAACTTAACAAAGTTAACTTAGCGTTTGGTTTGATAACCAGGGACTAGCTCAAGGATGAGCTGCTTCTTAGCCCCTTAAGGTAGGTAGCCCTGCCTCTCTTGCAGGGTACTTTTTGGTCTGGCGAGCCAAGTAAACTACCAATCCAGTCTAGGTTGCCCGGGGTCTTAATTCCGAGGACTTCCTTACCCAGGGAGTGACGTATTCTATTAATCCAGTCTAGGTATCCCGGTCTAAATCCGAGGACTTCGTTATGTTGGGGGTCGTTAGACTGGTCTGTTGCGTCCGTGCATTTTACGTCACTTAGATTGGCATGTTGAAGCCATTCTTTTGGCATCGGTTAGATTGGTCTGTTTCGGCCCTCTCTTATTAGGTTATATTAGATTGGTCTGTTGAAGCAGTTCTTTTAGGGTCTGTTAGATTGGTCTGTTGAAGCCATTCATTTTAGGCTTGTTATATTGGTTTATTGAAGTTCTTTTAAGGTCTCTCAGATTTGTCAGTTGAAGCCGTTCTTTTTTCTTTTTAGGTATATTGAAATTATTTTAGTATCTATTAGATTTGACTGTTGACTTCGTTCTTTTTAGGTCTGATGAAGAAAACTTTTTAGGTGTGTTAGATTGTTGGGAAAGAAGGTACCAGAAGTATTGCGTTTTTTAAACCAGCCCGCGAAAAAAGATCTAGGAGGTGGGGGCACCCGTTCCACGTCAGGGGTGTATGGGTACAAATACCCTTTCAACGGGTCGCGGTACGAAACAGTGAAAATGTCGTATATGTGAAGACGGGGAGGGAGGGGAGGAAACAGCAGTATTGTGATTCTCTATGTTCAAACGCGTCCACTAATATGATGCCAGCTCCCAGCATGCTGGAGTTTTTCATTCGCTCTCGCTGGGAATGAAACCCGTTAACTAGTTGTCAAAAGTCTAACAACTTATCCACTATATTAACGAGAGCTCAATGTTTACAACTGTACTCTAGTCAAGCAAATAAATGGGACAAATAAAAAAATGCCATTAATTTCAGTACTGCTGAAAGATGGGGCCAAAACCTGTACTTGAAATAAATTTATAATTCTCGTGTTTTATTCAACTTATTTTCTACTTCCTGCTATTTGACATTGTCTTTGAGTAGTCAAAAAGGCGCTCCACATCCCCTTCAACCCACTATGTATTAGTAACCATGATGTGGAATTAGTCATTAAGCTTTGTTTTATTTCCTAAAATGAAAATAATTTCCCCCGTCATTTATAAGTTTGGTTAGGAAGTTTAACGTTCCTTTCATAGCCAATCAACCTTACTGTTAAGTAAAATTTCTTCCATCTGGAACTCAATTTTAACTTTATCAATATATTTTGCTTAGAAATATTTTATTAGTGAAATGAATTTAGAGCCTGAGTTTTTTTCTCTCGGTTAATACTATAACATAAGGAATAAAAGTGATATTCGTAATTGCCTTGAAATGTGGTTATATAAAGGATATTTCCTTCATACTTAAAAATTCTCTTAAGAAATATAATTATCGATAACAATGTTTTAAATCCTCGGAAATTTAGACTTAGCTGGGATACGGAAAGCATCAGGAGTAAGCGGCCAGTTTTGCAATTCCAGACGCCTGGGGGATACATACGAGGGGCGGTTAATAAGTTTTGCAATTTGGATATAAGGAAACGAGATATGAGGAAAAGTGTTCTATTATTTTTTCAATATAACTACCCTCGACTTCAATGCAATTTCGCCATTTGTCCCTGAGGCTTCGAATTCCCGACAACCAGAAATCTCCCGACTGCTGTTCAATCCACTCCTTGACGGCGAGCTGGACATCTTCATCGTCCCCGAACCGGCGTCAAGGCAGTGCAGCCTTGAGCTAGCGGAATAAAAAGTAGTCGCTAGGGGTCAGATCTGGACTGTAGGGAGGATAGTTGAGCTTCTCGAATCAGCACTCACGCAGGGCAGCTTGTGCAACTCTGGCCTTGTGGACTTTGACGACGTTGAAATCGATCATGGGGCGTGAGGTTTCTAGGAACCCAACGGGCAGAGACCTTGGTCATGGCCAAATTGTCGTGGGTGATGTTGATAACACTTCCATGTGATATTCTAAGTTCTCGATCGATTTCTTCAACCTTCACCCGTCGATTTTCGATGCTCATCCTCTCCACACGGGCCACATTGTGCTCGTTGGTCACGTCTGACGGGCGTCCTGGACGGGGGTCATCTTCAAGGGACTCACGACCATGGCGGAACTCCCTATCCCAGCGACCAATGGTTGCATAGGAAGGGGCAGTGTCGCTGTACACTGCAACCATGCGTTCATGGATCTTTTTTGCATTCTTGCTTTCCTTGGTCAAAAAATTGATCACTGCGCGGTGCTCAACCTTCTCCATTGTTGAAAAATTTGTGAATGACGATCTGCGATCAGCTACTGCTTCTTAAATAGACGAGGCAGGAGCGTGCGGCTGCATGTCCTGACTTGTCATAACTTGTCCTAACACTCCCACAAACAGCCCCCCTCTCCCCCTTCCTCTTTTTTGCCCTACCGATTCGCAAAACATATTGACCGCCCCTTGTATCTAGGCATCACTGTATCGAATAGACTAATCTATAGGGTTTGCACCCGGTTCCATGATCCTAGGAACCGAACCGAGAACCGAAAAAAATTTCCTGGTTCTTAAAAGATAATATAATTTTTAATCAAACATAAAAATCTAGAATATTTCAATGCCACCCAAAGGTAAAAATCCCAAACCCTTGTTTGCAACATGTTTCTTGCAGGCCGCAGCGCGAAAAGTGAAGACTAATTTTCTTATTGCCAAAGTTAGTTATAATTATTTAAATCTAGATTATGATATTTTTGGCATTATATATATATTTTTTTAATTATGAGGTGGTTTGGTTAGAAAAATATTTCACTTCCCCATTTATTTTGCTAAACTTGCAAAGCAAAATTAGTGTGTATGGGTGGTACGACTTTAGGACTTATCAAACATTATAGAACGAATCATGGAGGAATTAAAGCAGACGGTCATAGTGATTTGCTTGCTTTGAAAAAGCAGAGAACTTTTTCGAGTTTTATCAAAAGATATTAAATGGATGAAGAAATCGCTAAACTTACTTCTAAAGATGGTCTAAGCTTTCGAGCCGTTGCTAAAAGTAAATTTATTAAAAATGGTTTTGCAAAATTCCAGTACAACAAGCAATCTCTAATTTCAAACAATAGTGTTCCAAAATTCAATGATTAATTTTTATTTGAAGAAGACAGAATTGGCTGAATTTTGCAAGAAAGAAATCAAAAAAGGCAAGCAGAATTCAGTTACCTTGGATGAACATACTTCAAAGCAAAATAGAAGGTATGTCAATATCAACGTTCATGATAAAAAAAAATGCATTGGAATTTAGGCTTCACTTCTATTAAAGGATCGTTTGATAGTAAAACTGCCATAAATATGGTAAAAATCCGATTGGAAGAGTTCACTTTAAATCTAAATCATGATATCGTAGCGTGTACGACAGACGGAGCTTCACTCATGTTAAAATTCGACAAAAATATTCCGGCACTGCACCAGCACTACTTAGCACACGAAATAAGTATAAGCGTTTGTGATGTTTTATATAATAACATTCAGTCCTACATTATCCAGCAACCAGAAAATGAATTTTCTATTTGGAAAGACGAAGGTGATGACATCGAAGAAGACTTAGGAGAAAACTTTGTTGATTTAGAATCTCCGAACATTTATCCAGACATTCATAAAGACTGATTCAATGATACGCAAGGTTCGAAAAATATGTCGAAGATTTCGAAAATCGCCACTCAAAAATAATCATTTACAAGATTTTGTCTCTGACCAGTTTCAAGTACAGTGTTTGAATCTGATCAGAGATGTTAAAACACGTTGGAATAGCTTTTTACATATGTTAGAAAGATTTTTGAAATTAAAAGATTGCATCACGAAAGCTTTGAGTGCTAGCAATAAGATATGAAGATTCGGTATCAGATATTGAATGACAACAAATTGAGGGAATTGTTCAAGCTTTTAAGCCACTGGAAATTGTATTTAAAAAACTATCATCCATAGATGCCTTATTTTTAAAAGACGAGACTTCGTTTATTTTTATTTTGAATCAGTTAAAGGGAAAATAAAATAAGGTCTGCTGACTAAAAGTCGGGTGCTCTCGCTTATTCTGATTTATGACCTTACGACCTTTAAAACTTTCAATAATTTCCGGACTAACTTAAGAGGATCTTGGCAATTATATCATTTGGAAAAGAATGTAAAACAGCATAAGGGTTTGAAACTTCGTTAGAATCGGCCGAATAGTTATGAAGTTATTGCCAAATAATTTATCGGCTAACTTGGGAGGACTTTGGCAATTATATCATTCAAACGAGAATGTAAAACATAAGGATTTCAAATTTCATTAGAATTGGCCAAATGGTTATGATGTTACTACAAAACAAAATAATTCTCGAGCTAAGTTTGGAAGGGCCTTGGCAATATCATTCGAATGAGAATTAAAACAACCTAAGGGTTTCAAATTTCGTTAGAATCGGCCGCATTGTTACAATGTTATTACAAAAAAAAAGAAGAAGCAAAACGGGGACCGACTGACATAGTGAGATGTAGAGTCGCCCGCGACTAATAATCCAATTGTAAAACTAAGACAAGTTTTGATGCATCGATACATAAGTCGAAGGCCAAAAAAAAAGGACTGCTTCATTATAAGCTTAATCAAAATTAGTTGGCCCTAGAGTCGCCTGAATTACTAGCAGCTTCACGAGCTTGTTTGAAGAAATGTGCTAAAGTAATTTACAAACTCCTTTATCTAGAAATCGATCAAAAAACTACTGGGTCTGGTACTGAAATATATCAAAATGAAGCTAATTTAATCGATGATACTTTGCTTGAAGAATACTACAGTTAAGTAAATTAACTTGCATCAATCCAGCACATCAAATATAAGTAATCAAGAAAAGTTTGGTGCTAACAAAGAATTCAAACTTTGTGAAGCCTACCTGAGTTGGGTTTTACTGCTCATCCTAGGAAAGCAAGACTTGTGGCAATGGTGGGAAGAATTTAATACTTCCCAACGAGAAGGCGTAAGACAGCAAGAAATAAATAAGATGGTACCCAGTTTAAGACATAATACCAAGAGGTGTCTTCCCTCAATCTTGCGCCCTCCTGGAGATGGTGGGACGCATTTTGGGTTGGAGTTGAACGTGGGATAGATTGTACATCCCTCTTCCCTCTCTGGTTAATGCGCTTGTAGGGCAAGTTTTCAGATGTTACGCATTTTCATAGGCAGATAGCAAAGAGATTTCAGGGCGCTCCGAAAGCGTCGTACGCGGACAAAGGACAACGACAAAGTCATTTTCAGATTACCACTCATCTTCCTCTTTAGCTTGTAGTGGTCGGACTACGGAGTAGGTAGGCTTGTAGGAATCGTGCTACGCAATAGGTAGGCTTCTGACACCAAAATTGCTGGATTCAATAGGCTTAAAAGATACCTCCGCAAAGTGGACGCAAATTGGTCCTTTTAAATCCAAGGATTCCTAACTAATATATATATATATATATATATATATATATATATATATATATATATATATATATATATATATATATATATAATGTAAAGATTCAATATTGTATGAGAAATATGATGGGATTTGTAAATGTACATATATCATCATCATCACTAACTATATAATTTAAGAAGGGGATTTTTTTTCAGTATTTGAATAATTTCCTCTTAGTTTTGTTATGACTTATTTTTTTTCTAAAATTTATTTCTAATAATTCTTTTATAATATCAAAAAACAAAATGGTGAAGTTCAGAAATAAATATAGGTATCGAAATTTTGTGAATTTATTAAAACCAAAAGAATTACAAATGGTGAAGTTGATAAAATTTATTTTCATATATCTTCTATAACTCTATATTTTAGCAACGTGATATTTTGAAATGGGGGAAATTTAGTTTAGAGTTTCTTTTCAAAATTATTATAATTGGCGAAGTTCAGAAAATTTATAAAAATTTAACCATGGCTGCTTTTTTTTACGATTTTAAATTTTAATCTTTGGTATTTTATATAAGGAAGCGAGCGTGAATGAGCAAAGGAAAATGGTTTAACACCTGCTTTAATAAAACTGCCAAAGTTGTGTCTCGAGATAGAATTATCAAAGAAGGATGTTTAATGAGGAGCCCGGGTAAACACAAACGGAGGTAGGTCATCCCACAGTCATTTCCAGGCCACGCCCGTGCATTAGGAGTGCATGTATAAAAAAAAGAAAAGGAGAGAATAAGAGAGATTCAGATTCAGATTTCATTCATTGATTAACACATTCCATCGTAACGAATTCACTCGCGTTCACGCTCCCGTTTTAAATCCACTGAGTCTTGTCTGGCCCTTAACTCGTACTTGCGTTGATAATATATAAACCACTAGTCTCCCGCCTAGTACGCTCCGTGTCAAGCCGCTTGCACCGTAATATTCCGTTATTAGAATAAAGTGTTTATTTTCCTATGTCCATTTTTGCCTTAAAACCATCGGTAAGCCCAGCCAAGTAGAAGACCACCTTAAAATCATGTATCTTTGGAGGCAGATAAATAATTTGCCGTAACGCCACCCTTCACCTATAAGCCGGAACTCGTCGCGCCCTTATAAGGTGGTGGTTACGGAGACCTCTTTCATTCACATACAATTGATTCACCGTCATCAAGACCTACATAACAGGTAACCTTGTCGTCTACCATACCTTTACCTAACATCCTCATATGCTTTTTTGTCTTACCGTTGAAAGCAGGTTTTTTTTATTTAATTAGTACTTTTACTACAATGTGTGTTAACGGTAAGTCAATTTAAGCTCATATTCAGCGTGTCCACATGAGTTTACATTTATTATTTTGTCGTCCTCTACCCATTTATCTTCAAATAATGAGGGAACTATTTGTTTTTTCTTGTAATGAACTTTCAAATCTTTTTTTTCAAATTAAATACCTTTATCAAATATTTTTATCAAACCCGTTATATTTCCCTAATTTTAAACGATAGACTTTACGACCTGAAGCAAAACTCTCTTCTCTACGCCGGAACTTGCTATCTAACGCAAATTACCTTTTTATTAAACTTTTAGCAGCTTAATTTTCAAACATTCAAGCCTTTTCTAACCTCTATTTAAAGCTTCGATTACTTTATTTCAAGTTTTTAGGGAATCTGATTTCTTCTTTCAACAACTACCTTCTAACTAACGAGTGAATTTGGGACTCAACTCATCTCAAAGCATCTCTGGAGAAGGTCTTTTCAAACAAACCAATCCGTCTATTGCCTACCCTAAAATCCATGTCAAACCAGTAAGACTTACCCCTCACTTCGGGGAAGATCGATATTAACCACACTATTATCGTTGATCATTATCTTCATAAGATATAAACATAAATAGACAGTAAACAAGATCAAGAAACTACCCCTGCTACAGAAGCTGCCTTGTTCATTTTATATTTCTCTCGAGGCTTCAGTAGCCATGGTAATGAGCTACGAAGAGTCGTCTTCTCAAGTCAAAAATTAACCTCCGAGCCAAAGGGCACCAAATACAGCCATTTACACTTTGCAGTCAACTACTCCTACCACACAGAATCCTTCTCCCTTTCTAAGCTTTTTTTTCGCAAACATTGCCACACAGAATCAAACTATCCATTTATCGGCCCTCCAGCCTTTCTGCCATCACATGCTACAAACATCTATTTCACTAACGTTTCTAGGTCCATTCTAGAGGGCCGGGGAGGGCAGAGAGACCCGTACCTTCCAACACTATTCCAATCAATCACTTCACTAATATTCGTTTTTACTTCAAACACTTCTCTTCCACATACGTTCCTCATTTAATACACTTTCTTTCACGCATAAAAAAATCCTCCATTTATGCATCTGAACAGTTCTCACCTTTTGATCTTTCTTTCTATCAGAACACAGTCTCACTTCAATGCATTAATTCCCCATTGATATACTCTCGTACAGAATTCCACCCAACTCAATAGTCGCTTTGTTGTCAAACACGTACTATTGACCTTGCTTAGGAGGTACAAATGAATACATTTGAGTACATGTACTATGTACTAATTTGTTTATGTACTCTACAAAAGCCTCCTCTCGGCTCCATCATTTTGGGTTGTGATGTTTGTTATAATAGTCTCTTTCATATTTAATCTTGTTACCACTGCAGTCATTTTACTTATCTTTTATTTCTGTTCTACACTCACTATCCGACACACCTGAATTGACCCAACCACTGAGTGCAAGAGGTTGTTAAACCTGTTGCACTCAATCTCTCAACCATCCCGTACATAACATCCATCCACTTCATCCGTCTCAGTGCGATTCACATCTGCTCCGAGATACCTAAATTAATTCACACATTTCTCTTTCACATCATTTATTGATGCATCACAGGATTCAACGTCTATGCCATAGATTATCAACAGATTAATCCGATTCAGTTCAAGGGCCTCTTCACACGACGTGACGCCATTAATCATTGTTCGGTGACGTCATTATTCTTTCCCCGTCACCCACCAGCCACGCGACCAAGAGATCTTATGGTCACGTCTCGTGTGAAGATCTACATTAGTTTCAGGCAAACATGGGATGCTACCAGAATGGCCGAACGCAAAAACGCCTCGCTACCACAAATCTTGTGATGGTGACATCTCCTTTTTTTCCCCGAAAACTAACATAGCTCATGGTGGCGTCGCCACTTGTTTCCATGGGAACTAAAGGAGCTCATCACACGAGACGTGACAGTCGGCACCACCAAAATGAGAATGAGATCTTCGAGCAGCATGGATTGTGACCCTGGAAAAAATGGTGACGTCGTGTGATGTGTCCCTTAAACCTCCCTATCCTCTGACACATTTGCACACGTTTCAATTATTGTTTTACCTTTACTTTGAGACACCACAACAAGAGTGTCCACATATCGCCTTCAAAGGTACGCATGCGAAACTCATATATAGACCTACTTCATGAAGAGTGCGACCCCTGATCGGGGGGGAGTATATTTACTAAGCTCGTGTATAATAAGCATGAGGCGACCTGACCTTTCGAACAATTGAGAGAGACCTCTTAGAGTGGAACATTCCAACGATGGGTAAAATATTAGACTTTTGTGGCTGTTGCGTTTTGGATAGTTACCATATCGTAGCCTTGATACGGTGATTTATGACATGGGAAGGCTGTCTTGTGGATCGACGTCTGGTAAAATAAGGTTGGAATGTCTGATGGAATAGGATTGTACCCAGAGATTAGAACTCGTGCTATGTTATAGACGCTTAGATTGTTTTGTGTGTGAGGGGTTAGTCTTAGGCTGGTTGATCACTTTGAGTAGCTTTGTGTAGGATCCCTATGTACTCCTAGGCTTGTTTTGCGAAGAATAGTACTAGTCCGGCATCCAGTGGCATGGGAGTCGCTAATTTCGTGTAGTTTTGAGAAATGGCGCTCCGCAAAGATCGTGATATTTGGGGGACACTACATTTTCCTCGGTGTTGAGGTGCTATGAGGGGCGGTCAATAAGTTTTGCAATTCGGATATAAGGAAATGAGATATGAGGAAAATTGTTTTATTATTTTACAATATAACTACCTTCGACTTCAATGCACTTGCGCCACTTGTCCCTGAGGCTTCGAATTCCCGAAAACCAGAAATCTCCCGACTGCTGTTCAATCCACTCCTGGACGGCGAGCTGGACATCTTCATCGTCCCCAAACCGACGTCCACGCAGTGCAGCCTTGAGCTGGCGGAATATAAAGTAGTCGCTAGGGGCCAGATCTGCACTGTGGGGGAGATGGTTGAATGGTTGAGCTCCTTGAATCCGCACTCGCGCAGGGCAGCTTGTGCAACTCTAGGCCTTGTGGACTTTGAGGACGTTGAAGTCAATCATGGGGCGTGAGTTTTCTAGGGACCCAACGGGCAGAGACCTTGGTCATGGCCTAATTGTCATGGATGATGTTGATAACACTTCCATGTGATATTCCAAGTTCTTTCTCGATTTCTTCGACCTTCACCCTTCGATTTTCGATGCTCATCCTCTCCACACGGGCCACATTGTCTTCATTGGTCACGTCTGACGGGCGTCCTAGATCGGGGTCATCTTCAAGGGACTCACGACCATGGTGGAAATCCCTATTCCAGCGACCAATGGTTGCATAGGAAGGGGCGGTGTCGTTCATGGATCTCTTTTGCATTCGTGCCTTCCTTGATCAAAAGTTTGATCACTGCGTGCTGCTTAATCTTCTCCATTGTTGAAAAATTTGTAACTGACGATCTGCTATCAGCTACTGCTTCTTAAATAGACGAGGCAGGAGCGTGCGGCTGCAAGTCCTGACTTGTCATAACTTGTCCTAACACCCCCACAAACAGCCATCCCCCCTTCCTCTGTTTTGCCCTACCGATTCGCAAAACTTATTGACCGCCCCTCGTATTAACGCATCTAATGGTAAGTAAGTCGTAGTGCTTTCTTTTGCACTATTTTCAAGTGTGCGGTAGCAAGATCTGGGGTCCAAGCCATAGTCGCGTAGGCAAAAGTGGATTAATGAATTAGTTGTATGGTATAGGTGATGGATCCTTGTGAGTGCTCGGACTGTTTTCATTTTTTATTTTGTGTTGTCCGAATTATAGTGTTGTCTAGTGTGACACCGAACACTATTGAGGTTTTGTTTAAGTTCGGTGGGGTGTTTGATAATGTGATAAAGAGGTTGGCAGTTATATCCTTTAATGAAGAAAGGGGAGAGTGACACAAGATTTTGAGTGGAAGAGAGTCATCAGTTTTGTTATAGCTTAGTGATTTATCGATGCAGAAGATGTTGAATAGGGCGAATATAGTGATATTATTTGCGTAACTATATAGTGTAATATTGGGGTTACGCGACGATGTCACGAAAGAAGAGGTTGTAGAAGTGGGCTGAGGATAAGGAAACCATTTTAGTTTGTGGTGTGTTCGTAATACTTTGCCATAGTGAATGACTTGTGCGTGTTGCCCTGTGATAAAGTTGGTAAGCAACCTTTTCTAGCTCGTCCGGTAGGTATAGTATTCATTGAGTAGAATTTGCTTATGTTTAGCGTTCCTAAACCGGACCTGTATCGTAGTTTGGGTTGGTGTGACGCGACTGATTTCTACACGTTTGAAATAGAGTTATGGTTGATAGAGTGCTTGAATAATTTGTGTGAAAGCATTGATGCATCTATAATCTTGATGTTTCAGGTGGTAAGGCCCAGTGACAGGAGAATAGTGGGCCGGCCATGCAGCTTGGTGTACCGGTTTTTCTGTGAACTATGGTTAGATATCATCGTCAGGTGTAAGCAAATGTGTGTGTTTATTGTTATTTTTGCGAGTTTATGTGCTATGTTGCTATTTTCTGTGTAGTGTTATACAAGGATGCTTGCTTGTTTGATGAAAGTAAACTCGTTTGAGTGATTGGCTTCGTCTATGTTGTGTGCCAGCTTTCTTGCGTGCACATGTGTATTTTATTAAAATTTTCCAGAATTTTTTGCTCTGTTTGAATATTCAGGAAGGCCCGCCATTCAGTCTGCTGTTGCTGGTTCAGTGCTTGAATAATACGGGTTAGGTTCTTGATATCGATGTTGTTTCACGTCCGTATTTATTTTGCATGGTTTTTTCTGGTTTTGATGAGTTGTCCGATCTCGGGAAGTTGTTTAGGTTATAACGTTTATGTTTCCGCTCCGAATATATTTCTTTCATACTGTCGTGAGGAGGTTGGTGAAGTGCAAATGGTTTGGGTATAGTAGCAGCTCAGCTGGGTAACTAGGATGCCTTGGAATTTTTATGTTTAGTTGGCATGAGCATTCAATCAGCTCGTTTGTAATTTGTAAATGATAAAATTATTATTTAGCAAATGTGTGTATAAGTTTGTAATTGTAGTTGGTGTAAGTGGTAGATTTGCATGATGATGGGAAGGTGGTTAGAGGATACTGCCGTGGGAGATTTTTTGAGAATGTATCTCCAGCTCCCTGGTTTCACTGCTTGCGTTGCTTAATGTGAGCGCGGTGGTATTTTTAGTGGCGTGCGAGTCTATATCTCACTATATCGGTCGGTCGGTTCGTCGATCCCCGTTTTTCTTTTTTTTTTCTTTTGGTAATAACATTGTAACTATTCGGCCGATTCTAACGAAATATGAAACACATATGTTGTTTTAGATTTTCTTTCGAAAGATATAATTGCCAATGTCCTCCCAAGGTTACCCGGGAGAATATATCGCAATAACATCATAACTATTCGGCCGATTCTAACCAAATTGAAACCCTCGTGTTGTTTTACATTCTCTTTCGAATGATATAATTACCAAGGTCCCCCTAAGGTTAGTCCGAGAGCTAATGGAAGTTTTGAAGGTCGTAAGGTCATAAATCAGAATAAGGGAGAGCACGCGACTTTGATCAGCAGACCTTGTTTTGGACGAGTTTGTCTCTTGTTTATTAAGTGAAGGCCATGTGTATGTTTAGCTGGTGAGGAATTCCTTTATTTCGTATGCCATTTGTGTTCATTTGCAAGATGTTAAGTAAATATCAGAGGAATATTTTGGACGGAATGACTTGTGTGGTATAGGTGAGTTTGGTAGGGGTGGTAATTTTGCAGGGTCCTGTGTTTTACTCTTGGTTGAGTAGTGGGAGGGAGTTTGGTTAGTAATTTAATGGAGTTACTACGAAAGGTGGCGAGTCTTGCGCATGCGAAGGGAATCCGCATTCGTAGCTGCAATGGAAACCAGTACCTTGCGTGGTTTAGCGAGACCAGCGTCTGCAGTTTGCCACTAGTGCAAGGTTTGTCCCCTTTATAAGTCCGTCCGCAGGAGGGGCATGTGTGCGATGGGCCCTGAATTTTGAAGCCGGCGGGCTGACTCTTGTCACTTCCTCATCGGTTCTGCTCCTGTCTGAGGAACCTACGGCTTGCCTTCAACGTCGGGACCGAAGGCAAGTTCGAGAGAGTTGTGCGGCCTCCCGGTTCTTAGCTCTCCTCCCATCTACTCGGTTATGTACCTTCCATTCTTTTTGTCAGCCCTAATTTCGCCAAATTTTCTTTAAGACCCTCTTTTCCGGAACTTTCTGGTCAAAAATGCTCTCCTTGGATTTCGACGTTTTAAAAATAAATCATATTCATTATTCCAATTAGTTAGGGTAAATGGAATGCAATTGTCTCATTTGCCGAAGTTTTTAATACTGAGTTGCTCTTAAACAATCTAATCCAAAATACTAATTTCAATGAGCGGTGTTTTGCCATGTATCTCCCGGCTTTCTCATCATAGTAATCATGAGCGAATAAGTATAAGATATTGTACTCATATTTAAGCAATGTATAGGGATTACAAATCAAAACATATTCGGGAAATGACGTTCGTATGAAATATGTAAATTAATTTTCATTTATTTATTCCTGACAAAATGTGCGAATAATTATCAGATACTGTACTCATAATTAAGCACTGTGGATGAATTGTAAATCAAAAAATATTCAGGAAATGACGATGTTTTTCCTATTAAATCTGTAAATTAGCTTCAATTTATTCTGGGAAATATGTACTTTCCATTCTGACTTTACACTTGAAGATTTGCAGCATGTGGCATCTGCCAGACGTACGACGAGCAATATTTTGGTAAATATCGGTTGCCCGCTCCAATAGTTATTCTCACGGACTATTAAAGTACGCATAACAATGTAATGTCATATGAAAACACAAATTTACCATTGCAACAATGGCAAATAACTTAGCAGGTAATTTCATGAGGAAGATGGTTGATAATTTCGTTACGTTGGACGGGAGGGCGACTGGATCAGGTAAGAAATAAGCAGTTACGTTTACTTCATTTATGTGAGTAAGTATTGTCCTTTAATAATTAGGTAATGTGTGCGTATTATAACCAGAGTATACTCAGACGTCTTACGAGAGAGTGCTCTTAACCTATGAGCAGTCTAGTGATCAGTGCATTTTGTCTTTGGCCCAAAACTATAGTTTTTGAGTCCGCTATATTTAAGTGCGCATTTTACCAAATTGTTCTTTTATGAGATTCCGGAACGTTTTGCTACATTGTGGAAAATTGAAGGAGAGGTGAGATGTACACAGATTCTAAGATTGCGAAAAGAGAAACTCAATTTTTACCTTGGTTTGCAATGAAACAAAATAGATTTTTAATAAGCCTACTTTTTATTTAGCGTTGTTCAATAATATACTGGTTTGGCATAGGTGAATGGCTTTTTTTCGTTTGTAAGGAGACATTTGGGCTCACTTCACCGTATTCCTTGCAATTTTATAACATTTTTATAACTTCTTACCATTTTACACCTATGTATGATAGGTGAATCCAAAACGAGCAATTTAACACATTTCTTTTCAATGGACAATGGAGCCCCACCAGGAAATGAATGGTGAAACGGGGACAATACCCCCTGCTCCAACTGAAACCTAGGAACGGCACTGCCTCCAAACCCCAGTCCCAAGAGAAACTGGTGGTCTCTCTCTCGGGTCGCCTTTGGCACCTCTTTTAAATCTCCAACTATTTTTTCGACGCCTGGACCCAACCAAATGTGAAAGAGGGCGTTAAACTTTCTTTGAAAAAGAGCTGGACTAGGGAAGCAAGGAATTAAATTGGTCCGAAATTTGTTCTAACAACCAGTTAAAAAGACATTTCCGACAAATGACTCGTACAAAATTCATGTTTCACGAGGATTAGAATTAGGTAATTTTCAAGGAGAATGGCCTACGATATTCTAGCCGGGCTTTTGGGGGGCTAGATTTTAGCTTTTTTAAGGTATTTTCAACTTAAGTAATTATATTAAACATATATAAACTAATAACCTAGAAACTAACTTAAAAAAATGCTAAAATCTAGCAAAAAAAAGCCCGGCTAAAATATCGTGCGCCATTCTCTTTGAAAATTATTTAGAATTATATGAAATTCGTTATTATCACAACGATTCTTGGAAAGTCTGAAACGGCGCAACATTTTGTAATGAAAGAGTTAATTTCCGATGAACTTGGTTAGTTTGCATTGAGTGGGCGGAGTGGTATCAAGCAAAATGTTAAGGGAAGAGAGGAGTTCTCCGAAGATTATTGAGAATAAAAAAAAATATATGTCCACACTAGGGAAAACACATTCGTGTACACGCAATCCTCAAATGGACGCAAAGATATTTCCGAAGAGCAATAGCAACGAGGCCGCACCACGCAAAGTGTTCGTAAAGAAAGCGGCCAAGATAGTGAAAGTGAAAATATGGGGGAAAGATAAAAACCAATATGGCCCGAGATCCCCTTGTAAGCATTGGGGCCAGGATGGCCCACAAGCCTTCGGGTGTCAACTGACGCCCCCTTGCAAGCATTGGGGCCAGGATGGCTTCAAGCCTTCGGGTGTCAACTGACGCCCCCTTGCGGGTATGGGTGGCAAGGACAAAGGAATTCAAACTAATGGTATCTCTAAGACCGGGTTTCTGAAAAAGAGAGATCTTCTGAAAATGGTCCCTTCACGTCGGATTCTATTCGGATGACGACTACACATTACTTGATTCTTAACTTTCTCCTCCCATTGTTCATTAGTTCCATTTATTTTCCTGTGCATGCTCAGAGTCAATATCAAATAAAAAAAATAGTTAAGATTTTTTTCTATTTAAAATATAGATTTTTAAATATTAGCATTGACTCGTTTGTCATAGAAAATGGGACGTTTTTATAAAATGCTTTATATTTTCCATCTCTTGTTTACATAATTAACAGACTCCTGGTTGGTTATTTTTCAAACCTTTGGCCATATTTTTAAAGGCCATTATTTTTCGACAGGGTATTTAATATATAATATTACTTATCTATAATGCAAGTGAATCGTGGTCATTGAGATCAGACAATTGAGCAAATATAAGCACGAAAATAAATACAAAGAGGGTAGCTAAAGTTAAATATTACACTAGGTTAAACGAGTTGGAAGTGGAGTTAGTTTAAGAGGTGAATGCAGCTTTCCTATCAGTAAACGAGGTTGGGCTCAAATTCCAAGAGAATCAGAGTTCTAATCTCCCGGGGCACCTGAAATTAACAGCAACGTCGCATAAGGAAGCTCTTAGAATAACTTTAATTTTTTGCTATTTCCAAGAATCTGTGTAGAAATATGTACGATCTAACACAGGGAATCCATACTCCAAACTTTGTTCATTTGCGCCAAGGCCATTTTTTTCCTCTCCTCTGTACCCCTCCCACGATCGGGGAGGCACAGAAGAGGAGGAGACCCGCGGCCGACTTGCTCCTGGAGAAACTCCCCACACTTCTGACTCTCAGTTCAAGTGAACCGATAGTGAAGTGCTTAATGGGAAGTCCGGAACAATCTTTAGAAGAGGATTCATAGCTGTGGGAGATTGAAAGTTTTGAGTTAAAAGAGGATAGATTGGTGAGGAGACAGATTGAGCAACCTCGGTAGTTAAAGGTGGAAAGGGTGGAATACCTTTGCCCGAGGGACAAGGGGGACCTGCTGATTAACGTGGATTCCGAACCACCATCATGTATTTACTCATCATTCTTACTTCCTTTCTCACACTTTTAACACCTATGTTCCTCTTACAGAAGCGGGAGGACCGCCTAATCTCTGTTCCCTTATTCTTTTTATCTTTCATTCATGTGTTTATTGTAGCATTCATGCCGTTTTGAGTTACCTTAGCTCTGAGCTTTGTTTGTGTATTTTTATGTTACTTGTTTTTACTTTCCTTACCTCGTTTCACTTTCTCATGTTGTTATCACTTTTTCACTTTAGTTTCACTTTGTTCACTTGTTTTACTATTAACTTTCACTTCACTATCATTTTAGTTGAACTTTTTAATATAGTTCACTTATTACTTTTAGTTAATTTTGTTTGCATTATTTATGTTGACAGTTTTGATCTGTGTTGTAAGGCCATTAATGAAAAAGGTTTAATATTCACATGGTTTACCAATTGCAACCATTGCTAGAAATGAGACCCGCCCAATTTGTTTCCCTACGTTAGAGGAACCAGAACTCTTTATTGATAAGAGGAACAAAGTTTGAAATTCTTTATATATGTATTACATAGTCTATTTACAATTTTACAAGTAAGAAAAGGGGATTCAAGGGGAATAGAAGCCATGTTTTTACTTGGTCTAGGTATGTGTCATTGCCCTATATTTGGCTAGAATTTAATAAGGTATAACGCGCCTCACGAATGATAAAAAAATCAGCCTTCACGGGGATTCGAAACCACCGAGCTCACGTTACCATTGATGCACGATGGATAGAGGAAACGCATTCTCGACACATTTAAGAGCTTCAGGGAAAGACACACCCATATTATTGGTCTTTTGATGTCTCACTTTTCACCTTATTAAACTCGTGCGAGGGTCTCATTGTTACACTGGATATTTTCGAATTGAATGTTATCAACTCACCGAGTGTGGACGGGAAAATATGTAAGCTACCTCTGGTCATTAGTTTGGCATGTCTTTTTTCGGAGCTCTTAAGAGAGTTCAGGTTGCCTTTCATTTTGTCCATAGACTTTCATTGACAACGCCTTCGCTTTGCATTCGTCAGGAGGCTGGTTATTTTTTTCATGCAAGGGCCTCATTGTTACATTAGATACTTTCGAATTACACGTGAGGTCGCTGATTCGGATCCGGGTGGAGGGTGATTTTTCATATGTGCCTAGATATTCTAGGAACGAGTTTTGCAGCTTTCTCTAGGCCCCTTCCAACAAGTTTACATTTTTGTAATAAAGGGGAGCTCATTTCTACGTACCATTCTCAAGGTATGGTCTAAATTTAAATTAGAGAATCTTGCAATCCTCTTCACTTTTATAACCGTTTCTTTTTATATTCTTAAGCATTATATCTGCTTTATTCCTGGTTTCCACATTCCCCGAGCTTTTGTGGTTATTACTGCCACTCCTGAACCACTTCTCGTAAGACAAAATCCAACCAAAACCCTTCTATTTCACAAAAAAATCACTTATTTTCATTCTTATTTGCATTTTTTAAAATTGAACTTCATCTACCACTTGGATACCAGTTCACGAATCTATACAAGTCTTTTTGCGGTGCCTAATAATAATTTTTGTGTGTCTTTAAGGCCATGGATTTTTAGCGTTAGCAGCGTTTTCTCAGGAGTACAAATTCTAACTTCATATTTCTACTCTTAACGAATTTGTAGCTGGAGGGTTTAAATGTGCCCTCCATGTCGTAGCATTTAAGATTGATGAGATTTATTATTATAGCAATTCGTCACAACATTCCTTCTCGTGCACTATGTGTAACCGCAGTTTCCCTCCAAATTCTCTTTCTTGCTCTTTATCTCTCCGTCTCAGCAGACCGCAACCGACTATTATAATATAGATTTTGTGTTATTAGTCAAATTAATTGATATCCTGGGGCACCACTGCGACATAAAAGACCTATTTATCCCTATTTTTTACTCCCAATCTTTTCAGTTCTAGTTTATATAATGGATTCTGCTTAATTGGAACACATCAGAACCAGGGATTTTGCTCGTAATAAGCGGCCGGCCAAATAACCGAAACTAGCTGAAGATAGTTTTCTAGGACATGGTAAAGATTTTTTTAAAACTGTAACTGTAACAACTTTTTAGCTATCATACGTGATTAAATTCCAAACATATAAAGGTTAACAAGAAAACAATTATGAAAATTAATATATTTTTGATGATACCAATAATTTTACATTTAGCTTGAGTTGCAAGCTTCGAATCTTTATAAGGGGTTCTAAGAACTATAGAGTACAAACTACTAAATATGAAACAAAAGCTAAAGTTTGATGAGAGAAGCAATGTATAATGTTTTGGTTATGTTAGGTAACCTGACATAATAATACTATAATTAATTTATGTTTTGTTACCAATTAAATATATTTTATATATTCTTGTATTTTCCTATCTGTAAATTATGCTTAATTTTTCTATTTATTTTATGTAATTTAACATCGAGGATATTTAATTGCCAAAAGTAATGGTGAGGGGCGGGGTGTATTCTCTCCATGGAAATTGGAAGGTTTGGGACATTATCGTCAACCGGGAGGAAATTGAGGGAAACCACAAATGTGAGACAGAAAGTAGACATTTAAGTTTCATGTAAGTTGCCACCAGCAGAAGGAGGCTGAGTGAAAAGTAGTGAGATGTTTCTCTCGTGGAGATTTCGTCAGAAAAACAAACAACTGCTTTTGGGGAAAGTGTTTAGGATAACCGCAAACAAAAGGCAGATTATGACGTGAAACTCGGTCAAGGTAAACTCCTGCGGAGGATATGGATAACTTGAACAGAAAATATATGGCAGTAAAGAATCGCTTTAAAATATTACCGTGAACAACACTATCTGTGAACGAGGAAATGACTGCAAATTAAGGTCATCATACGAGAAGAAATGATGGTAGACGATCTGCCTACGTGTAGCCGATGGCCAATGGAAGAGCATGAAAGGTTCAACAGGATGTTTTAGACTATCGTAAATAGGTCAGAATAATGGCGAAAAGTGTGTAATGGGTATGGCTGTCAGATGAATGGAAGAAAACAAGTCGTTTTGATTAAATAAGTTGAGATGTGTCAAGTGTAGAATATCGTGCCGTATGTTAACTGTGAATGGCCGTTAATGGGGGTACTAAGCTTGAATTCGAGTGCAAGGGGCCTTGCTGTGTTTTGTTCCTTGCTGTCTACTGGTCTTATCTCCTTGGGTTCTTAATCCTAGTATGCGGTTAGCCAGACGAGGGTGGGTATTATTCCCACTTAAGAAAACTGGGATCCTGCCCAGGTAGAGAAGTCAGAGAGAGCAAATTAGTGCTGTTGTTAAGACAAAAGTGCTAGGCCCCACAATGCAGTGAGAAAAATAACTCACATTGAAAAGAGAATGCAAGTCCTTCGCTCCGATAGAAACATTTTCTAAAGTCTGAGAGTTTTATCCTAGAAGGAGTTGTAGCCTCAAGTGTGATACGAATGGTCTTTGCCTTACAACTCGGCGAACCATTTCGATGTCTAAATAGGGCAAATTTATTAAACACTAATATGGTTTATGCCTCAACAAAGGACACAATGATAGTTGTAATGCAGTTAGACACGTTTTTATTGTTTCAACATACGAGGGGTGGTCAATAAGTTTTACAATTCGGATATAAGGAAACGAGATATGAGGAAAAGTGTTTTATTATTTTTCAATATAACTACCCTCGACTTCAATATACTTGCGCCACTTGTCCCTGAGGCTTCGAATCCCCGACAACCAGAAATCTCCCGACTGCTGTTCAATCCACTCCTGGACGTCGAGCTGGACATCTTCATCGTCCCCAAACCGGCGTCCACGCAGCGCAGCCTTGAGCTGGCGGGATAGAAAGTAGTTGCTAGGGGCCAGATCTGGACTGTAGGGGGGATGGTTGAGCTCCTCGAATCATCACTCGCGCAAAGAAGCTTGTGCAACTCTAGCCTTGTGGACTTTGAGGACGTTAAGGGCGATCATGGGGCGTGCGGTTTCTAGGGATCCAACGGGCAGAGTTCTTGGTCATGGCCAAATTGTCGTGGATGATGTTGATAACACTTCCATGTGATATTCCAAGTTCTTGCTCGATTTCTTTGACCTTTATTCGTCAATTTTCGATGCTCATCCTCTCCACACGGGCCACATTGTGCTCGTTGGTCACGTCTGACGGGCGTCCTGGACGTGGGTCATCTTCAAGGGACTCACGACCATGGCGGAACTCCCTATTCCAGTGACCAATGGTTGCATAAGAAGGGGCGGTGTCGGTGTACACTGCAACCATGCTTTCATGGATCTCTTTTGCATTCTTGCCTCCCTTGGTCAAAAATATGATCACTGCACGGTGTTCAACCTTCACCATTGTTGAAAAATTTGTGAATGACGATCTGCGATCAGCTACTGCTTCTTAAATAGACGAGGCAAGGGCGTGCGGCTGCAGGTCCTGACTTGTCATGGCTTGTCCTAACACCTCCACAAACAGCCATCCCCCTTCCTCTGTTTTGCCCTACCAAATCGCCAAATTTATCGACCACCCTCGTATAATATAACTGTTTAAATTGTAATATTAATCAATGTAGACGCCCTCGACCATGAGCACGCAACTTTTTTATCACACACGTAATGCCGTGCACACGTTGCGGACGAAGTCCTTCCTCATGCTGGCCCACACGCGGTTGACGAGGGACTTCACCTCGTTAACAGTGCTGTGTTGGACCTTGCAGGCCTTGCCCTCGAGATGCACCCACACATTGTAGTTGAGGGGATCGAGGTCAGGTGACTGCGGCAGCCAAAAGCCTTACGACCAGTTCATGTTGGACCCCAACCATTCTCGCACTGTCTTGGCCGTGTGGGCCAGTGCACCGTCCTGCTGAAAGACGTACTCCGCCTTCTTATTGATCTTTCTCATCCAGAGCAGGACATTACTGACCAAGATGCCCCTGTAACCGGCTGTGATAAGCCTGTAACCGGTTGTGAACCACACTCACCGGCGGCATCTTCTTGCCATTATAAGCCACGACGCCAAGCATCATCGCGGAGGCCGGCTACATGGGCACGTAGAGAACATCAGAGATGTCTTGGCCGAGGTTTACCACGCAGTCATTATGCTTGTTAAATATCGGATCGACCGTGAAGGTCTTTTCATTAGAAAGTATGAGGATTCTATTACCATGATTCTTAAAGTCGTTGAGAAGGCGACGACAGCGCTCCCGAAATGGTTCTCGCATCCAATCGCTGAGCAGAGGCCTTTTCACGCATCTCAAGCTCTTAGCGCCCTCCTCCTTGACGAGCCTAGGCACCGTGGCCACCGAGTTGTTATTCTTTATCGCGAACGCAGTCATTTTGAGCTTCGAAGTCCTTTCTCATAGTCAAACGGTTGAAAACTTGAGGTCTGCCTAAGACAGATCGATCTTTGAGGGTCTTCCTCGTACTTGAGCCTCTCCGCGACTCTAGGATGGTCATCGGGCTAACATTGAGCCACTTGGCGCTGTCAGACTTATGACAAGCGCGCAGGAGAGCAGAGATCTCGATTATTTTCAATCCCATCTCAACACACCTGTATACGATGGAAAAAACGTTTTAATGGCACGTGCTGGAAAAGTAGAACTTAAATTTTGTTCGACGTAACTTTTTTATCACACATGTAAACCTATCAAAAGATTAAAAAAAAACCCTAGCAGAACTTTTGTTAAAAACGGTACTTATAAATCGTGACCTGAGCAAATTTACCGCTGATACTAAGTTAAGTAGGATTATAAGGTCTGACGCTGATACTGAGATATTACAAATTAGTTGACCATACTAACCCAATAGACAAAGAAATGTTAAATGGAATTTAGCATAATCAAGTGTAGTGTATTTAATATAGGTAGATTTAATCCACTGAATAATTATAAGCTGAATGGGAGAGTTTTAGGAAGGTTAGAATCAGAAAGAGACTTGGGTGACCTGGTAAGTTCAGACCTCTAGCCTAAAAAACAGTGGATAAGTGCTAGGAATAAAGCTCATAGGGTATTAGGGTTTATTTGGAAGAGTGTAAGTAATAGGGGCGATGATGTCATTCTGAAATTGTACCTGGCAATATAGTAAGGAGGTCTCATCTTGACTATGAAGTGCAATGGTCACCATATTATAGGATGGATATTGTTTACTCGAGTCTGCGCAAAGAAGGATGATTCATTTTGATCTGCTTAACTTATGCTAAAACGCTTAGGAGACTAAATTTGCATACGTTAGAAAGGAGAAGAGTTCACGGGGACTTGATTGAAATCTTCAATTGGGTAAAAGGTTATACTATGGGAGAGAGGTATAGTTCTTAATTTTAGTTAACAGGATAGGACATGTAACAATGGGTTTAAGCTGGACAAATTTAGTTAGGAAAGAAATTGATAGAAATTGGTTTACAACTCGAGTGGTAGATGAATGTAATAGGCTCAATAATCATGTGATAGAAGCGTCTTCCCTTCGGAGTTTCTAGAATAAACTGGATAGATTTAAGGATGAGGATGCTAGGTGGGACTTAACTGGGTGATAGAGACAGGAGCTGCTTCGTATAGGCTATTGATTACCCTCTTTCAGATTCCTTCTTTTCATATGTTCATATATTAAAAATGTGACAAGGCAACAAATAGAACAAATGTCCTCATTGCACAAAACTAAAAGCATAAACAGACCTTACAACTGCGCAAAACCACGGTGGTAAATATAGACTTCATCAGAGGTAAGGATATCCCTAAAGAGTCCCAATACAGCTCCAAATGTACTGATTTAAACGTGCAAGCACTTATGGTCTCCCTGGCGGCATGAGATGCAGAATGTTGTAATAAAGAACGCCTTGAGAGTCGTGGATCTATATTCACTCATTAAGATGCCTCATGCCAGAATAAATATCTGCAGTGGATAAAACACAGCTTGGAAAATGGCATGAAAAGAAGATAACACGACTCGGATGTCTAGTTTCTACACATGGTCTCCCATATTGAGTCCTAACGTCATACCCATAGATAGACAGTAATCTATCAAATATTGCTATCAAGGAGGCAGCAAATATAGACGTGGGATTTAGAAGATTGTGTTTGCTGAACACGAAAGATGTATCCCAGAAAAGACGATGTAATTTTAGATATGAAATTTGTAGAGCTCTACTTTCACCATATAGGTTATTTACAGCATCAGTATGGAAAACGCCACTAGACTCTGATATATATGTTACGGGTGGAATAAAAAATATCGAAGCTGTTTGTGATGCAGAGGAATTCACCTAGCTCTCACGATGCAATTTTGAATGGTAAAGTGAGGTGTATAGCTTCCATAAGGTAATCTTGTCTCTATCCCACACAAGGTGAAAAACAAAACCATCGAAATATCCATTGCCTTCAAACAAACGGCCTTAAGGCGATTCAAATGTGGAATTCATGATAATTTAGAGTAAAAAGTCATACCTAGAAAATTGAACCCCCCATAACTTTTGTCTTAGTTACCGGCAAGTGGAAATCGTCAAAAGAAGTGTTTTGGCCGCAGTGTCAACCGTCCACTGCAGCCGGCGGGCCACTAAAGAGATGCAAAGGGCCACATGGAAGAGCGCTAAGTAGTCTATTAAGAGTGTAGCCTCCGCAATGCCCCTGGAATTCCTGAAATTAAACTATTGATGGCTATGGCAGAGCAGGTGACACTCAAAGCGCTCCCTTGCGGCGCCCTTTCTTTCTGACGCCTCGTGCCGGAGTAAGTTTCTCGTAATTTAAAATTACGGGAGGATAAAAATTGAATAAAAGTAGATAAAAGACTTAATCTTCCAAATATACAACTATTGTATGATATTAAACGGCCAGGTAGTGTCATGGGCTTTCTCGATGTAAAAAGTAGTCAACATATGTATCTTTACAAAGGCCTACTGTGGAAGAAATGGGGCGATAACTGTCTAGATTCAAACAATCCCTGCCTGATGTAACAAAAGATAAGGTAAGTCCATTCCAAAAACGCTTAGAACTCTGATCAAAGCCTTTTATCCAGAGAGGATCATTAAATATCAAATTCTGTAGTTGGTTGAAAATGTGACAAAAGATATAATGGATTTCGTCAAGGCCGAGAGATGCCGACGCGCATCGAGAAGGGGCAGCGCGCATTTCTAAAATTCCAAATAAATTATATAATGAAAGTTGGATGTTGTGGAAAAATTAGGAAGCAAGACTCCTGATAAGTCTTAAGGGTTAAAAGTTACTTTGGTTACCTGGTAATGCGACTTACATTGTGAAAACTATCCCGCAAGGTGTTAGTCACCATTGCATGGTCAAACACGACTCCAGCATTTACACTCAGGGCCAGAGTATGCCTATGTACTCCGGATCTTAGTTGTAGTTGTTCTCTACCAGATCTCTGTAGATAGAGTCAAAGAATATATCAAAGATAAATATTAATGCAACGAGGTCTGAAGGGACCTCTGGCGGACGGCCTATTCCTTCTTTCTGTCAGTTCATGAGTACGGTGTAGGATTTCTGCGACACAGGGCATGGCTAATTTGAACGCTTGTACATTCAGCGCCTTTTCAGTTTCACCAGAGGACTGTAATATGTCTTTACAGGAACCATCTAAGTATGGTTTGCTCGGGACTGCCACGTATAATTAATCTTATAAAATCCACAGCTGAGTCAACACTAGACAAGGCATTTAACGAAGCATCGGTGTAAGACCCATGGTGGAAGATTCTAAAATCGGTTCTTCGTTCATTCTACTAGGGAAGAAGAAAAGGCTCTGGTCCTAGATTGACAGTTACCAAAACTATAGGGAAATGGTCGCTTCCGTGAAAATCTTCGAAAACTCACCACTTAAAATCAAAAAAGCAGTATGAAGGGCACAAGGCCAAATCAACACTACTAAAAGAGCTGGGTTGAATATGATAGGTAAAAGACATAAAGGAGCTGAAAATAAAAGGGTTTCACTAATTCATCCTTTACCATTACGGGTGACGTCGCTTCAGATAGGATGGTGCGCATTAAAATCTAATAATGGAAGGGTAATTATTCTAATAGTTCCACCAGATCAGACTTGTCCACTCTTAAGTCAGTTGCCCGAGAAGAGGATGAGGCAAATTTCTATGGCACTGCATCAGAATTCAATTTATTCTCTCCCCCGTGACGCCTCAACACGGAGGTCTACTAGAGCTCCATACTAATGTAACTCCCGACTTGTGTGTGACCTATATGTCATCTTGGAGAGCAAATGTAGGTCAGCACGCCCAATTTCCCACCAAATTTCTAGAAGCAGAACCCTTTGGACTAGCTTCCAACTTTACCGACGCTGAGTAAATCGGAAACAATAACGGCCTTTCCCTTGGGCACGGTAGACGAAGGATTATGGAGTTGCCCAAAGAACTAAACAGCAAGTGTAAATAAAAAAAGGGTCGTCACCACAAGTCATTCCACCAAAGGGGGGGAAGGAAGAGTTGAACAAGAAAGTGGAAGGGCGATGACCGTCAATCGTAGAGAAAAGATGAAGCAGATAGATATGGAATGTAGAAGTACATAGATGAATAATTTAAATAACAAGATAAATACATAGAAGACAAAATAAATAAAATCAAGTGAAGGAAGGAATGGATGGCTGCGGTGCCCAGCTGACGTTTGCAAAGTGACTTATTTTAAACAGACTTCAGTCTAGTATGAACCTTTCTACACTTGTACATAAGGGTCCGTTACGTATATCTACTTTAGTACAGTCAAGCGCGGTCAACAGTGAAATAAAGATCAGAAAAGAATTATCACTAATCTTATAATCAGGCTTATCGTTAATGAGTTATAAATTCCACTTTTTCACACTCACCACACTACTAGAGGAGGCAGAAGACCTCCTAACCATGCAGTGTCAATAATTTAAAGGGGTTTTAACAGCATGTGATACAGAACAAATATGTTTGTTGACAACATACACTCGCTTCCTCGGAGAAGGGGGACGATTAATATTCAAATGCAGAAAAGACTGGATAGTGATGATGTAAACGGTGTGTGTGTGGGAGGGGGGGGGGGATTTTACTAGAAAAGGTGCTAAATGGGAGATAGATGAAAAAGAGAAAGAATGATCCCTGCAGTACCAAAATCTGTCATCCCTACTGGGACTAGATGGGTATGTTACGAACTTCCAGGAACAACTAGGTACAAGGCGCACAGACACTCAAAATGATGACTTGAACCCATACCCGGGGTAAAGAGAGAAGGGGAATTCCTCACATCAAGGAGCAGGAGTAACTAAATGGATCCCTCGGGCGAGGTTCTGGCATCCTCTCCCGTGCCTCCAGCACCCCCACAAGGGCCTGTCCTGGCCAGGATTGGAACCATGGGGATTGGGGCTCCTGAGGTTGTCTGTCGCAATCCAGTTTTTTTTTTATTCCTCTTCATCCGCTCTTTTGTAACTTTTGTACTCCGTGTAGGACTATGTATGTGCCCTTCTAAGAAGGACATGGACTCTACACAAACATCTGCTCATTAAACCAAAGTGTACTCTGTAAACGGGTTCTTTTAGGACGAAATTTTGCTCTCAAACATGCACTCTTTGGAGGAATTTATACTCTGAATTAGAGCTCTTTGAAAGAAACTGTACTATCTGAATGGGTGTTCTTTAAAGGAATTTGTACTCTGAATATGTGCTTTTTAAAGGGAATCGTACCGTGAACATGTTCTTTTAGAACGAAAGTTTACTCTCTTAAATTTCCATGATTCGACCTCAATTGCATCATCTGAACATGTTTTCTTTGAACAAAATTGTACTCTCTGAACAGATACTATTTGAACGGTTTGCTCTAGTCAAACTTGTACTCTGAACGAACTTGTAAACATCGAACAAATTTGTATTTATTGTACTCTTTTGGGGATACTTTGTTCTCTCTAATCTCTGCAGGAACTACTTGTTCTGGGAGGTTTTAAATGTGCTAGGACGCTTAGTTTATTTTACTTGTCATTTTAGGTCTGCCCAACTCCCCTATTCTTTCCCTATTGAGTTCCCTATTGGATTACATTTCTTTGCTTTGCTTTCTTTAGTCCAGCAAGAAGTATTTAATTCATTATCTTAACAGAGAGGAATCACAATCCCAGTTCAAGGGGTAAATGTACTCGGTAGGTAGGACAAAGGCGATAAAAAAACAAAACATATGAGTTAGGATAAAGGGAATAAAATGGACCTGACTAGCATAAATGAACGAGGGAATGTACTCTAGCACGCTCTAGTGTACTTTAGAATGTAGCCAAGATCCTTCAATGGATTCTAGAATGCTGGGGCTAATCTTGTGTGAACCATGTTTACAAATGCTGTGATAGATGCTCTGTACTGGGTTAATGTGGATATCGGGATGTGCCAGACTCAATGATCCTAAAGGTTTTGCGTGATCGAATTTTCTTGTGCTAGTTTGAGTTATCTAGTTTATATAGTTTGCTTTATATAGTTTGGTTATTCAAGTCTCCATTAGTTCGATTGGTTAATCTAGTTTACCTGATCATTTTTCGATGGCTGATTTAATTTACTCGGTTGAGGGTAGAACCTGTTTGCTTGATCCAGACTCCCTGATCAATCTCCCGTCTTTTGGCAACAGGTTGCGCACATACACGTCTTCATGGATAACGTCACTTACGTCAGAGATGAAGATCAAGTGATCACAAAACGAACTCAGCGAGGTAAGGATCTTCATTTTTAGTCGCATGCACACGACTCATATAAGTTACTATGTCCGTAGGTCGGTCGGTCTGATGGTAACCATTTTAATTTTCAATGAGTTTTTGAAAGTTGTAATAATTCAAAGGTTTTTTTAGGCATTAAGTTGACCACAGTTTTTTAATGTAGATAAATAAAACGATATGAGTATGCGTACTAAAATTAAACTTTAAACCTATTAAATGAGATTAGCTGATTGGACTAACTCCCTTTTAATGCAAACAACATCATGATCAGCATAATAAGGCCAATTTAAATGAACTCGATGAGTGAAATTAGATTTAACATACATATGATCAAGAAGGCCTCCTTCCCTACGTGTAGCTGATTAGAACCCATGATTGAAACCCATGAGAAAGGATCGATCGTACAATAGGATGAGGTCTTCCAAATAATTGATATTATAATCACCAACGATAATTATCGAAATAATTGATAGCACGCGACTTAGGTCTGTTGAGTTCGTTTTCATCAGGCTGAAAAATCCCTTTGTACTCTTTTGATTTCATTGGCTAAGGTCTAAAAATCCCTTTGTACTCTTTTGGTTTCATTGGCCAAGGTCTAAAAATCCCTTTGTACTCTTTGGGTTTCATTGGCCAATGTATAAAAAATCCCTTTGTACTCTTTGGATTTTATTGGCCAAGGTCTAAAAATCCCTTTGTACTCTTTTGATTTCATTGGCCAAGGTCTAAAAAATCCCTTTGTACTCTTTTGATTTCATTGGCCAAGGTCTTAAAAATCCCTTTGTACTCTTTTGATTTCATTGGCCAAGTTCTAAAAAATCCCTTTGTACTCTTTTGATTTCATTGGCCAAGGTCTTAAAAATCCCTTTGTACTCTTTTGATTTCATTGGCCAAGGTCTTAAAAATCCCTTTGTACTCTTTTGATTTCATTGGCCAAGTTCTAAAAAATCCCTTTGTACTCTTTTGATTTCATTGGCCAAGGTCTAAAAAATCCTTTTGTACTATTTTAATTTCATTGGCTAAGGTCTAAAAAATTGGCTCCGCCCATCCAGTGTCCCTGACCGTCACGAATCGTGGTCACGGGATATTTCCTTCATTGGCGAAACTGTTTAAATTCACCGAAAGTTCTTTAATATTCACTCTTTATATTCTTTAATATTCACTCTTTATATATTTTTAATATTCACTCTTTATATTCTTTAATATTCATTATTTATATTCTTTAATATTCACTCTATATTCTTTAATATTCATTTTTTATATTTTTTTAATATTCACTCTTTATATTATTTAATATTCTCTTTATATTTTTTAATATTCGCTCTATATTCTTTAATATTTACTCTTTATATTCTTTAATATTCCCTCTTTTTAAGATTATTTCTGCTTTATTTTTGTTCCTCTCTCCTCTCTTTAGTTTTTCTTTAAATAATTTAGCAATGAAATGTTTAACTAAACTTTAGAGGTTACTAGACTACTCGTGACACATTCTTCTCATTTAGTATTCTGAAGGAGGTTACGAATAATCTGTACTAATATCAAATATTTCACCGAATTGAAGATTTATTTGGGGATAATTTAATTCATTTGTTCATTCTTTTCATCATCATCACTAACTTTATAATTTAAGAAGGGGATTTTTTGAGTATTTGAATAATAATTCTATCTTAGTTTGGTTATGAATTATGTTTTTTTTATCAAATTTATTTCTAATAATTCTTTTATAATATCAAAAAACAAAATGGTGAAGTTCAGAAATAAATATAAGTATCGAAATTTTGTGATTTTTTTAAAACCCAAAGAATTAAAAATGGTGAAGTTCAGAAAATTTAGTTTTATATATCTTCTATAACTCTATATTTTAGCATCGTGATATTTTGAAAGGGGTAATTTAGTTTAGAGTTCCCTTTTAAAATTATTATAATTGGCGAAGTTCAGAAAATTTAGAAAAATTTAACGATGGCTGCTTTTTAAAAAAAAATAATCTTGGGAGCGAAGTGCAAGCTCCCCCCTACAGGTGGCGTGGCGAGGCCATCGCCTGGTCCTTCTATTAAAAATTCAAGAAAATACATGATCAAGAGTGAAAAGAAAGTTCATTGAATTTTTTTTTTAAATAGTGAAGTCAAATTTTTCGCTTAAAAGAATATGCTTTTATCTTCTGTGATTTCATCTAAAATTGAGATAATCTAAATCATTTGTTTTTAAATGTTTTTTTATGAATTTTTAAAGAAGTTAATGAATTAAGAAAAAAGAACAAATAAATAATAGGATATGAAAAAGATTTGCGTCTATCAATTTATTCTGAGGTTCAAGACTTCAACTTCAACCTGTTTCCCGCAAAATGTGGTTAGCGCGCTTCAACTACTAATAAAAACTACCACTTTATGACCTATTAATCACAAGAGCAGCCATCATTTGTTCCCCACAACAATTTTGCCCTCTTATAGCGATGGGATGCTATTTGCATCTCGTCCAGTCAGGGTGATTCTTGAAATTTCAGAAATTCACCTTAAAAAGGGGATAAGCTGTGTCCGAATTTAACGTGGTCTTATTCTTGCTTTTTGTTCAGTTTAGGAGTAACTTATTTATATTAAATTTGCATTTTCGATCGTTTTAATGCACTTAATTGTAGAAATCTCCAAAATATCAATAAATAAAAAATATATATATTTCTAAAAATAACATTGAAAAGAAACGAATCTTGGATCTTTTTCGGAAAGGCCCGGCAACGCATTAGGCGTTCGAGGCTATTGCGAGGTTAAGGTTAGATTAGGTTAGGTTGGGTTGGCTTGGGTCGTGTTTGGTCGGGTCGTGTCAGATCGGGTTGGGTTGGGTTAGTTTAGGTTAGGACAGCGACTCTGAAAAGGTGGACATATTTTAAAACTTCCATTAGCATGTTCTCGTTGCCAGTGGCGCTGTACTAATCGTGAATGCAATTTCAGTGTTGGATTGCGAAAAGACGCTTGGTTAAAAGAATGAAAATTTTCTTTTGAGACAATCGTTTATTTCATTCACACATGGTGCAAAGGGATGACAACCACTATTTTTTTGTGTTAACTAGCTTAAAATGTCAACAAAAGGCATAACTGATTAGAAAAACTTTCTGCGAGAGGTTTGCGCCAGTTCCTTGCTCTAAAGCCTAACCTAACTTTACCTACAGCTTCTACTCACATTGCGAGCCTTGAACACCATAGCCTCACCTTAACCTCGAGATAGCCTCGAACGCCTAATTCGATGCCGGGCCTGTTCCGAAAAAGACTTCAAAATCTTAACATAGAAAAGTAAACAAACTTAAATAAAGCTCAAACAAATAAAGTTGTATGTAGATACGAGTATGTAAGAGTTAAACTTCACATTCCAAACAAACGAGACACAATGTATGAGTGTAAAAGAAGCTCAACGCCCATTCTGTTTAAATAGAATTATAGATTACGATTTGGTGATATCATGATTATAACTAGCGCCATTAGTAACTATTTTCCACCCAAGTTGTCTCTTCACACAACGTCACCACTAAAAACTATCCACTCCGCCCCACCCCTTTCCATCTTTCTATGTTCTATTCAGCTACCCATTATTTTCCCCTACCCAGAATGGCCCGTCATAGCAATGAGAAGGAGGGTTTATCCCTGGGCAGAAGGCCCCTAGCATGCCCCTCACAAACACCCGACACGCCCATTTTTCAGTACCATTCACTCCCTCCTCAAACAACCCTTTCTCTCTCACACAGTCAGTCACATATTTAACCCATCTTTTGCGCGATCTTCCAACCCTCCTCTTACCCTGAGTCTCGCATTTTAGCATCATTTTACAGGCCTTCTTCGTACATCAGAGCATTTTCACTTACAACCTCGTTCATATCCTTCATCACACCTTAAATATATATTAACTGTTTGTTCATCATTTTATCTACCCCTTATCATATCCACTGTCTTCCCCTCAAAAACTTGGGGTCGCAATCTGCTTCTTTTGTACCACTGTCATTCATTATGCAATTAAAACATCGCACTTGTTTAAAGGCCACACCACGGACTAAAGTTAATATGGTCAGCAGGCGCCTCCTTGCAACTCCTCGCATACCTATTGATTTATTCATAATTTAGCCTCTCTATTTTCCTTAAATGTACCTATTTGACTCATGTTTCAATTATACCTACCTCAGCACTTCGATTAGATTGGTAATTAGTATCGCGCTCCTCTTCATCCTTACCCAGATCATCCCCTTGAGGTGGAGATGATTCTGGAGGGGCCCCCGCCACAGATGAAAGGGTCTCTTCAATGTGGGCGAACTTGGGCTCATTGCCAGACACCAGACATGAGTCCGCCCCTGTGCAAGCTCATCTTCAGGAGGCACGGGCCACCGAAAACTCACAAGGAGAAGAGTTACCTCCTCTCTCGACTGCTTTCCCTTTTAAGGCCAAGTACTTCTCCATTTCGGAAAAGGATCTTGCTGAGGCTGGTTTGTCCGACCTTGGAGCCCATTCCCAGGGTGGATATTAACGCGTTTACTCTCCGCCCTCCTTTCCAACGAAGAAAAGCAAAAGTAAAGGAAGAAGAAATCTATGAACAAGGGTTCTTCTTCATCCTCAGATGCTCAGGCAATGGATGGATCCGCTGCCGTTTCTGCAAGCAACTACGCCAAGACCGGCGCGTCTAGCCACGAATGGTCTCGGACGGGAAAGCCCAGACAAAAACCAAAGTCACAATTGCACTCAGCGAACGTTCAATTACGTTGGGGCCTCAAATTCAGAGACTACCTGGCGATTTTGAGTCCTTTGGATTCAGCCTCTTTTTAGTTATTTGCTCCACTGATGACATCAAGTTGGTCATAAGCCACATGGTCCACCAGAGAGCATTTATAAATAGATTGACTCGTAGAGAGCAGAGGTGACCCGTTTTGGGGAAGGGGGCCTTCTGGCGAATGCAGTAGATCCTTCCAAGGCGGCCATGACTATTGACCCTCAGACACTCAAAGGCTCGCCGGTGAGTGTGACGCTGTACTCTACCATAAATTTCTAAAAGGGTTGGTTTATGCGAGAGAACTCGTGCACTACTCCTTAAAAGACATAACGGAAGAGCTGTCTGACAAAAGAACAGTCAAGGTCAAACGTGTGACGTGAAAACAGGGGGGATCTTCAAGACCCAACCCTACACTCTTCGTCACGTTTGGTCGTGACAGGTTTCCTGAGTCAGTGCGTGTCAGTTTGTATCGCTACCGCGTGAAGATATTTGTGCCACTACTGCGGAGGTTTTACTACTGCCACCACTTCGGCCATACAAATCGCTCAAATAGACTTGCAAAGGTAGATTTACTCCAAATCTGAGTAAATTGCCCCATGGCATACACGATAAGTCATCGTGTATGGCCAAGTATGTTCATAGAGGAGAGCCATTCCCTCTTTTCTTGAAGCAATGTAGAGTGTATCTCCAGGAGAAGGAAATACTGGCCGTTCAGGCTGTGGATTGTCTTTCTTATCGCCAGACTAAGGACTTGGTACTGGCATGCACATCACTACCCGAGATGTATTACTCCTCAATTTAAAAAAGGCTTCGTCTGCTCCTGTACATTCCATGCCTACAAGCACGGTTGCTTCTGCGCTCATTCAGGACCCTTGTGGCCCTTCTACTCTGTCGTAGAATGACTCCCGACGATATACCATATATCACTATTCGTTGAGGGAACTTCCTTAATTATCTCTAGAGTGCGTTTTTACTGTCTGGCGGCCGATATTATGTATCTTCAAAATGCTTAAGAAGTGGAACTGAGCTCAAGGATAATAATATTGCTATCATTAATAAAATAGAGTTTTATTAATAATAACTATCAGCAAACACAAAAACGGAAAATATTGACAAACAGAATGGAAAGGGTCGTGGAGACTCGGGCTAATCCAAGGATTTAAGGGATCAAAAAAGGTAAAACAAATATGGAGTTAAAGAGATGGGATGGTTCGATAAACCATTTAAAGCACAGGATAGAATTGACAAATAAGGGATCAATACTCAAAAGGTGACGCTTGGCTTACGTAACTTCATTAGGGTGCAGTGGAAGGTACTTGAAGGAATATTCGGTCCGCTGGCGAGTTCCAGCCGAAGGGGGGGGGATAAAAGGATCCTGACGTGGCGTCTTGGAAAGGAGAACCGTTACTCGACGAACAGCTTGACGAACAATGGCTGTTCTAGGTTGTTCTCTTCTGAACAAAGGGGGGGATGAGAACCGTCTCTTGTCTACGGGCTCAAGAACAATGGCTGTTCTAATGTTGTTCTCCTTTGAACAACAGGGGGGGTGAGAACCGTTTATTGGCGAAGGGCTCAAGACGAACAATGGCTGTTCTAATGTTGTTCTCCTTGAACAACAGGGGGGATGAGAACCGTTTCTTGGCGAAGGGCTCAAAACGAACAATGGCTGTTCTGATGCTGTTCTCCTTGAACAACAGGGGGGGGGGATGAGAACCGTTTCTTGGCGAAGGGCTCAAAACGAACAATGGCTGTTCTAATGCTGTTCTCCTTGAACAACAGGGGGGGGGATGAGAACCGTTTCTTGGCGAAGGGCTCAAAACGAACAATGGCTGTTCAAATGCTGTTCTCCTTGAACAACAGGGGGGGATGCCTTGGGGACTTGGCGTCACTAAAGGCTCGAACCTTTGGCACTCAAGGAATATTGTCCTCCTTCTGGACAAGTGATGGTGAATCTCGAGGTCGAGGTCCCTTGGCGCACAAAGGGAGAGAGGGTCGTGGTGATGTTTCGCGACGAAAATCTGGATCTCCAATCTGATCTTAGTGGTAAAGTTTCCATATAAATAGCCAGGACATCTCCTTGGCGTGGGGGATAATGGGGTGGAAGCTTCGTGGGAACGCACAGCCGAGCCGGGGAACAATGCCTTATCTGCCCATAAGCCTAACTCGATCTGGCGAGGTCGGCGTATGGGGGCGAACGGGGGGGACGATAACCTCCTTGTTTAAACATTGGCGTCCGGTAGCTGTTGATAAGACTCCAAGCCTCGAATCGAAGATGCACGTGGGCAGCCTCATGGTTTTAACTAAAATGTGATAGAAGTTGAAATTAACTCGTTCTATCACACCCCTCCATTCCAGGGGAAGTTGTCACTTCGAAAAAAAAAGAGAGAAGGGACAACGATAGAGCTCCGTTGTAGGGAACTCGTTTTCTCGTACCAACCGTGCCTTCCTGCACCTAACTAGTATTACCTCAATACATATGATTATTTTGATCTTTAGATTACAGGGGAAAATAACCTTTAATACAACTTAATCAGAGAAAAAAAAAGGGCATGTAACAATGAAAGGATATAAACTTAGTACATACGGGACAAAATAATTTATACGTAAATTAATAAGAACAAATATATATACATCAAGAAAATTAGACATTGAGCGTTACAAAATTCAGACATATACATTAATTAATTATATTACAAAAGAATCTTAAATTAAGTCGTATAAGACGGTATATACCTACATGGAGATACTAATCCTATGAATACAATTATTCTACGCTATTCGGTAACGCATTCCTACTGAGTGCGTCAGCGACCTGGTTATCGGAACCTTTGATATAATTTATTTTAAATTGATACTCTTGCAAGAGTAAACTCCAGCGCATGATGCGGCCGTTTGAGTGTCGCACATTCCTAATATAGGCTAACGGACGGTGGTCGGTTCCTATTTGAAATTCTTTACCTATCAAGTACATCTTGAATTTGTCTATGACCCAGATAATTGATAGAGCTATCTTTTCTCTAGTGGCATATCTCTTTCCGCGTGGTAATAATTGACGACTAGCATATGCAACTGGATGACTCGTTCTGTCATCCACGTATTGAAGGAGTACACCTCCAATGCCCTCGTTGATCACGTCGGTCTTAACCCCAAAGGATTTTTCCGGGTTGGGCAACTTAAAAATGGGGGCAGAAATGAACTTACTTTTGAGCTGATTAAAATGGGAAACAGCGGCATCATTCCAACGTAAACGATCGGAGAAATTCTTTTCCTGAAGGGGGCATAGGGGGGCCGAAATTGCAGCGAAATTCGGAACAAATCGCTGATAGGGAGAAGCTGATCCTAGGATCGATCTTAATGGCTTCTTTGTAATCGGGAGGGGCATGTGGGCGATTGCCTTAATCTTGTTCTCGTGGGGACCTGACTTGCTTTGTCCTATTTTGAAACCCAAATATTTGATGGTTTCGTGGGCAAACTGGCATTTGCTGGGGCCAATGGTGAGGCCATTTTCACGCAGTTGCTCGAAAAGAGCTAATAGGGTGGATAAATGGTGATTCCATTTAATTAGTTCTTGGAGCTGAATCTTCTGACGTGGTGTCAGCTGCGCGTCACTATCCAGGTCAGAGGGTTCCAAAGACTCGCTTGGTAGGGAAGGAGGAGGGTAATCGGCATCAGGTTGGATGCACACTGTCTGGATTACATTAAGGGACTCCGCGGGGCAATCCTCTTCAAGCGCCGATGCTTCGTCCAGTTCTACGAAGGTATCTCCATGGGCGCGTTGGGGGTTCTTTTTTTCTTGGGGTCCAGGGACAGTCTCCGTGTCCTTGTCTGTGGCCTTATCACCTAAGGGTTTTAGTGATTCACACTCCTCTTTTGCCGTCCTAAAGTCCTGGTTAGGGGTCTCCGAGAAATCGGACGGTATCGGGGTTCTGATGGGGACGGGCTCCTGGGCTTCTTTCTTATCTCGGCCTTGAGGAAGGGCGGCCTGAAACACAGGGTCGAAACTTACTTGGGGGCTCTGTCCTATAAGTACGGAACAGAATTTTATGGGTGCTACAATGACTTCAGCCCAGCCATTATAATATTGACACTGCAGGTAACATCTAGCGACGGGGAATCTGTTCGCCCGCCCAAGTTGGTCATGTACCACCGCAAATTTTTCGTGGTTAGAGACCACTGGGAGGAGTTCGTCGGACACGATGAAGCACGTACATCCTGTGTCCCTGACGAGAGTCGATACTCGACAGCTGTCCACGCTGCCCTCCTCAAATTTCAAAGTTCCTGGTGAACTTTTACCAAAAACAAAATTTACCTGGTGGCCTGACGGAGGGGGAGAAGTTTCTGCTTGGGTCTGCACCACCGGGGGAGCCGGGGTCGCATTAATCTGGTGAACTTGGTGGGCTGGTCCGCTTTTAAGCCTAGAATTTTGGGGGCAATTCCAGCTCATGTGGTTTTCTACACCACAGGTGAAGCATATGGTTGGTCGCTTCGGGAAGAGAGATGGAGGAGAAGTCTTAACGGGAGGTTTGGAGTCCCGTTGTTGGTTTTGGGGAAAGAAGTTTTGAGGTTTTACGGGGCTCGGAAACTTTGTCAGCTTTCCTGGGAAGGAGCGCGAGTCCGTCCTTCTTTCTTCTCGTTGGATTTCTTTTTCTCGTTCTTCTCGTTGTATTTTTCCTTCTCGTTCTTCTCGTTGGATTACTCTTTCCCGTTCCTCTCTTTCTCTTTCTTTTTCTACCTTTTTTCTTTGAACTTCTGCTTTAATCCGAGCTAATTCAATCTGAAGCTCAGCTTGTCTTATCCGTTCCTCTCTTTCTCTTTCTTCTCGTTGTATTTCTCTTTCACGTTCCTCTCGTCGGATTACTCTTTCCCTTTCTCTTTCTTCCTCTTTTCTTTGCTCCTCTTGAATGTACTCAATTAGTTCTTTTCCGGAGAGTCCCAAGGATTCTCCTTGCGCTTTAAAGATTTCAAACTGAGTCATCTTTGCACTTGGGGGCGCACTAGTCAACCAACTAAAATTCCTCGCAACAAGAATTATGCCTCTATAGAATTAGCCTACCTAAATATGGGCACTGACCTATTCGTACTTGGTTTCTCAATCTAAATAACCACTGACTAAAATCACAAAAAAAACAAACAAATTATTATAACCGTTCCTTGAGCTACTCCAGCTTCTTAAGTTTAAAAAAAAAAGGGGATAGCAATCGTTAAAACAAAAGGGAACTACTATATTCTATTATTATAACGAATAACACTATGCTTTACTCGACTGAGACCAGTGTTTGCAAAGATATAGCGTTAAACCTTACACACCTGATACCAAATTAAATAGGATATACATATATATGTCGTAGAATGACTCCCGACGATATACCATATATCACTATTCGTTGAGGGAACTTCCTTAATTATCTCTAGAGTGCGTTTTTACTGTCTGGCGGCCGATATTATGTATCTTCAAAATGCTTAAGAAGTGGAACTGAGCTCAAGGATAATAATATTGCTATCATTAATAAAATAGAGTTTTATTAATAATAACTATCAGCAAACACAAAAACGGAAAATATTGACAAACAGAATGGAAAGGGTCGTGGAGACTCGGGCTAATCCAAGGATTTAAGGGATCAAAAAAGGTAAAACAAATATGGAGTTAAAGAGATGGGATGGTTCGATAAACCATTTAAAGCACAGGATAGAATTGACAAATAAGGGATCAATACTCAAAAGGTGACGCTTGGCTTACGTAACTTCATTAGGGTGCAGTGGAAGGTACTTGAAGGAATATTCGGTCCGCTGGCGAGTTCCAGCCGAAGGGGGGGGATAAAAGGATCCTGACGTGGCGTCTTGGAAAGGAGAACCGTTACTCGACGAACGGCTTGACGAACAATGGCTGTTCTAGGTTGTTCTCTTCTGAACAAAGGGGGGGATGAGAACCGTCTCTTGTCTACGGGCTCAAGAACAATGGCTGTTCTAATGTTGTTCTCCTTTGAACAACAGGGGGGATGAGAACCGTTTCTTGGCGAAGGGCTCAAAACGAACAATAGCTGTTCTAATGCTGTTCTCCTTGAACAACAGGGGGGGGGGGATGAGAACCGTTTCTTGGCGAAGGGCTCAAAACGAACAATGGCTGTTCTAATGCTGTTCTCCTTGAACAACAGGGGGGGGGGATGAGAACCGTTTCTTGGCGAAGGGCTCAAAACGAACAATGGCTGTTCTAATGCTGTTCTCCTTGAACAACAGGGGGGGATGCCTTGGGGACTTGGCGTCACTAAAGGCTCGAACCTTTGGCACTCAAGGAATATTGTCCTCCTTCTGGACAAGTGATGGTGAATCTCGAGGTCGAGGTCCCTTGGCGCACAAAGGGAGAGAGGGTCGTGGTGATGTTTCGCGACGAAAATCTGGATCTCCAATCTGATCTTAGTGGTAAAGTTTCCATATAAATAGCCAGGACATCTCCTTGGCGTGGGGGAGAATGGGGTGGAAGCTTCGAGGGAACGCACAGCCGAGCCGGGGAACAATGCCTTATCTGCCCATAAGCCTAACTCGATCTGGCGAGGTCGGCGTATGGGGGCGAACGGGGGGGACGATAACCTCCTTGTTTAAACATTGGCGTCCGGTAGCTGTTGATAAGACTCCAAGCCTCGAATCGAAGATGCACGTGGGCAGCCTCATGGTTTTAACTAAAATGTGATAGAAGTTGAAATTAACTCGTTCTATCACATACTCCCTTCCCACCGGGGTGCTTCCTTGGTAGAGCTGGCTGATGAGAGGGTTCACACCCACCCTCGGGAAAAGTAAGGTGAAACGGTGCACACCTCCACCGAGTCGTTAGACTAGCATGAGGTAAGCCACCCTAAGGTGGTCGTAAGGCTGTCTTTCGAGATTCCTGAAGCTGCCCCCCCCCCAAATGTGGGCAACAGAAAGGAACTTTGGCTCCTATGCCCCAGCCAAGGCTAGATTGGATGATTAGGAGACGTGTGACACTCCAAAAAGAGACCTCAGCTTTCGAAACCGTCTCACCCACCAAATGTTTCTAGGTGGATACAAGAAAAGACTCACATGCCCAACCTCCCCCGATAAGTTATCGAAGGCGACAGCTCCTTTGGCGCCTTGTTCAGCCAACAGCGCCCTGAGTCCTGCTTCAGGAAAGCGTACTGCCATTCACGTGGGGTCTTCGTTTCGAAGAGGGCCCCCGTATTTCATCCGAGCTAGGCCTGGAGGACACATTTCTTCAATGGAATTGCCGTGGACATCTGGCCAAGTAGAAGGAGCTGAAGGGACTCTTCTCCTCTCATTTGTCGTTAGTTATTTTTCTGCTGGACGCGTGCCCCCTGCACACCCTCCTGGTATATAAGGGTTTTGCACCCTCACCGCCACGGGATGGGGGCCGGGCAGGAGTTGGCGCCATTTACACCCACTATCATGTCTTCATTCATCTATTAGCTATAAATACCAACCTTCAGGAAGTAGAAGTGTAGATCTACCTGGATAGTCGACATACTGATATTTATGCGCACATTCAATCGTCCACTGAATTCGACGCTGATATTTCACTGCGTCATGGTACAGTTGCTGTGGCCTTTTCTCTTGCTCATGGATTCGAACGCTAGACAACCCCTCTGGGGGGAAATAGACGATTAGTCCTATGGGTCAGGTCCTTGCAAACCTGATCAACGAGCATGGGATAGGTGCTTAAATATGGATGAGTTTATGCATTATTGTACAGAAATAGCTTCATTTTCCTTTCTCGATCTGTACCTTTGCTCCCCTGATGCATAGCCTGATTTTGGTTGGAAATTGGTCGATGACCTTCATGTTAGTGACTATTTTCCCATTCAACTATCATTTTATTTTCTGCTACCGCCTGAGTGAGCGCGGTTGTCTACATTTCTCAAAATGACAGATTTCTTTGTTCCTAGTCTATTCCTATAAATTCTCGACGGTTTTCACGCGGCCCGCTTCCTTGATTGTCGGCCGAGGTTGATGCGGTCCTCAGACAAAAGTGATATGCTTACGATTTCAACGTCGGTGAAGTTTGCCGAGCTAAAACTAGGTTCCCTTATGTTTTTAAACACGCCTGTCACACTTCCTGTTGGGTATACGTGCTTTCACTTAACGGGAAAGATCCCCTCTTGCTGAGATGTGTAAGTGAGTCAAAAGGATTCAGGGCGAGTTCTTGCAGGGCCCTCCTCTCATTATTTAGGAGAACGGGACAACAACCTCGGACCCCGCGTCCGTGGCAGTCTTTCACGACCGCTTATTCCACACTATCTTGCCGAGATACTGTTCAACTATCGTTCAATGCAATCCCAGATGTCGCTGGAGGCCGCCGACTGGACTTTAGCTCCAGTGACGGAGAAACACTTTAACGGCAAGTTTATGTTGAGTGAGTATCATTCCACTCTAGTTTCGTGTACGGACACCACTCATGTTCCTGACGATGACACGTATGCTATGCTTACACATGTGTAAGCGAAATATGGAATTGCTCCAGATTTATTCAACGAAATATGGACAGAACGTAATCTTCCATACGCCTGGCAGATAGCTACTGTGCTCACTTTTCGCAAATCGGGGAGAAATCACTCTACTCGGGCGTTTCCGCCCAATTTTCTAACCTTATGCGTGTGCAAGTTTGGGGAAAAATTGGTAAATTTTAGATGAACTTTTTTCTGAAAGACCGAGGCCACCTCTTTTCAGCACAGTGCAGTTTCCGCAGGTTCCACTCCACTTTAGTCGTTCTGCTACCCCTTGAAAACGCTCACTGCGATGCCTTCTTTTATATATAGCACTACGCTACGTAATTTTCCATCGGGAGAAGGTCTATGTTACCGCATTTTTACGAGATGGGGGCGAGAGAACACCCAATCTATATTTATGAATTTCTGAGAGATCTTCAATTTCACGTACAGGTGGGGGATTCTTTTTTGACCTAATAGAGCAGGAAGAGGGAGTCACGCAGGTATTTAAGTATCCTCCTTGCCACACTCTTTGCTCTGAGCATCAATGGTATCACATCCGTGCTGCCGGAAGATTTTCTCAGTAGGCTCTACGTGGACGACCTTTCGATCTCTTTTAGTGCGGCCAAGATGTCAACTCTGAAGCATTGAGTACAACAGGCAAAGAGCCACATCTCTCGCTATGCCAAAACGAACAAGCACTTCTGCCGCTCTCCACAGCTCCACTCCAACCCGAATTTATTCCTAGATGTGGTTCGCCTGAAAGTAGTGGATTCGCTCCATTTCCTTGTTCTTGTTTTCGACCGTTGCCTCAGCTGGGATGGCTCCTTATTCGCAGCTTTAGGATCTCTTGTATCCGCACCACAGATCTTCTCAGTTCCGTGAAGTTAAGCATTTAAGGTAATGATAAGTCTACTTCTTTTCATTTCTAACGATCCCTTGTTCGTTTGAAGCTTGACTACACATGCGAATTTTACCCATCTGCAGCTGATCATGTGTTGCGGAAGTTGGACTAGATCCACCACACTGGTCTTTGTCTGGTCACCGGTGTCTATCGCACCTCCCCCATTGAGAGACTAATTGCTGATGCCGGAGAGAGGCTACTTGTTCTACGCTGTACACAACACATTATACTCTGGTACGCGTGGGCTCGGTGTCTCCCTCAGTCGGTAACGGCTCTCGATGCATCCGCAACTGATCTCGACGCTGTCTATGCCACCGAGAGACGCCAGACATACCCTAAGCCCTTTAGCTTTAGGGCTAGAAACTCCTTTGAGAGCTAGTAGCGCCTCCAGGTATGGTCAGGATGCTACCCTGGCGGGCACCACCTTTGACTCTTTGTGGCCATGCCTCTGCTTCCTAAACTTCCACAGCGCCGGGAGTATCACGTCCGGCCCTTTTGGAGCACACGCCGTCTCACTCTGCAACAGTGCCAGTGGACACTTATTGTTATATGCCCCAGCGAGGGGTCGGCTTCGACTCGATATGCCCTCTGTTTGACGACGTACACTCTTCACCAGGGCAATTCAACTGATATACCACATGATTGTCATTTAAATATACCCCAAGAAGATTAAAAAACCCTCCTTGATCGTTAAATATTGAAACAAATGGATAAATTTAAATTAACATAAAAAAAATGTTATAGACTTATGTTAGAACTTATAATGAGCACTAAAAATTTCTAATTCGCTGCAGTAATACTCTTTCTCTAACGCAATGTAGACAGGGGGAAAATACGACATAGAATTCAGTCAACTAAAGAAACTGAATTTATACGGCAGTAACATCATAATGAAGGAAGAACGCTTGATCACACGAATCTTTCAAATTATAACCTAAACAAACATGAAACTAATGTCCTAAATAAAGTGTTAAATTTCGATATACAGAAATGACTAAAAAGTACAAACAGAATTGAAGTAGAAAAATGATACAGCAAAATTATTTAAGAACGTAACGGTCACTTATATGGCCTACCAAAAATCCATAAACTTTAAAATTATTTACAAATCAAACAGCGAACAAGACTTAAAACTACCAGAAGCAATTTTTCTTAATGACAAACAACCAAATTAAACATCAAATATGATGAATTTCCTAAAACCTTAAGTATATATTAATGACATTCCTACCCATAATATAAATAATATAGCTCAGTAAATTTATATTAAAAAATACCATCAAGATAAAATATAAAGTGTGTGTCATGCGTTATTGCAGATCAAATTTGGGGTTGATATTTTGAATATTAAACATTGTACAAACGTGAAACTTGGTCCACTGAAATATCCTAGGTGGGTACGTACGCAGTTAATATTTCAATCGTATTGATAAGATACATACAAAATTAGGTTCAGTTGTTCTATTTTAATGTGCTCTCAACTGTGTCACGCTTTATTGCCGGTGTACGAAAATGCCAATTTAAGATAATGATCAAAGTATTATCGTTATATTACCATTTTATTGTAATAAAGAAACACGCTGCCGAAGAATAGCAGCAAAAGATATGAAACAAACACAATTAAATTGTTGGTGCTGTACTTTATTTGTCTACGTAACTTCCTTGTTTAGAAATAACATCAAACAGTCTTTTATCCACAGAAGCTGTTAGCCGATTAATCTGGGAAGATGTTATGGTACCAGCAACTGTTTTGATCTTTTCCCATAGGGCATCCTCCGATGAAAACTGGATACCTCCTTCATACACTTTTCTCTTCATGATCGACCATAACTGTTCGACAGGGTTTAGGTCAGGAGAACAGGGAGGCCAGCTTATAAGTAATTGGCCTGTGATTCCCAAAGTTGCGATGTACGAAAATGTAGACTTGGCTGAGTGCGAAGGAGCATTATCATGCATAAAAAATCAATCACCGTCGACGTGAGAGTGGCAGATCATATAACCATGCTGCAAAATGCTCCTACAGAAACGCGATGTAGGAGTTGCTTGTGAGTTTGACCTCTTCTGGAACTCGAAAAGGCCCGACAAGTTCATTTCCTATGATTCCTTGTTGACGCTGAATGCGATGCGGGAAAGAGGCTCCAATAGGTACCCAAACTTTGGCCCATCAGTCGGGGCCATCCAGAGTAGCTCTGAAGATGACATCTTGGAAATTGATCTTCATGTACTTCCGTGCCCAATCAATACGTTTCTTTTTGTGATTCCTCTTCAGGATGGGTCTAGCAATGCACTTAACACTTCTAGCCGTCTCGTTAAGGTTCCTACACCAGGTGCTTCTGGACAAAGGAGCAACTCCAGCACTTTCAAATACAGCGACACTTGTGCTACCGAAGTCTTTTCTTATTTGTCAACCTATTTTTCAGATGTCACGCTGGGATACACTTCTTCTCGTACCTTTATCTTGCCTTGGCTTGGTGATGGGGGTTTCCACATACGCCTTCAATGTTCTTGTATCCCGACCAAGCTCTTGGGCTAATTCTCCAACAATTCTGCCTTTTGCGAGACCTGCAACAATCCGCATCTTCTCTGTAGCTCTAAGAAGTCGTTTCATGGACATTTTCGTACACCTGCAATAAAGCGTGGCACAGTTGAAAGCACATCAAAATACACAACTCAACATAACTTTGTATGTATCTTATCAATACAATTGAAATGTTAACTGCATACGTACCTACCTAGAATATTTCAATTAACCAAGTTTCATGTTTGTACAATGTTTAATATTCAAAAATATCAGCCAAAAATCTGACCTGCAATAAAGCGTGATACGCAGTTTATAGTGATGCACCATTTAACACGTGAATACATTATTATAAATAGCTCAAAGATATTATATTTTTTACGCATTGAAAATGTTATTAGTATAATAACGAAATGTCTAGAACTAAATAAAAATGAATAACTAAAATATATTCAAAATAAGTTCTATATTTTTATCAAAGATCATTTTGAAGAAATTAACAGTGATTTCAAAGTAACCTTTTTGCAATCTTGCGATTAAATCTCAAAAAGGAATAAAATAATAAAGTAATAGCTTGATTTTTAATTTTCTATACATAAGATAGGCTTTTTTAGCAAATAGATACCTATTTTTGTCTTGTTTTCATTTTGATTCATTATACTTTAAGCACCCTTTCTATAATATAAAATACCCATGAGTTGACTGGCAATGAGTTGGCTGGCGATGAACTTGCTGGCGATGAGTTGGCTGGCCATGAGTTGGCGATGATGAGTTGGTGGCGATGAATCGTCCCATTTTCAGCGAGGCTGGAGTCTTCGATCCTGAAACACCACTCCACATTCATCGTTTATGTGTGTTATTTTGTGTATATTGTGCATGTCTTGATTGTGTCTTCTGTTTCTTGTGTCAATGCGGCTTCAGTGTATATTTTGCGCGTGTAGTGTGTTTGTATCTGCATAACTTTGACTCATGTACACTTTGTGAGCTTTTGTCATATATATATATATATATATATATATATATATATATATATATATATATATATATATATATATATATATATATATATATATATATCTTATGTATGTGCTCATGTGTGTTCATGTGTGTATATATTAACTGTGTATGCATCTCTTCTGTGTATCTTCTTATGCGACTTGTATGTGTTTCTTGTGTCTTGAGTGTTTTCCTTTCCTTGTCTGGACGTCATGGGCGTGTATATGTTTATTTTTGTCCGTCTTGTGTGTGTATGTGGTTTGGATACTGTTTTACCAACAATTCGCACCGTGTGCTGACTATTTCAGTGGGGGACCTGCAGTGGTCCCGGGCAAAAGAAGGATTCGGATTAAAAAATAGGGTATCGGGCGTTGCCATAGAAATCGCACATAAGGGTTATAATCCGTATTTTCGAGTCCCTGTGACTTTTCTACTGACTTGTTTCTGAAGGTATAACGTTTTGCATGCTCTAGCGTTTAGTAGGGCTGAGTTCTGCTGCAGCGATCTTTTCATCCACGACAAAATCATTTATTTTTTTCTTCAATTGTTAAAAGTGGCTCCTAATCTGATGGGGTATTTTTGTTCCTCTCTTCTAAAGGGCCAGCTACACTTGTTTACAATCTGCTCTGATCGGTCGTTAATCCTATAGCAAATTTTTGCGTGAAGGCGCTGATCGGCGAACAGCCATGGTCACGCCTGACGAACCTTGTGGAATTCTTTCACTTCGTGTTCAGTGAGCACGATCGGGACAAGGCGGTGGATGTGGTGTACTTAGACTTTCAGAAAGCCTTTGATAAGGTACCACACCACCGCCTTCTCCGGAAAGTGCGAGCGCTGGGCAAAGACGGAAAAGTAGCCGGCTGGATCGAGAACTGGCTAAGGTTCTGTCCTGGGACCACTACTATTCATCATCTACGTCAACGACATGGACGGTGACATGGTTGCCAAGATTTCCAAATTTGCCGACGATACCAAGCTTGGTATGAACGTTGCAAAGGATGGAAATACTGCCCGCCTGCAGGAAGATCTTGGAAAGATTGGGGAGTGGTCGGACACGTGGCAAATGCCTTTTAACGTAAACAAATGCAAAGTAATGCATATCGGCCACAGAAACCCCCAATCTCAGTATATCCTTAAGGGCACTGCTCTTGAATCAAGTGACACTGAGAAGGACTTGGGTGTAACTATCACTAGCGACCTCAAGTTCTCGAAACAGTGCATCGAGGCAGAGAAGAAAGCCCAAAGGATGTTAGGCTACATAAAGCGCCAGTTTGGATACCGTAACAAGGAGATAGTACTTTGTCTGTACAACTCCCTGGTTCGGCCGCACCTGGAGTATGCCGTACAATTTTGGAGTCCTTCGTTTCGAAAGGATATCGCAAGGTTGGAACGCGTACAAGCCAGGGCAACCAAGCTGATTCCCTCTATCCGACATAAAAGTTATGAGGATAGACTAAGGGAATTAGATCTGTTCTCGCTGGAAACCCGTAGACTGCGTGGTCAGCTCATCGAAGTTTTCAAAATACTTCGAGGGTTCGACAATGTTGACTACCGGGATATTTTCACACTGAGTGAGAACAGAACGCGCAATCACGGCTTCAAACTTAAACTGAAGCGTTACAACCGCAATCTGTGTGGAAACTTTTTCACGTACAGTATCTGCGGTAAGTGGAACGCACTTTCAGTGGAAGTTGTCAACAGTGAATCTGTTGACCAGTTCAAGTAAAGACTAGACAAAGTCTTGAAAAGCGGCCGTTCAGGGACGCAAAATAATTGAGCAGCCATGTGCCTGTTCGATTGCTAGTCCAAAGGTACCCTCTTTGAATGGACCGTAAGGTCTCCTAGGGTACTTACTTTCCTTGTTACCTCTCCTCTTTTAGCGTCTCTCGTTCTAAAACTGCACCTGAAAAATTCCAAGATGCCCCCGCCCACCTCTACATTCAAACTCTGTCCCAGCCGACCAAAAAATAGCTAGTCACAATTCGCTCTGATGTCGTGCAGCCAACTTCAATTGGGGCAGATACTCTAAATTCGCCGAGCCTCTTCCTTTCCCTCAGCATAAATCCTTCCTTTTTATCTTCCCTCGTAAGTTTCCTTTATTTACGCTACTCATTTAAACAAAGTCACGAAAAAGCATAACTAAGGGACCTCTGGGCAATTTAATTAACCGAATATTTTTCTTACCCCATTTTTTAAGTTCAGTTTCATTTCAAATTTATTTATGAGAATACTGTTTCAAACGTCAACAGATCATTCAAATTACTTCAAACATTAAAAATCTCTCACTCGCTTCAAATCTATTTTTATTTATATAAATTTAGGCAATTAATATTCACACATCAACAAACAAATTTTCACTCTCTTCAACCACCCATTTTTCTCTCTCTTCTAAACTAACAAGCTGAATTCTGGGGCTAAGAATCACTTCAGAAAATCTCTGAAGAGACAAAATCAGTTTCATTCTTAAGTTAATTAACCGATTATCTTACCCTATTTTTTCCTGTTCAACTTTTCAATCAAAAGCGTAAGAACTAACACCATCTATATACTTTTCTTGTCCTGTTTGATCTCATCTCATGCATAGCCTAACTAGACAGACCATTAGTGCAAGATGGCGTTAAAACCATTTCGAAAGAATATGATCTCAGTTCATGCAATATTCTCTTGCGTCCTGACATTTAATTTTATATAATTCAATCCCGTTAATCCCATCTCATCTTGCTACTTTTCCTTCATTTCCCATATCGTTCATTCTTTTGTTATTCGTCGTCAATTTTCCAGACGAGCACAAGCCCTTTATTCGAGGGCATTGATTAATTAAAACCCGGATGCTTTTCATTATGCTTCGTTATTTAACCAGATACTCATCTTACACTTGATCTTGCGCAGTCTTGAGACCACGTGATTGCCTCAGTCTCGCATCGCCCACAAGGTGACGCCGTGTGACTGACCCGAGGCCCGTATGAGGCGCGAACGAATTGGCGCCGCTAATTACAGGTGGTGGGAATAGGCACAAGCAGGCAAAGAGGTGGCGCAAAGAGGCCGAGGTGGAAAGGGGATGCGAATAGAAATGAGTTGCACTTGTTGTGCAAACAGGCGGTGATATTCAGGTGATGCAAAATGATATAGGTGGACAGGTGGTGTGAAGAGGCAGAAGTTTGATTGGTGGTGCGAACAGGCAGCGGTGGACAAGTGGTGCGAACAGTCACATACAGACAGATATCAGAAAGAGCAGAGGCGAACAGGTAGTGCGAACAGGTAAAAGTGGACAGGTTGTTCGAACAGAGAGAGGTGGATAGGTGGTGCGAATAGGAAGAGGTGGGTAGTTGGTATGAACAGACATAAGCAGATAGGTTGTCCAAAGAGGCAGAGGTGGACAGTTGATGCGAGGGAGCAGAAGTTTGACTGGTGGTGTAAACAGGCTTCGGTAGGAAGGTGGTTCTAACAGATATAGGTGGACAAGTGATTGCAAACAGGTATATACGGACAGGTAGTACGGACAGATAGAGGTCGATAGGTGGTGTTAACAGACAGAAAGTGGACAGGTGGTGCGCACAGGTAGATATGGGCCGGTGGTTCGAAAAAGTAGAAGTGGACAGGTGGGGCCAACAGGCAGAAGTTAGATTGGTGTTGCGAGCAGGCAGAGGTGG